>JAAOMT010000479.1:350887-711490 GCA_016748015.1 Geosiphon pyriformis | reverse complement strand
AGTTATTTAATAAAATTATGGGGTAATTATTGGGGTTGTAAAAAGTAACTTGGACTTTCTTTGTTCCTTCTGGAATATAAATGTTTGAGATCAAAATATTATGTTCCAAGCAGACTTGTTCATTGGACTCAAAAATTTGTTGTGTGGTTGTTGGCTTTGGGCAGGTGTAGATTTCCAGATGTTCTCCAAAGAGTGAGATAGTAATCAGTTGTGGAAGTCTGAGAATCTGGTGGGATTCATTCTGTGTGTTAAGAGCTATATTAACTGGAACTGTGAATCGTCCAGTTGAACCAAAACCTTGGGTTCCTCTATTGCTTTTTCCTAATTGCTCTCTTTGATTGACTAGTTGCAAACCCGAAATGTTGATTAGGGGTAGATAGATAGCTTGGGCAATTTTTTCAGCATGTTCAATCTTGAATGATTTGTCAGTTTCATTTTGAAGCATCACTGTTATGTCTCCAGTATATCCAACATCGATTATTCTTCCTCTAACATTAATTCCTTTGCTTGTCAGAAAGAACTGAAAGGTGATTTGAACCATTGTTCCTGGCAGAATTTCAAGTGCAATTTTGAGATTGATTTTTGTGAGAGATTTGGGTTTGAGAACAAGAGTATCCTTGCCTGGATATCTTAGGTCATATCCAGCATCAATTTCGTGTGCTTTTTCGGGTTTTATTCCTTGTCCATTGTTGTTGAAGTACTTAAGTTGTAAGGCAGGCTGATTTTTGATAAGGTAGATGGGTGTTGTTTTAATTTCTTCTGTTTCTTCAGGTTCTCTAAATTCAATTTCATTCTCATCATTTTTGCTGGGCAAGGGGATACTAAGAGCATAGCATTCAGGACACCATTGTTTATCGCAAGACATAATGCATTCTTCACATAGCTTAATGTTTATTTGCTCTAATCATTGAATTTGAGCTTCATGAGTTGGGTAGGTGTGACTTGCAATTTGGTGGTAGACTTCTACTTCATCTTCGTAATCGAATCTAGCTAATTCCATAGTGTATTCAATGTATTCTGCTTCCTTCATTTGACAAACATCTTCTTTGGTAGCTCCATTAATTAATGCCATTGCTAAGTCGAAAATCATCTCGGCATCATGAGGGTAGTGATAAAGTTTGTTGAGAGCACTGTTGTATGCTGCATTAAAGGGTGTTCCTCTTTTTACTTTTTCTGAATTGATAAAGCATATTGGCAGGTCTGATCGCAGATGCCTCCTCTCATTGCTACATCAATCCAATTGCATTCTTCCAGTAGCATATTTCCACAAGTCAAACAAGGGGTGTTGTCCCATTTTCCGCTTCTTTTTATTAGATGGCCCCATCGCTCTCTGTGGCAAGCCTTGCAGTAATAACAAGTATAATTCTCATATTCTTCTTCAGGTGAAATGCAGGCTTCCATTGACGATAATTTCTTGTGGCAGTCCTTACATTTAAGGGGAATATAGGGGCGTTGTTTTCTTGGTTCGGGTTTTGAGTAAGGTATATTCCATCCAGAGGTTTCGGGTTTAGTGTGTAGGGTAAAATGTTTTTGTTCTGTTTCATCGGCCCAGTTGGACGTTGATCTAAGAGCCATAAATGTTTCGATTATTGGTTTTTCTTCTTCTGGTTCAAATTCAAAAGCCGGGGCTTTTTCAGAGTGTTTGTTGAATGTACCACAAATGGCAGATATCCAGGCATGTTGTTCTTGGTAGAAGATTGTTAACTCTTGTGTTTCCCAATTCAGATTAGCATTGGCTTTTTGAAGCCAATCATTTCTGATGAGAGCTTGGTACTGGGGTGTGTCCATTACAAGAACTTTGACTGGAATGGTGATTCCATCAAGAGTGAATGGAAAATTGTCAATTTCTCCTACTGGGGTCTTTTTCATGCTATCGGCAGTGACGATTACTGTTTGAGCTGGTCGGTCTACATTTCTTTTCAATTGTTGCATTAACTGGTAGGTAATAATGCTTCTGGTGGATCTACTGTCTAGGATCAAGCGAATTGGCTTTCCTTCTACTTCAGCTTCTGTGTACATTGCAGTAATGGCTTTTTGCTCATTAGCCGCTGCATTGCTAAGTAAGAATGGTGATTCATTTGCTTCAAATTCAAAAGAAAAAATATCAGAGAGATTGGCATTTTCAGCAATTCAGACTGGTGGAATAGTGGTGTGGTTATGAGAAGAGTTTCATTGTTGTTGTGCTGCAGTTCTACCTTCCAAGAGTACAGTATGGTGAAAATCCTGTTCTTCCAGCATTGTTAAATAACTGGGTTGAGTGTAGTAGTAGTTGGGTCTTGGTTGAGTGGTATTTCGGGGAACCAATTGGTTGTTCGAACTGATTCTACTGTTGTTTACTTGGTATCAGTTTTGTGGTGTGGATTGATTTTGTGTAATCAGTCTTCGAGCAGGTACTTGATAATGTTGTGTGGGTGGTTGTTGGTATTGCTGTTGGATTGGTTGTGGAGTGGGCTGATAATAGTTATTTTGGTATTGGGGTTTTGGTGGATAGTAAGCTGGTGGTGATGGTTGATAATAAGATTGCTGTGGTGGAGAGTAATATTGATTACCCCTGTTTTGTTGGTCTTGCTGTAACTTTCTGCAATCTCTTTTTCAGTGGCCAGAGATTCCACAGTAATGGCAATTCTGGGGCTGGTTACTGGAAAGTGGTACAAAGTTATTTTGATTTCGTCTTTGGGGTGGTTGATATCTTTGGGATTGTTGTTGTTGTTGGTTGGTAAAATAGTTTTCAACCTTCTTTGTGAGTTGGTCAATTTTTTTCTCAGCTGCTGAGCTGGTTTCTTCAATTGCCAAATTTACAAGTTTTGTACGATTGGCCTCTTCCATGGCCATTTCGTATCTTTTCACATACTGTATGGCAGAGTTTAAATCTTCTGGTGCATGTGGGCGAATCTTTTTAATTAGTTTATCTTTTAGACCAGCAATAAATTGATCCAAAATTTGATCATCGGAATAATAATTATTTGTCTTGAGTTGGCAAATCTGTCTGAGAAGTTTGTTGAATTTTCCAATATAAGCCATAATGGATTCGGAGAGTTCTTGTTTGATATTTCGAAAACGATTGCGAAGAGTGATGGAGGTATTATTGTCGGTGAACTGTTTAAGAAAGGCTGTTTTGAAAACGTTCCAATCATTGAATGGGGCGGCAAGGTTTTCAAACCATTCTCCTGCTGTTTTTTTGAGAAAATAGGAAATTGTTCTTAACATTCTGGCAGCATTCCATCCATTTGCATCTCCAGCTTTAGTAACTTGGTCGAGCCATTCTTGGGGACTGGTCTCAATATCTTCTCCATTGAATTCAGGGATTTTTGCAATGTATGTTGTCATTTTGTCTTCTTTGTTTTCACTGTCTATTGATTCTTTTTTGGTTATTTCAGAGTTGTTTTCTTCATTTGCTGCTGTCTCAGAGTGTTCATTTTGATTTTCAGCTAGAAAATCAAGGAGATTGGAACTAGTTAGAAGGGGTTCTTGTTGTCTGGTGGGACTTCTGAGTGATGTAAAATCTTCTGGTCTTGCAAATCGATTCAAGAGTGAATTAAGTGTTTGGGCTTGTGCAAGTGAAGCTGGAAAAGGTGTGATAGTAAGTGAAAGTTTTGAGCTGGTTCTTTGTTCAGGTGTTTGTAAATGTTTGAATGATATTTTGGGAGTATTGGGTGTTGTGTGAACAGGTCAGTTATCTTTTTGTCTTTTGTTGCTACTGGTTTCAGGTTCAGATTTGAGTTCAAAGGCAAATTGTGCGTTTGCAGGATATTTTTCTTCACAGAATCAAATAATATTATAATCGAGTTCCTCAAAATAAGTAGCACAAGCTTCAGCACTAATGTTTTCTGAATCAGTGTTGGAATAGTGTAGTATATTATCAAGAAAATCTCTTTTAACTGTTGTAATGTTATAGTTCCCAAAGAGGTAGTCATTGATTTGATTTTCAATATATTGAAAAAGTGTTTTCTTGAAAGCTATGATTCCGTCGCATATTTCAAATTGTTATTTGCAGTGTGTGTAAATCAATTGATAGTACTCTAAGGTTGTGATGTCTGAGGCAGTTGCCACTTTGAATTTGTTGCTGTGTTATTTTCGTGGGAGAGCACCAAATGTTACCAGAAGTTTTTGGTCTCTTTTCTGTAATGTTGTTGATACTTATTTGCTGAATTCACATTTTCTGGATGTGGTTGAACCTCCAGTAACTGAATTTATCTTCAAATTATTTCCTATAATTTGAACTGCTGGGCTTATAAGTGGAATGGCCAATTCCTTGCCAGTTACTTTATGTAGTTATGTTGTAGTAAATGTCAACTCTTTTCCAGGAATTGCTCATCTGAAAGCTCACTAAAATGTATAGTTACTTTGCTGTGAAAGTCAACTCTTCTACAGGAATCTCGTCTGTAGGCTACCCTAATGATTGTAATAATAAAAGAAAAAAAAAATAAAAGAAATGTAAAAGAAATAGAATTTTGTCAAGAGAAACGTTTTCTATCCAGGCCTGGAATCACTAACAGTTTACTAAAATTGGTAGCTAATCAATTTCGAAATGTTAGTTGGGTTTTTGGGGATTTTTCAAGTACAATAATTAAAGAATTTGGTTTTTCGAATTTATTTGATATTTATTTCTTTTTGTGTGTATAGGAACGGTTTTAAGAGATAAATCTAAAATAAGATACATTTTCTCAAAGAGAAAAGCTCTTTTTTTATACAACTTGTTGTAACACTATTCTATGAACTTGAACTTTGCTATTTTCTACAATTTCGCTGAACTAAAGATACATTTCGGCAAACTACAAGTTATTTCGGCAAACTATTAGATATTTCGGTAAACTATCAATTATTTCGGCAAATTTCTACAAATTTTGGCAAACTTCTGAATGTTATATAGTTCGGGGTATTGCATGATTGATCATCGCAATTAGGTTACATCTGTGTTGTGTACAATTTGGGTTATTAATTAAATGATAATTTTGGACATTTTTGCTAATGTAATAAGTGATCATTTGAATAATAATATGTGCTATTTAATAATAAAAATTATAAGATAATTTCATGTTAAATAATATCTCTAATTTCGTCTGATAACATCAATTATTCTTAAACCTTATGAATAGAATGGTGTTTTAATAAACACTAGGCCTATTGCTTTGATCAAAACAGTCCAAAAAATCTTTTCTGATTGAATATCTTTAACTTATAGTAAATTTGATGTTTTTAGTGGTAATAACTTTTTAGTGTTAAAAAAGACCTTAATTCAGTTTCCTATTTTTGCCATTGGGTCAGTTGTGGAGAATGCTTTAAAAAAAAACAGAGAATTCTGGCTGGTATTACAAGATATGCATAAGGCTTACAATTCAATAGACTGGCATCATTTGAAGACTAGCTTGCATTGTATTAAAATGTGTAATTGGTTTATCAAGTTTTTTGGTGACATTTATGGGAACAAAATTAACAAGATGATAACAGATTTTGGATTTTTGAATGATTATAATGTACATAATGGTTTGGATTAGAGTGAGGTCATTTTTCTGCTCTTTTGGAGAATTTTTTATGATTCACTCTTGTGTAAGATTAAAAGACATAAGCACTTATATGGATACAGAATTGACACTAAATTTGTGATGAGATCTGACAGAGTTAAAACAACTGGTAGAATGACTTTTTTTTTTGGCTGCTGGTGCCTTTATTGATGATACAATTTGGGTTGGGAATTGCCAGATTTCTACACAATATATTCTGAATATTTCTAGTGAATTTTTTGTGGTCAATAATATTTTAATAAACAATGATAAGACAGTGGCTATACTTATCAATCAGGATGTTAAGTCTGCTTTACTGTTAATTAATGATTTACTGATTTCAATTGCCAAAAGAGATAAAGCACACAGATACTTGGGCATTTTTTTGTCCACTGAGGATTTTTCCAAGTCTAGTTTGGCTTAGGTTCATCTTAATGTCAGGTTTTTTTCTAATGTGGTACTGAAAAAGACTATTATAAATAAACAATTTTTTTACTTGGTTTTAGCTGTCTTGCAGCCTATAATTAACTATTGGACAATTTAGGTTTGTTTCTTTAGGTGTATGCCACAAATGAAATGTAATGATCAGAAAAAATCTTAGAGCCAAGGCTGGTTTGCTGTATAATTTTCTCTGTGAGATTTTGCACCATCCATTTTTGTATGGGTTAAAACTCTTTAAGCAAGTTTAGTCTGAGAAAAAACTAGCTTTGCTGATCTCTTTTTCCAACACTTATGGTATTTTTGGGTGGTTGTTTAATCATAAATTTTTGGATTTGCAAGTTGTAGAGTGGTCTCTTATGAATTTTTTGCAATTTTTTGTTAAGTTGCATGTTAGTTCAATGAACAATTTTTTGGCTAAAGTGGTGAAAATTCTTTTGAACAATAAACTATTTTTGGCAAACAATTTGCCTAGTGCTTTTTGTGGGTTTAGTAGATTTCTAATGTCTAGTATCTTGGATTAGTCTTTGTATTTCACTTTTGTTCTTTTGTTAAAACAATTTGGCATTGCATTTGGTAACAGGCTTCTGGACAAAAAAAAGAATGTAATGAATTGGAAAATATTTTAGCAGTAGAAGAGATTGGACCCAAGAAGCTCTGTGCCTTGTTGGTTTACTTTAACCTCTAAGTTTATAATCAGGTCTACTTCTTTGGAGAATGAGACTGCTGCTATTTCTAGAGTGTCTGTGTTGGATGTTTTGGAATCTAATAGATTCTCTAATATTTGTGATGGTTTGCTAAAGGTTTGGTTCAATTGTATTGAAGTCTTTACAGATGAGTCCCTAAAAAGTGCTGGTTCTATTAAGATGGCTGGTGGTATGGCTGTTTACTTTCCAGCTGTAGATGTGAATGCTGGGATTAAGATGGCTGGGCTTCTGTCTTCTACTCTGACTGAGCTGCAAGCTGTTGCTTTGGCTTTGGAATGTGTTCTATCTTCATGTTTTGTGATTGTGTACTCAAACAGCCAGTCTGCTATTGATATTTACATATCTGAAACTTTTCTCTTTGTGCTTGACTTCTATAATCAGTATTGGATTAAGTGATTGCACATAGTCAAGCTTCTTAGGAATAAGGATATTTCTGCTAAATAAGTAAAAATTAAAGGACATTTTAAGATATCTGGTAATGTTAGGGCTGATATATTAGCTAGTGAATCCACTTTCTCATCTCTTTTTTTGCTGATTGGAATTTGGAAAAGGTTTTTAGTTGCTGAGAATACTGTAGTGTTTGGTAATACTTGTTATTTTGTTTGTAATTAGTACTGGTCTATTTGCTATGCTCATTAAGAGACTGGTCCCAGTTTTGATATAGTTCTAGGTGCTATGATTAAGAAGATAGATTAGAATACCATTTTAAGAGTTTGGCATCCTGATTTGCACATGCTTACTGAGTTCACAAGTAGAAAGTTGGCCAATTTGTACACATATTTGATGAAATCTGTATATAGACAGCTGCCAATTGCAGTTAAGAAAAAACTTTATGACAAAAGTTATCCTGAAATGCTATGTCTGCTTTGTGGTAAGGTGAAGTTGTCTGACTATGTTTTTACTTGTTCTAGTGACTCTTGTCTCCATGAGAACATTTTGGTTGAAGCTGCTAAAAAATGAATATTATTGTCTGGTCCTTTGTGTTCATCTATTTCTGCTATTTTATAGTCTTTTTTAATGTGTTTCTTGGATGTGAGTCTTTACATGGCTATTTGCAAGAGTTTTGTATTAGGAAGTTGGTACAATAAAGCTATTATAGTCTTTGAAGGTAGAGAAAAAGCTGTGTTGGCTCTTGTTGAATTTATTAAATTTGTGATAAAGTTGCATTACATTAAGATGTGATTCATTAAATCTAAGCATAGAGTGAATATAGAAAGGGCTGGTTTGATTAAGAATGGTAGTGTTGTGTTAGGTTTGTCTTACTACTTAAGATCAGTACTATTAGATGAAATGGTTTATATGCTTAGTATTATGAACTTTTTTGCTGTTAAATTTGGTAAACGTAAATTGTGTTATTTTTTTCTGGTTTGGGTGATAATGTGTGTGTTTACATAGGTGTATAGTGTAGCTTTGTCTGGCCTGAGTAACTAGCCATATGTAAATAGTGCATGAATTACATTTAGTTAGTTTTACTTAGTTTGGTTTTATGTACTAGATAGCAATTGGACTTTACTTGTTAAATCATATAATAATAATAAAAATATTTTACATTTTTTATATTATTTTATATTATTAAATTTTATTTATATCTTTTTAAAATCACATATTTTTTTGTTATTTTATTTAAATATATATTTAAATTAAATATTATTTATTTTTTTAGGTTTTTTTTGAATAATACTATTTAATATATTAAATTTTAATTGATTTTTATCAATTTTAAAAGCAAACAAATTATGGTTTTATATATAATTTTAATTAATCAACTTATTAAATTATTTAATTTTAAAAATTAAATTAATTAAATAAAAACCAAATTACTTTTTTTTGTTTTTTAATAATAATATTAGTAATATTTAAAATTTTTTAAATAAATAGTTTTTATAGCTTATATTAAGTTTATGTTTTGGTTTTTACATAGTTTTTTTTTTTATTTTATTTGCTTAATGAGTGCAGCCCAAAAACAATCTAGTACTATATATCAAAGAAATAATCTAAACTAGATGTTAATTATGCACTTTTTACACATGACTAGTCACTTGGACCAATCAAGAACACACTATGCTGATGCTACAGAAGAAAACTTGTCCAAAGACAACATCTTTTGAATGACAGAAAACAAAGTTGCACTGCAAGAAACCAAACCAACCAGCCATTTGGCAGTTTTAAAGGAATCAGTTTTAACAACAACAGACTTATGCTCCCAAAGAGACATTAGATTAGAAAACACCTTATCACTCACAACAAGTGAAAGCTCTAAATCACCAAACATATTAATGTCCTCTATACAGCATTCTTTTTTCAAAAAAACCACTTCCCTCTCCAACTTACTAACAGTCTTACTAAAAGAACTCATATGTACTAAAACCTCATTGATCTTAAGACTGAAAGCATTACTTAAAACCAAATTATCATTAATAAACTGCTCAAAAATTGCAACCAAAAAGCCAATAGGCTTAACAATAAACTCAACCAAAACAGAAAGCTTAGTTAAATCAGATTCCAAAGAAGACAATCAGGATAGCACCAGAGAATCACCAACAACAACAGAAGAAGAAACAAAAAGTAACAGAGGTGGAAATCCAGAAGAGCTCAAAGAAACAGAAGCCTTGGTATAAGACTTAGGACCAACAAAGCATAGTGTAAACACCTTGGGAAGCTTGGGAAGGAAAGGTGGAGAAATCTTACAGTCTGCAGCCAAATGGCTCATTTCTTGACACTTGAAACAACACCAACAACCAGGAGTTTTCCACCAAATATGGCATTTTCTCAATGTACTAGTTTTGACAATAGCAGAATCCAAATAAGCTTGTGAACCAAATGTAATCAGAGCAAACCAGGACTGATAACCAGACTCAAGAAAACAAAGAATAAAACATGTCTGACCACTACTTGGGAAATTATATCACTAATTTTGAAAGCTGTGCATCCAGAAAAAAGATTAACCAACTTGGTTTTAAACTTATCATGAGACAAAATAGTCTCATTTTGATTCACCAGAGGGAGGATTCTAATACTATCCTTGCTCACCAAAACTGACCAATGATTCAAAGCAGACACAGCAGAGTCCAACTTTTCAAAATAAATCATCATGTACTGCCAAACACCAGCAGACTTTAGCACAACATGAGTAACACTACCAAACACACTAAGAGCTGTCTTAATGTTAGCAGCAAACACATCCAAGAGCACATCATGCAGCATAACAGCAGTAAAAGGGGAACCAGACTCAGAAATCACCAAAGACTTGGCAATTTTAAAGGTAGCCAAATGTACAGAGCTTGTAAGCTCAACTAAAAATGCAGCTTCCAAAGACACTTAAGAAGCAAATTCCACACAAAACAGTTTCACATTGTCTTTTGATACTGACTTTGCACCCAAAAAACCATGTACTGACTAAAAAACAGCCTTAACATGAGCCAATTTGATCTTAAAAGTAGTACCAAGCACCAGAGTAGAGGCCATTCACCCAGCAAATCTTTGATGATTAGTAATAGTTTCCCAAGCACTACCAGAAGTAGCACCAGAAACTAGAGGAAGAGATGATTCAGTTTCCATTTGATCAGCCCAGTTTCCAAGAACAGATGACCCACCAGAAGGAGATTGCTTTGCTTTTAGAACTGGTGATGATCTGCCAGAAGACACCACATTTGGCAATACAGCTAGTGGTTGATCTTGGCCCATCTTGAATGACATGCTGGATGATGCTACAGAGATCTCATCTAAGATCTCATTGGGAATCACAAAGGAGTTTGGTGTAACAATAGTAGAAACAAGTGACTGCCCCTACTTTTCTGAACTTTTGGTCTTTTGACCATTTTTTTTGAAGAGGAAGTGCTAGCAGCATCAGATATAGAAACCATAAAAGGGAAGATTAGCTTGTTAACTGGTCTATTATTAAACACCTTTAGGCTCTTAGTAGGAGTGGAGACAACACTGAGACTAATCCAAGTGTGTCTCTTTGAGAAAACTTTGACTGGTGAGAAACCAGCCAAAGATAAAGAAGTTGTTTCAGTGGCTACCAAAAGTAGCTTATTACAATTACTGGGTAAAGGAAAGACTTCTAAAACGTTTTGTCTAGTTGCTTCTACAACAGAGAGAGCTTTTTTGGTTGAAATTTTATTAGATATCTCAGAACAGATATCAGGTGCAACTTTTTTACTCTTTGCTCTAGTTGTAGTCATAAAATTAAGAAAACAAAAAGTCAGTCATAGTTTTTTTAATATAATTTTAATAAAAAAGATTTTTTGTTTTTTTTTGTTGTTTCTGTCAATATTTTTTAACTTAACAACCCTTTTTTTGTGGACTTAGAAGCTGTTTCAGGTGACAATATATTTAAAAAAAAGTGCTTAAAGAAACTTTTTATGATTCTGCTAATGGTTTTTTTCTCAAAAAAAAAAGTTATTTTTAATAACATTAAACACTCTGCTAATAAAAAAACATCTCTTTGGTCAAATCTAATTTTGGTAATAATATGTTTTTGAATATGGATGGTAATTTTAGTAATGGTGAATATAGTAATTCTGTAATTGATGTTAATAGTAGTTTTTTTTTTGGTTTAGCTGTCATTACTTCCAAGACTAAAAAAGTGGTTCTTGCTTTAATTCTTGGCTTTTTTTTTGGTTTTTTTAATTTTAATATAGATAAAAAATTAGACTTTTTTTATCTTCTCTTAATATCTCATTAAATAAGAAATAAATTGATTCTAAAATTACCAAAACTCAAGTAGAAATACTCATCAAAAAATTTTTTGCTTTGAATATTAATTTTTTAGCTATAAAAAACAAGTTAGCAATAGCAAAAACTTAAATAATTAGAAAACTATTTTTAACAATTAATGGTTTTGGAAGGACTATTACTTTCTTAAAATATGAAAAGATTATCAGATTGACATTTACATTAGAAAAAAGCATGAAAAAAGCTGTATTATTGGCTAGTATAAAAGAGATTATTGTAAATACCAATCTCAAAAGATAAAAAGTTTGTTCAGATTAGCCCATAATTATTAAAGAAATTTTTATAGATATGCCAAAAAAAATAATCATTGCAACTCTCTTTAAGTTTGGTTAAATAGTGTCAATCTATTTATAATTAATTAGACTATAATAGAAGACTATAGTAAAGTTTGTCAAATTAGCACAGGCAAATTAATTGGCAGTTAAGTGGTCATTTTGATTAAAAAAAATTCAGTATGCATAGTCAAAGCCATAAAAAATTATAATATCTGAATGTCAAAAGATTGGTTTAAGATGCTTTTGTTTATTTTGTTAATAGAAACTATTGCTTATAATTTAAGTATTTTATTGGAGAGAGCTGGTAAAAAAACTTGTGTTATCAACTAATTATTTAATATTGACAATAAGATTCAATATGCTATAGTTGGGTTTAAAATAAATGAGAGACTTAAGGCTATTTTTCAGATAGAATCAATTTTTGGTAATATAAAGCTTTTTTGGACTAGATTAGATTTGGTTTGTTGTAAAAAGTGCAGATGTTTTAAATATTTGGTTTTAAAGTATAAGATATCAAGTATATTTGTTTTGTCTTCTAAAAAATTTATAAAAAAGTTGTTTCAAATAAAAATTGTCTTTAGTTGGTCAGACTGTATACTAAGAAAAGTGTTTTTATTTCTTATTTTGCTGTATTTGGTAGCAAATATTAGGCTTAAGTAGTTTTACTTACTGTTTTTTCTAATAATACTTATTTTGATTCTGGTTTTGATTTTTTTTTGGTACATCACATATTAAAAAAAGTTTTCTGGTTATTTAAAACAATTCATTTATTAGTATCTATTTGGCATTTTTAAAGTACTTCTTAAAGCTTTTAGCAAATCAAATGTTTAGTATTATACAAAGATTAAGCTTTATAGATTCAGTACTTTTAACATATATTTCTTAATCTCTCTTTTCTACTGTGTCTGTACTATTGAATTTGAATTTAAATTTGAATATAATATTAAATAACTCACCTATGTTATCTGTTTCTTTCACTTTAGTTGTAAACAAAAAGATTTTAGATTTAGGCTTGAATAAATCAAAGATTTTAATCACCAAAATAGATAGCTTAAAATCGAAAATAGTGGTTCTTGAAGTTTTAGTTAATTTAGTATTAGAAAGATTAAATTAGTTATGTGCTGGCTCAGATTTTTCTGTGGTTGTTTCATTTCAATAACTGATTTGATCTGGAAAATTGTTATATGTAATATTTGCAATATCAACATTTTTACTAAACAAGAGGATATAGTTTGTTGGCATACAAAATTGAGTAATATAATCTCTATTATTATGAAAACAAAGTTAAAATCTAGTATTAGACTATAAATAATAAATAAGTTTGATGGAATAAAAATTTTCACATCTGGTTTAAACAAAGACTTTCTTAGTGGTAAAGTGGCAATTATCATAAACAATTCTTTGATTTGTCATGTCTCAAAAGTAAAAAAAATCTCTGGTCAAATTATTTCAGTATGGCTTTTATTTAAGGGTAAATTATTAGTTATAATTTTGAGTTTGTATGCAAATGCTTTTGTTAAAACTAGGTTTGGTATTGGATATTAACTTTTTTATTGCTAAGACTATTAACTTTAGTACTTTTATAGTATTAGATAAAAATTTCAATAAAAACAGTTTAAAAAAAAGTGTAAATTTTAGGTTTTATGTAGATTTAGGCTTAATTAACTCATTTAATAAATATTTATTAGCCAAAACTTCTACTTAAAATAATTTTAAAGACATTGAGAAGATCATTAATTTCATTTTTATAAACTAAAACCTGGTATTTGCAATTGTTAGTTATAAGATTAACATTGTGTTTGAGTTTTTTGATACTAATTACAAGGCAGTTTAAATTATAGTCAGCTTAAATAGTCTTTTGAATGTTCATTTTAATAATAATCATAAACAGACTAATAAAAATAGATTGAAATTCAAATTAAAAATACTGAAATCAATAAGTAATTACAGTTTAAAGAGTGCTTATTAAATAAATTCTTAAAAAAAATGGCTAAATTCAATAATGCAAAATATTGTGACAATTTAAATGCTATATAGAAAATTTTAAAAAAAATGGTAGTAAGCTTTGCTAATAAAATATTTTTTAGACTTTAGTTCAATAAATTTGAATATTTAAAAAATAGGCAATTATCTAAGTTTTTTAATTTGGAATTGTTGATGGCCAAAATCATAAAAAATTTGGAGTCAAATCAAATTTTAAAAACTGATTGTTTTATTAATATTTAGACTAATATTGACAAAAAAACGACCTTCAGATTGCATATCATAATTAATAATGGCATAAGTTTAAAGAAAATTCTATATTATCTATTAAGAGTCAAAAAAAATACTATAAATTCAAGTATTATGAATTCAAGATTGTCTGGAATAATCTTATTAGAAAAGTTATTAATAAACATATAAAAAATTTCTGTTCTAATAAAAAAAAATAATCAGAAATGTTTTGAATTGGCCATTTAAAAAAGTAGTATTTGACTATTTAATAGTTAATAATAATTTGATTCTAAATTCACATGAAGTCAAATTTATAATTAACATAATTATAAAAGAATAAATAAAAAAATATATGGTGTTTAGTGTTCTGTTTGATAGATGATCTAATCAATATGCTCTTTTAGATTATGTCAATAATAATTCTTTTTCAAAAGTTATGAGTAATATTAAGTTTGATAAATTTCTGCAAGTTGTCAAAAATTTACTTAATAGAAAAGCCACTGGTTTTTTTGGTATTTCTAATAAACTCTAAAAACATAATAATATACAAGTTTTGAATAGTTTATTGAATATTTTTAATGTATGTTTAATGTTAGGTGTAGTTTTTATATAGTAAAAAAGAGTCTGAATTTTTATAATACCAAAACTATATGATTAAAAAAAATTTTTTACAAATACCAAGCCAATAATCTTAATTAAAATAGTCTGAAAAATTTTATCTAAGATTTTTTTAGATAAGATTTCTTTAGTCTGTAGCAATTTTGACATTTTACATGATAATAATTTTTTAGTTTTAAAAGACACATCTATTCAAACTTTAATTTTTGCTGTTAGTTCTATTATTAAAGATATATTAAAAAAAACAAAAAGCTGTGATTAGTTTTTTAAGACATATATAAAGCATATAATTCTGTTGGATAATATTATTTGAAAAACAGTTTGACTAAAATCAAGATGTGTTTTCATTTTATTAAATTTTTTGAGAATATACATAATAATCAAATTAACTAAGTAATAACAAATTTTGGGCTTATGAAGAGATATACTGTTTATGATAAATTAGATCAAAGTGAGATATTTTTGTTTTTACTGTAAAAAATTTTCTACAACTCTTTGTTTTGTAAAGTTAAAAAACATAAAAGTTTGTATGGCTATAGATTGGATTCAAAATTTTTTACACAAACCAAAAAATGAAATTTCAGAAATGGTATAATAGCTTTTTTGACAGCAAGAGCTTTTATGAATAACACAATTTGGATTGAGAATAACATAACTACTATTTAACATATTTTGGACATAGCTAGTAAATTTTTTCAAATTAATACAGATAAGATAGTTACTATACCTATAAATTGAAAAGTGGAAGTTTTTTATTTGGTAATAAATAGGTCAAACATTTCAATAGTTAAAAAAGATAAATTACATAAATACTTGGGCATTTTTTGTCTATAAATAGTCTTTTTAAACCAAGTCTTACTAAAGCTTACTTGGATATTAAGTTTTTCACAAATCTGGTTTAAAGAAAGCTATATTTAACAAACAGTTTCTGTATCTAGTGTTTGCTATTCTGCAACCAATAATTAGCTACAAATTACAATTTAGTTATATTTTAGCAAAAATATGTGAAAAATAAGACAAAATATTAAGAAGAAAACTAAAACTTAAGACCAATTTACCTAAGAATTTTTTCAATAAAGTTATTATCTATTTTAAGTTATATGGTCTAAAATCATTTAAACAATTACAAGCCAAAAATTTTTTGGCAAATTTGGTAGTTTTTGTTAACTTAAAAGGCATTCTTAACAGATTATTTGAACACAGAACTATGAATTTACAAACCATTAATTAGATGCCCTGACAACCTTTTTGTTTTTTGATTATGTTGTTAATTAATCTCATAAACTGCTTTTTAGTTGGTATAACCAACACTTTTGTGTTATATAAATCATTTTTGAGCAATAATTTGCTTAATGTTTTCTAAACTGGTAGTAACATTGTTGTTGTAAATGTTTTGGGCTTAGAATAATATTTAAATATGGTAAGTTTGTTGAAAAAATTTGGTATTGTTTTTGCAAACCAGCTTTTGAATCATTATGACATGTGTTTTATATAGAGTATATTTTGCAAGTAAAAAAAACTGGATCTTAAAAATCTAGTTTTTAGTTGTTTAGTTTATTGATCAAGTTTATTAAAAATAGTAGTTTGAATGATAATAGTGCTCTGGCTTTTTATTCTATTTCTGTTTAATATTTGAATAAATTTGGTTCTGTTTGTAAGTGTTTTTTAAAAAATGAATCTAATAGTATAGTTGTTTATATGGATAGTTCAGTCAAGAGTTTGGGGTCTGTAAATGCTTATGATAGTGCTGTTGTCTACTTTCTAAACATTAACATAAATGTAAAGATTAAGATAAACAGCTTGTTTTTTTTAACTTTAATAAAGTTGTAAGCCATTATTCTTGCTTTAAAATATATTTTAGTGTTTAGCTTAGTTGTGTTATTTATAAATAGTCAAACATAATTAGATATAAGTGTTTTAATTAAAAAAAATATCAGTTTCAATTTTTGTGATAAATACTGGATAGAAAAAAACCATATTTATTATATTATCATATTTAAAAATCTGTTAGTTAATTAAAACAAAATCAAAGATTATTCTGAAATTGTTGGTAATGAACATGTTAATTTTTTTGTTAATGCTGTTACCATATCTAATTTCATACTATCTGTTAGAATGTTATATCACTTTTTTGTTATTAAAGCAGATCTGTTTCTGAAAATGTTTATTATTTTATTAGATATTTTTTTAAAACAATTAGTTTTGTTGGTTAGAATTTCAAATATGCCAATAATGCTGTAAATAAGTCTTTGTATGATCTGATTAATATGTATAAAATCTTTAATTTATGGTATTTTAATGGTTAAGTTTATTTAAATTTTATTAACTTAGTCTTTGCAATGTTTTAATTTTTCTTTATAAAAACTCTATATCACTAATTGCTTATAACCAAAAAAAAGAGATAATATAATTTGAATTATTCTAATGTGTTGTGTATTTAATATAAGTTAATTGAAAATTCTAATCATACATTTTTTTGTGTTCATAATAATTGTATTAGGTTAAATCTGATTTTAAAAACTATTGAAATATAGATTAATTTGTTAAGTGTTTGTATTATTAACAATATAGTAATCTGGTTCTTGTATAAGACTAAATTTTTTAATCATTTATATATGTTATTGGCCAAAGGTTTTCTAATGAAAGAATAAGTAACAGATCTGATAATATATTGTTGGTTATTAATTTGGTTTGGAGTTTTGTTAAAAATTACAGATTTATTATGTAATTGTTGACTACTAAATTAAGAGTGCATTATAAGAAAAATAATTTTCTGTCATACAATAAGTTTATAATTTCAGCTATATTTGATTTGGCATCTATACAGTCTTTTAAAATAATTTATAATTTTGGTTTTAAATTAAGTGTTCACATTTGTTTTGGTTTGTATTCTTATTTATTCAGTGTATGTTTTGGTTTTTGCATAACTTCTCTGTTGTAAGTAGTTTAAGTGAATAATATTTCTTTAATTGGCCCAAATAACTGGTCATGTATAAAAAAACCATAAACCATACTTAATATAAGATTTTGTATAGTTTTATGATTTTAAGTAGTGATTAAATTACACTTGTAAAATAATTAATAAAAAAAATAATCAAACTTGTTTTATTTTTATATTATTAAATCCAATTAATATTTAAAATATGTAATTATTATTTTTTGGTTTAAACAAATTTAAATACAGTTATTATTAATATTAATTTATTAAGAAAATATTATATTTAATAAAAAATTTTAAATATTAGTATTGTTTTAAGTATTAAAATTTAAAACAAATAATTTTTAATTATTAAGTTTTTTATTTATTATTATTAAAACTAGTTTTTAAGTTGTTAATAATTTTTAAGTTATTTGTTTTTTATTTTATTAATTTAATATTTTATGTTAAAATTGCCACTTTATTGGTATTATTATTAATTAATATAAAATTATTTTTATGGTGTTTATTATTATTTAAAATATTATTTTAATTTATTACTTATTATTTAGTTAAATTATTAAATATTACTATTAAATTAATAAGCTAATTTTTTTTTATTAAAGTTTAATAAACAAAACCTAATTACTATCTAATACAATATAACTACATAGAGTCTTAAATTAGATGTAACTCACACATTTTCTACATGTAACCAGCTACTCAAGCCAGTTCAAACTATACTATGTTGATGCACTAAAAAAAAACTTATCCAAAGACAACATTTTTTGAATGACAAGAAACAAAATTGCACTGCAAGGAACCAATCCAACCAGCCATTTGGCTGTTTTCAAGACATTAGCTTTAACATTAATAGATTCATGTTCTCAAAGAGACATCAAGTTAGAAAACACTTCATCATCTAAGCCAACTGGGTGCTCTGAATTACCAGACATATTAATATCCTTTATGCAGCACTTTTTTTTTAAAAAAACCATTTTTCTTTCCAACTTATCAATAATTTTACTAAAAGAACCCAAATGTATCATAACTTCATTGACCTTAAGACCAAGTTTACTGCTTGAGACCAAATTCTCATTAATAAATTGTTTGAACAATTTGACCAAGAAACCAACTGGTTTAACAATAGATTTAACCAAAGCAGAAAGCTTGACCAAATCAGACTCCAAAGAAGCCAACTGAGAAGACACCAAGGAATTACTAACAATCATAAAAAGAGAAATAGAAGCTACCAGAAGAAAAAACTCAGAAAAATTCAAGAAAGCAGAAGCTTTTGCATAAGAAACACTATTCACAAAATATGTTTTAAATATCTTGAGAGCCTTAAGAGGGGGAGACAGAGAAACTTTGCAGTTAACAGCCAAATGGCCCACTTCTTGATACCTAAAGCAGTATTGACAACCAGGAGTTTCTCATCAAATATGGCATTTTCTTAAGATATCAGTTTTGACAACTGCAGAGTTCAAATCAGCTTAGAAACCAAACATAATCAGAGCAAACCAGAAATAACGACCAAAATCAGGCAAACAAGGAATAAAACAAGTCTGGCCACCAACCTGGAAGATTATATTACTAATCTCAAAGGCAGTATAGTCAGAAGAGAGATTGATTAACTTGGCCTTAAACCAATTACAAAACAAAATTGTCTTATTTTAATTAATAAGGAGAAGAATACAAACACTATTTTTGTCCACCAAAATTGACTAGTGGGTGAGAGCAGAAGCAGAAGCATTCAATTTTTTAAAGTAAACAATTACATATTGCCAAATACTAACAGGTTTCAGCATGACATGAGAAATTTTACCAAAAACACCAAGAGCTGACTTAATATTAACAGCAGACACACCCAAAAGCACATCATACAGTGCAATAGCAGCAGGAAAAAAACTAGATTCAGGAACCACCAAAGACTTGGCAATTTTAAGAGAGGCAAAACAAACAGAGTTTATAAGCTCAACCAAAAATACAGCATCCAAAGAACTTAGAAAAGCAAACTTCACACAAAAGAGTCTCACATTGTCTTTAAAAACAAATTTTGCATTCAAAAAACCATGTATAGACTAAAAAACAGCCTTAACATAAGCCAATTTGATCTTAAAAATAGCACTAGGCACTAGAGTGATGGCCATCCACCCAGCAAATTTTTGATGACTAGTAATAGTTTCTCAAACACTATCAGCAGCAGCACCAGAAACCAGAAGAGAAATAATTTAGTTTCTATTTGGTCAGTTCAGTTCTCAGAAACAGGTAATACCATAGGAGATAATTGCTTTGCTTCTAAAACTGTTAAGAATCTACTAGAAGACTCCATATTTGGCAACACAACCAGTGGTTAATCTTGGTCTATCTTGGATAACATGCTGGATAATACTATAAAAATCTCATTTAAGATCTTATTGGAAACTATAAAAGAGTTCAGTATAACAATAGCAGAAACAAGTAATATTATAGATGATTATTTGGGATTTCAAAGCAAATAACAAATCCATAACTTGGTGCTCAATTAATATAAATGTTTGGGAATATCTGAAGGTGTTGTTTGTCTGAAGATTTTGGTTGAGCTCTTTGTATAATAGACAGAGATTCATAGGTTGTTTTATTTGTAGTCTCCCGGAATCATAATTCTGTTAATTTTTTTCTTAGCATGGTGGCCGGCAATCTTCTGGTAAGCTATCCTTCTATAGAGTGTCTATCCTTATTTCTGGGTCTTTTACCAGTGCTATATCCTGACATCAGTAACTTGGTGCTTAATCTTTTTAATCAATTTAGTGAATAACAAAAGAAAATAAAAGAAAATAAAGAAATAAAGAAAATAAAATAAGAAATAAGTGTCTTGTTAATAGCTGTAATTAAGAGCTATTGTGCCAGCAGGTTAAGTAGTGAATAATAACATAGATTTAAAGATAATGGCTAATTTCATTAATATGGAAGTGATTTCACTTCAAGTTATAGTATTCTATCTTTTGAAGGAAGAGTATTTAATAATTATGACTTGTGAGTCTAATTAACTCTGAAAGTCCTACTGACTCTTAGTTTTCTTGACTTTAAGCTTAATTGACTAATTTTCTAGCTTCTAATACTACTGCTATATATACATAAATTTATGTTCTACAAGATTGCTCACATTCTCAAATAATGTGCTATGATTTTTTGAGCAATACTCATATTGCTAAGCAATGTGCTCTAATTTTCTAATATTATTCTATATTGCTAAGCAATGTGTTGTAATTTCTGACATTGCTCTACATTGCTGAGCAATGTGTTCACATGCTAACTACTACTTTTTTATTGGTCTACTATTTTCTATATCTGTTTTTTTTTATAAGTAACAGTAACTGCCCTCATTTTTCTGAACTTTTGGTTTTTTTGACCATTTTTTTTGAAAAAAAAATGCTAGCAGCACCAGATATTAAAGCTATAGAAAAAATACCAGCTTGTTAACTGGTCTATTATTAAACACTCTTGGGCTTTTAGTAGAGATAAAGGCAACACTGAAATTAACCCAAGTGTGTCTCTTTAAAAGAACTTTAACTGAAAAAAAACCAGCCAAAGATAAGGAAATTGTTTTAGTAACTACCAAAGACAGCTTTTTACAATTATTAAGTAAAAGGAAGGCTTCTAAAACGTTTTGCCTAGTTGTTTCTACCACAGAAAGAGCTTTTCTGGTTGAAATTTTATTAGATATCTCAGAAAAAATATTAGGTGCAGCTTTTTTACTCTTTGTTCTGGTCGTGATTATAAAATTAAGGAGACAAAAAGCAATATAATTCTATTTAATAAGCTAATTTGTATAATATACAAGTATTATTAAATATAATAATCAAATTATAAATTATTCTAAATTATATAGTATTTAAAAATTTATTACAATATTTAGAAATTTACTAAAATATTTAATAGTTTATTAAAATAATTTGTAATTTAACAAAATATTTAATTTGTTAAAATATTAGCAAAAAAAAAATTTAAAACAATATAATAATAAATTGTATAAAAAAGTTTTTTTTTTAAATAAATATATCTTAATTAAAATTATCTTATTTAATTAGTTATAATAAATCAATAATATATATATATATATATATATATATTTTATTAAAGTTTTATAAATACAGCCCAATCACTATCTAAGTATATAAAATCAAAACAGATCCTAAATTAAGTGTGGTTCATGCTTTTTTTATACATAACCAGCCACTTAAACTAATTAAGACAGCACTACACACTTAAACCACTTACTATAGGAATATTATTTAAAAAACCAAAGTCCAATTTGGACAAACAAAAATACAAGCCAAAGCAGATATAAATATCTAACTTAATACCAAAACCATAAATTATCTGAAGAGACCACAAGAATAACAATTCAGACATTAAGGGAGCAAGAAATCTGTCACATGGCAAAAAATTATGCTTTTTATAGTAGGATTTTAACTTGGCTGTAGACAGTCAAATAAAAAATCTGTAATTCTTAACAAGACAATAGACTAACTTAACAATTATTGTACCATTTTCAGAATCAGTATCCAAACAGTATATCATGTTAGACACCTATTTTCTCAAAACAAATCTCTTAGCCAATGCCATATACAAATCAATAAATAAAACAGTCTTACCTAAAGACCAAAAAACTACACTTTTTTTAGCAAAATTATCTAATAACACATTCTATTCCAGAGCTGTGTTTGATAATATCCCTTTTCTAATACTGCTGTCATAAGCACAAATGAATATGTGATCAGAGTTTTCTACCAACTCACATTTAATATAAGCAATACTTGGATATCTCGGATTATACTTTTTTTTTTTCAGCCACTGGCAAACAATAGTGCAGTGCCTTCATAAAATATGACTAAAGTATTACTAATACTGAGCTGCTGTAACCAGACTGTATCTTGCTATCTGAGTGCCAAACACTAAAAGTTCTAGCCATATCAAAATCACCACAGAAATTTGTATTTACAGCACTGCCAATACATCTGGCTTTCTATTTGACAAAATTAATTGCATTAAATAAATTTTAGCAAAGTAACAAGCATTTTCAAAAACAGGCCTATCTTCAACATTAAAAAAACAATATGGAATTATAAGAGGCAGAGAGGACTTAAAATTAATTGTGACATTGGCATAAAAATTAGCATGCTCATTTTCAATATTGCCAGAATAATTCTTGACTTTATTCCATATAACTAACAGATTTTTTCTTGAAATAACTTACAAATATGTTTCTTTTCAATTCAGCATTTATCATAAAAATCAAAACCAGACATGCTACTGTAGAAGCAGCACATGTTCAACAAAACTTGACTGTTTATAAACAAGACAACTAATCTAGAAATAGACATATATTTCAAAGCAAGAGTAATAGTCTGCAGTTTCACCAAAGTCAAAGAAAGCAATCCACTTATTCTAATTCCTACACTAACATTTACATTCAGAAAATAAGCAACAGCACTTCTACAAGCACCAACTAATCTCAAATCTTTGATAGAGTCATTCATGTAGACACTCACAGAATCCAGCCCAAAAACCAGCAAACACTCGTAAATATAGCCAAAGTTACAAAAAAGATCTGCAGAGATAAACTGAAAAATCAACAATCTATTACATAACAAACCACTTTTACCAACAAACTTAACCAAAAAAACAAACCAGATAGGAATTGAATCTCTAGGGTCCAGCTTCTTCTATCTGCAAAAAGTGTTCTATGTGAAACACATGCCATGATAATCTAGAAACTGATTTACAAACACAATACTATACTTCCTAAAAGATTTTACTATCTCATTAAATGGCCAGAAGCAAAAGCCATTCAAAGAGCAGATGCAGAATCTGTTGCTAAATTCATTTATCAAGATCTGATTTGTCGACACAGATGTCCAAAAGAATTATTATCAGATCAAAGAACTCACTTTGTAAATAGAACATTAGCAGAATTAAGTCAAAGATTTGGAATAAAAAGACCACTATTATCACCAAACCATCCACAAACAAATGGGTTAGTGGAAAAGTTCAACAGAACACTGTGTAAAGCAATAGCCAAAATTAGCCAAGAAAACCAGAACAAATGGGATTTGTTTATACCATCTGTATTATTTGCTTATTGGACAATAAAGCAAGATACCACACAAGCAACATTATTTGAATTGGTATATGGTAAAACAGCAATATTACCAGTTGAGATAGAGATTAATATATATCCAACTAAACCAATAACAGAATATAATTTCCAAGAAACATTGTTAAGAAGAACATATGACTTAATGGAAACACTAGAAAACAAATGACAAAAAGCAGCTAATAACATCCAATAGTCACAAAAAAAGCAAAAAAAACAACACAATAACCAACTATCAGATAAACCAGTTGAATTCAAAATTGGAGACAAAGTACTATTATATTGTACCAAAGCAAAAAAACAATAAAGTGGAAAATTTGACCCCAAATGGAACAGACCATTTCACATAGAAAAAATTTTAGGAAATAGAACTTATAAATTAAGATGAGACAACAAAATTTTAGCCAAAGCAGCACATGGTGATTGACTGAAACCATATTACCAGATAGTATCATCATCCACCAATAACATTCCACAACTGGGAGTACAAAAAATACTAGTTCAATCAGATAAGATTTCACGAAATCTGAAACCAATTATAGTTATTGAACCAAACACATCAAATTAAACAACCAAAAGTATATAAAAACACAGTACATGTGACAAAAGCAACTAAAAAAAATGAAAATACCAGATCATATTCACATTATAGCTCAACAATTGTTCTAGGCCTTAAGTCAATAACAGTTAGACATAGAAATTATTATTAACAACCAAATAATTTGCTATTAAAACACCCAAAGAAAGACAAAGAAGACACCATATCAACAACCACCAAAGAATGATAAAAACTAGACAGATAACTTAATAGAAAAAATGAAGAACACTTTTGGAAAAATACCTATTATGACATCAACAAAAGAGCTTACAAAAAAAAATTGGAAGCAATGGACAGAACAACTTTCAATATCATATTGTTACTACCAGTTAGATCAAAAGTTGAATATTCAGGAATTGTATATCGACAAATCCAAGAAAATATTCAATCAAGACTTAATACAGCAAATTGAAGAATTTATCGGAAAGAAAACAAATTTAACACTACATGTTAAAACAATGTACTGATTACACAACATATTTTGGAACTATCCAGAAATACTATTACACTCAGACATGGAGACTATAACCATTAACCAATGGAGAAGAATAAACAATACACAAATAAAAGACATAAAAAACAGAGTCATACAAACAATACTTGAAAAAGAAGTATTAGAATTAATTTAAAACAAAGATTTCGATAAAGCTCAATATTAAAAAGGAGGGGATAATGTTATTCATAAAAAGAAAAACAGATATAGGAAAATAGTAGACCAATAAAAGAATAGTAAGTATTACCAGAAACAAACAAGCTATTTGTAACCAAATGCTTTTTCAATAACCCAATAAAAAGAACCAAAGAAAAACAAGCAGTGGCTCCAGCCAGTTTATTAGCATACTTATTATCAACAATACTTGAATGTCTCTTTTTGACCAAACTATCTTAAAATTCTTGTCTTTTATCAAATTAGCAATATGACATCTCTCTATTGTTATAGATGATTATTTGGAGTCTCAAATCAAATAACAAATCTGTAACTTGGTGCTTGGTTGGTATTCTGGAGTTGATATCTGAAGGTTTTGTTGTAGAGTTCTTTGTATAATGGACAGAGATTTAATTGATGGTTTTATCCATAGCTTTCCAAAACTGCAGTTTTGTCAAATTTTTTTCTCAGCATAGTGGCTGGTAATTTTCCTGGTAAGTTATCCTCAAATCTATGAGTGTTCTACCTTTGTTTCACAGGTCTTTTACCAGTTCCTATGATGTCTGTATCTCAGTGCTTAATCCTTAATCAATTTAGTAAATTCCCAAAAAAATAACAAAAAGAAATAAAAGAAAATAAAAGAAAATAAAGAAATAAACAAAAGCAATTGCAAGTTAGTATCTCATCAATAGCCATAATCAAAAGCTATTGTTCTAACATGGTTAAGTATCAATTACTATCAACATAAAGTGTTGATAGTGAAAAGTGGATTGAAATAGTGAATAATTATTTATTGATATTTGTGAATTGAAAGATTGCTTAGATAAAATCTAAACTGAGAGGTCTCTCTTTTTTTCTTTTAATGCTACCACTATATATACATAATTTGGATTCTATGAGATTGCTCACATTCTCGAGTGATGTGTTATAATTTCCCAAGCAATGCTCATATTGCTGAGCAATGTGCCATAATTTCTGATATTGCTCCCTATTGCTGAGCCATGTGCCATAATTTTTGACATTGCTCTATATTGCTGAGCAATGTGCTCATGTGCTAACTACTACTCTCTTATTGGTTTACTATTTTTTTATATTTGTTTTTCTTTTTATAAGTAATATTATTCTTTCTTTTTTAATATTAAGCTCTGTCAAAATCTTCATTTTGAATTAATTCTAATACTTCTTTTTCAAGTATTGTTTGTTCAACTCTGTTTTTTATGTCTTCTACTTGTGTATTGTTCATTCTTCCCCATTAATTAATGGTTATGGTCTCCATGTCTGAGTGTAACAGTATTTCTGGATAGTTCCAAAATATGTTGTGTAATTGGTACATTGTTTTAACATGTAGTATTAAATTTGTTTTTTTTCCAATAAATTCTTCAATTTGCTGTATTATGTTTTGGTTGAATATTTTCTTAGATTTGTCGATATACAACTCCTGAATATTCAACTTTTGACCTAACTGGTAGTAGCAATATGATATTGGAAGTTGTTCTGTTCATTGCTTCCAATTTTTTTTTGTAAGCTCTTTTGTTGGTGCCATAATAGGTATTTTCCCAAAAGTGTTCTTTACTTTTTCTATTAAGTTATCTGTCTAGTTTTTATTATTCTTTGGTGGCTGCTGATATAGTGTCTTCTTTGTCTTTCTTTGGGTGTTTTAATAGCAAATTATTTGGTTGTTAATAACAATTTCTATGTCTAACTGTTGTTGACTTAAGGCCTAAAACAATTGTTGAGCTATAATGTGAATATGATCTGGTATTTCCATTTTTCTTAGTTGCTTTTGTCACATATACTGTGTCTTTATATACTTTTGGTTGTTCAATTTGACATAATTGGTTCAATAACTATGATTGGTTCCAGATCTTGTGAAATCTTATCTGATTGAACTAATATTCTTTGTACTCTCAGTTGTGGAATGTTATTGGTGGATGATGATACTATCTAATGATATGGTTTCAGTCGATTACTATGTGCTGCTTTGGCTAAAATTTTGTTGTCTTATCTTAATTTATAAGCTCTATTTCCTAGAATTTTTTCTATGTGAAATGGTCTGTCCTATTTGGAGTCAAATTTTCTATTTCATTGTTTTTCTGCTTTGATATAATGTAATAGTACTTTGTCTCCAATCTTAAATTCAACTGATTTATCTGATAGTTGGTTATTGTGTTGTTTTTTTTGCTTTCTTGTAACTATTGGATATTATTAGCTGCTTTTTGTCATCTGTTTTCTAGTGTTTCTATTAAGTTATATGTTCTTTTCAACAATGTTTCTTGGAAATTATCTTCTGTTATTGGTTCAATTAGATATGTATTGACCTCTATCTCAACTGGTAATGTTGCTGTTCTATCATATACCAATTCAAATGATGTTGCTTGTGTAATATCTTGTTTTATTGTCCAATAAGCAAATAATACAGATGGTATAAACAAATCCCATTTATCCTGGTTTTCTTGGCTAATTTTGGCTATTGTTTTACACAATGTTTTGTTAAATCTTTCCACTAACCCATTTGTTTGTAAATGGTATGGTGATGATAATGGTCTTTTTATTCCAAATCTTTGGCTTAATTCTGCTAATGTTCTATTTTCAAAGTGAGTTCTTTGATCTGATAATAATTCTTTTGGACATCCATGTTGACAGATCAGATCTTAATGAACAAATTTGGCAACGGATTCTGCATCTGCTTTTTGAATGGCTTTTGCTTCTGGCCATTTAATGAGATAGTCTATGGCTACTGCAATATATCTGTTGCCTCTGTTGGTGATTATTAATGGTTATACTAAGTCAATTCCAATGTGATCAAATGGTTGTCCTATTTTGATTGGTCTTAATAGTTTACTGGGTTTTGTTCCTCCTCTTCTCTGACAAGCATCACAATTTTGAACATATTGGATGATGTCTGGATACATTGATGGCCAATAGTATCTTTTTTTAGTTCTTTCTATGGTTGTTTTTTTATGAAAATGTCCTGCTGTTGAATCTAAATGCATATTGAACAATATTGTCTCTTTTTCTGGTTCTGTAATTATTCTTGTTGGCTGGTCTGGAGTTCTTCTGTTTTTCTGGTAAAGTATATTTTGATGATTGATAAAATATTTTGATTGTTGTTTTATGTTGTTTTGTTCCTTTTGAGATAATTTCTCCTTAAACAATTGGGTATTTATATAATGTTGAAGTTGTTGGTATTTTTGTATATTCATCTTTTGTTATATTTTTGGGTTGAAGTGTTTTTAGATTTGTCTTATTTGTGACAAACCATTAGCATTTCCATTGTCTTTTTCTTTTTTATAATATACTGTATAATTGAATGGTGACAGTTTTATTTTCTATCTGACATGGTAGTCATCTCCAAATTTTTGCTTCTGAATTGAATTCAATCCTTTGTGATCCATATATATTTCAAACTTTTGGCTCAAGTATTCTTTCTATTTCATGACTGCCCAATAGATTGCTAAGTGTTCTAATACTGGTATTCTATAATTCTTTTCAGCTGGACTTAAACTTCTACTGGTATAAGCTACTGGATGTTTTCTTCCATCTGGTCTTTTCTGTGATAGTACTGCTCCCAACACTTGACCTGATGTATCAGTAGTGATAATGAATGATTTGGTGTGATCTGGATACATCAACACTGGAGCTTGAATAAGCTTTTTTCTTAGTGTGTCAAATGTTTCTTGTTGAGCTTCTGTCTATTCATACTTTACATTCTTGGTTTGTAAATGGTGGAGTGGCTGAGTCAATTTAGAAAAGTCTTTGATAAAGCGGTGATAGTACTTTGCAAATCCCAAGAATGCTCTTAATTCTGTAAGATTGTTTGGTACTGGAAAGTTCTTAACAACTTCAATCTTGTCTGTATTTGTTTTGATGCCATCTTTGCTCACAACATGTCCTAAGAATTTTAGTTCTGTTTTTCCAAAGAAGCATTTGTTGGTATTTAATTTCAATCCTGCCTGTCTGAGTCTTTTAAATACTTGTTAAAGATGGTAAAGATGATCATCAAATGTTTTTGAGAACACATTTATGTTATCTAAGTAAACAACTACTGATTTCTACAGTAGTCCAGTATAGACAATTTCCATGAGCTGTTGAAATGTTGCTAGAGCATTTATCAAGCCAAATGGCATGACTTCAAATTCAAAATTTCTTTCTTTTATGGTAAATGCTGTTTTCTTTTTGTCAGCTGGATCCATGGCTATTTGCCAGTAACCACTATCTAAATCTAGTATTGAGAACCATTTATTTTCTTCAAAAGCATTAAATAGTTCTTGGATCTTTGAAATTGGGTAGCTGTCTCTTTTGGTTACTTCATTCAGTTTCCAGTAATCTACACAAAAGTGGATTTTCCCATTTTTTTTTGGACTAGTACTACTGGTGATGACCATAGACTCATTAATGGCTGAATTAGCCTGTTGTTAAGCATTTGATTGATTTCTTGACAAATGATCTCATGACTGGTTGGTGGTACTCTGTATGCTTTTTGTTTAATTGGCATTGCATCTCCAGTCTTAATCTGATATTAGATGATGTTGGTGTGACCAAATTTATTTTTGCTAGCAAAAATGTCATTGAAATTGCTGAGTAATATCTTTAGTTGCATCTGTTGAAGTGAGTCTAGATTCCCCATGTTTATCTGTTCCAATTGTTCTGGTTGGAGCAGATAACATTTACTTTGCCCATAGATGGTTTGTGATGTGATGTCCACATATCTGCAAAGCTGTGAAAAATTTGGAATATGGTCTAGTGGTTGATCCTCAACTTCAGTGGTTAAATATTCAATAATGGTTCTTTTTGGTATTTCAATAACATTTCCCGTTGTGTTGTAGATGGAAATTTTGATGTTTTTGGGGCTTTTGGCTGATATGTAAAGATTAGTAAATCCAATTTCTCCTAATTTGCAAATGGTGGCTTCTGCTTCAAACAACTGAGCTTGATTCTTTACTTCTTTTTTTATGGCTAACATATACTGGTTATATGATGGAATAGAGATTGATTGACAGATTGAGATAATTTCTCCTTTGTCAATAATCTCTTCCTCTGCCATATTAACTGGTACATTTATTCTACCTGTGGATCTGAATTCTTGTATTCCTCTTGCTGTTATTCCTAATTCCTTTCTGTTTTTTACTGACACTAACTAAGCTATTTTCACCAGAGGTAAGAATATTGCCTGTGCTATTTTTTCATTTGGCTTTATAATATATACTTTTTCTGAATCATTTTGTAGCATAGTAATAATATTTCTATGTATTCTGCGTCAATTATTCTTCTTCTGATGTTGATTCCTTTTTTTGCTAGACTACTTCTAAATGCTAACTGGACCATTGTTGTTGCTAGAATTTTCAGTGCTATCTTAAGATCAATATATGTGCATGAATATGGTTCCAATTTGATGGCATTTTTCCCTGAATATCTCAGATCAAACTCTGTATTAGTATTATGTACATGTTCTGGCATAATACTTTCATTATTGTTACTATACCATTTGAGTTCCTGTTCCTTAGAGAGATCAGGAAGTGCAATGTATATTTTAGGATTTGAATTGAAGTCTAAATCATTGATATTTTCATTGCCATTTTGAATGGAGCTAAAGCCATTATTTTCGTTGTTGTCATTGTTGGAGTTTGAATTGGGATTAAAATTTGATTCCAATTCTGATATGTAGCTGCTCATTGGTTCATCTTCTTCTGGGATCATGTAAATCATGCGTAGTGGTGGATTGTAAATAAGGTTACACTCATTACAATATTGAAAGTCACAGAGAAATAAGCAATGTTGACATAATTGAGTATTTAACTGCTCCAAGTGTTGCTCTTGCTCTTCTCTTGTGAACACTAGTTCCTGGTAGTGTTCATGGAATTGTTCTGAATCTAGAAAATTTATGACTGGTTCTGGGTCCCAGTTAGGTTCTATGAGTTCTGGTGGGTTGTTTTTGATTTTTCTGATTTCCTCAGGTGATGCTTCTTCTATTTTGGTTATTGCCATTCTCCATAACTTATCATTATTGTGTGAACAACTGTCTAATTGCTGTACAGTTCTTCTCCAGGCGGCTTCTATTGGTGTCCCTTTCTTAATCCAGTTGCTGATGAAGATTGTGTATTGGCACGAAGCGTCACACATTTTTTTTTGTTCAGGAATGTCATTCCACATTCTTTTGTCAAGTAAGGTTTCCCCACAAGCTAAACAAGGTTCATTGTCCCATTTTTCTTGTTGTTTTAGTTATCCAAAGCATTTTATGATACACGCATGGCAGTAAAAATTGGATGTCATTTGGTATTCCTCATCATCACAACAGCATACACCCATTGATGACAATTTCTTGCTGCAATCAATGCATATCAGCTTTGGTCAATGATAACTTGATTGTTGTGTTGGTGTATATGTGTAAGAAGTGTAAATGGCAATTGGTAGTGCTTTACTTCCTTCGTTTTTCTTTTTTCTTTTTCCCTCTCATTTCATTCCCAAGCTGTCGGTTTTTCTGAATTGTGGTTGGTTTTTCAGTCTTGGTCAGCACTTCAAGTAAGTTCTTCTTTCTGCTTTCATTTGCTGTTGTCATTCCACAAAGGTATTGGCGGCAGCTCGTTGTGTTCTGTGTCGGCCCAAAAAACTTGGTAGGCTTTTCAGGTAGGTTTTTTCTCTTCTTCTTCGAATTTGATAAGTGGGACTAGTGGTGTGGTAGTGGGCTTGAAGTGTCTACACATGGCAAATATGCGTGTATGTCATCCGTTCTGGCTAAGTTGAAGCTCTTGCATGCTCCAATCAAGTGTCACATTGACTTTAGACAGCCAATTGTTACCAATAAGTGCTTGGTATTGGGTGGCTTCCATGACTAGTACCTTGATTAGTACAATTATGCTGTTAACTTCAATGAGGAAGTTGTCAATCTCACTAATAGGAGTTTTGGTTGCTCCATCAGCAGTTATGATCCTGGTGCTGGCAGTGCAATTAATTCGGTGACCTAATTGGTCCATGAATTGTCTTGTGATAATGCTGCCAGCTGATCTGCTGTCTAGTATCAGTTTAATGGCATAACCATCAACCTTTGCATTAATGTACATGGTGGTAATCAGTTTGGTGTCAAGAACAGCTCCATTGAATAATAGAACTGGTGTGGTTTCCTCAAATTCAAATAGAAAAATAGTGTCTAGCAATTTGTTATTGGTTATGGTGGCTGGAAGTATATTGTTGGTAAGTGGTTTGTGTTGGTTGGGTTTCTGGTTGTTGGGTGAGGCATCTTCTGGGATAATTAGGAGACTTAAATAGTGTTAAGCATTCTTATTTTGGAGGTTCTCAGTGCCTAAATTCTATTGTCAAGATCTTGATGGTTGTGCCATGGAACTGAAGATTAGTTGATAAACCACCATCAACAATCTCCAGCTTTGTTGTATCAGTCTCAGCCTTTGAATTCCATTTTGAAGTAAGTTCTGTAGTGGTGTTTGAATTTGTTGGGGCTGATAAATTACCTGAAGCTATAGCTGATAAATGAGTTGGGGCTGTGGGTAATAAATGACAGATGCTGTTGACTGATAAATTGGCAGTTGATAAATTTGTGGCTGTGTTATAGGTATGTAATTTGGTTAATATATTTCTGCATTTAATTGATATCTTGGAGTTGAAAACCTGCGATCAGAGTTTTGATATTGATCTCTCAATCATTGGTTTTCTATTCTTAACCAACAATTGATTCTCAAATGTTTTTGTTTACCACAGTAGTGGCAGATACATGTTTCTTGCTGCCACAGCTGATTGGATGATAATAAAGGACATGACTGATTTTGTGTATAATTTGTGATTTCTAAATTATTGCGTTGTTGGGGTGGCTAATAAATTGCATGATTGTCAGCTAAGTATCTTTCAAGCTTCTAGTTAATAGAATTACTGAATTGTTTCAATTTGGAATCCAATTCAGATGATTCATTCATCACTAGATTTATGGCTTAGACATAGTTAGCTTCGAATTCAGCTGCTTCAAAATTTCTGACATTGGTAACTGTAGCTTGAAAGTCTGCTGGATGTATTGGATGTATGCATTGGAGGATGCTACTGTGCAGATTTCTAATAAATTGGTTTAAGATTTGTGATGCTGTAAAATAGTCATTCTGGATTGCTTGAATTTGGTGCAGATTCCTATAGAAGCATCCTAGGTAAGTAGTGACTGCTTTATTTTCTCCTTGTTTGATAGTAGTAAAAGTATTTACTAGCTGATTAATACTATTATTATTGCTAAAGTATTGTAGGAATGCAAGCTTAAATGCATTGAAATTCTGGGGTTTGTTAGCCAAGCTTTGATACCATAAATTGGTGGTATCCTAGAGAAAATAGGGAATGGCCTGCATGGCTCTGGCATCATTCTATTCGTTGGCTGTGATGGCTTTTTCCACATCGTTTAGCCACACTTGGGCATTGTCTTCTTTGCTGGTAAATTTTTTGAGTTTGGCAATAGGAGCATATGCCATTGGTGCTACAATTTGTTGTTGTGGTGGTTGTTAAAGTTGTTGTTATGGCAGTGGAAGTGACTGTTGTAATTGTTGGGGCAGTTAAAGTGGCTGCTGTTGAATCAGTTCAATAATTAGTTTAATTGGTAGTTGATTAATAATAATTACTGGAGATAAGTTTTGCTGATTAATTGTTTTGGAGTTTTGATTGTCCTAATTGTGCTGCATTTGAAATTTCAGAGTTTCAATTTCCGGGTTTCTAGTAATTGGGTTCTGGTAAGTAAATTTTTGATCTTCAGATTCTTTTTCTTCTTTTTCTTCTTTTTTTTTTTCTTCTTCTTCTTCTTTTTTTTCTTTTTTTTCTTCTGATTTCATTATCTCTTAGAGACTCGTATTTCCAAAATTTGGTTAAGGTGGCAGTAATCAGAATTCTGATGGTATTGGCAATTGCAATTTAAATCCTTCAAAATAATTGCCATAGGTTTCTAGTAATTCTGCTTTCTTTTGTTTACTTTAAAATGGTAGTCATCCAAATGTTAATGTCATGTGTAATGTGGATACATCTGTTGATAAGATATTGATGATGCTACCAAGTGTATAGTGATATGATGGGTTTGTTGGTGATTCAACTCTGGTTTTCTTCCAAGTAGGTGGTTGTATTTGTTTTGGCGTCACTGCTGGTGTTTGCAGTCTTCCTTTGCCTTCGTCTGCATAAGTGTTAGGAATTGTTGTTGTGTATATCTTTCAATGGTTTGATTGATTTCCCTAATGATTGGTGTGAAACTGTAGTTTCTTGGTAAGCTGGTATGTTGAAATAATTCTGTATAGAAATTTTCTCTTGCAGATTCAATGTTAACTGTTCCTCCTAAGAAGTCTGTGATTTTATTATTGATGTAGAAATTAAAGGCAGATTCTGCTAGAAAGTGGTTATTGTTTAGTCCTAATTGTTGGCTGTACTGTTAGAACAAGGATTTGGCAAATCCTAAATGGTTTGCTTCTATGTTTTTGGATTCTGCCACTTTTGGATAATTGTTGTTGGTGCTGGTTTTCTGTAAGATTATATCTCACAGAGAGCACCAAATATTACAAATGATTATTTGGGGTCTCAAATCAAATAACAAATCTGTAACTTGGTGCTTGGTTGGTATTCTGGGGTTGATATCTAAAGGTTTTTTTATGAAGTCTTTTGTATAATAGACAGAGATTTAATTAATGGTTTTATCTGTAGCTTCCCAAAACTGCAGTTTCATCAAATTTTTTTCTCAGCGTGGTGGCTGGTAATTCTTTTGGTAAGCTATCTTCAAATCTATGAGTGTTCTACTCTTGTTTCACAGGGTTTTTACCAGTCCCTATGACATCTGTATTTCAGTGCTTAATTTTTAATCAATTTAGTAAATCCCCAAAGAAATAACAAAAAGAAATAAAAGAAAATAAAAGAAGATAAAGAAATAAACAAAAGCAATTGCAAGTTAGTATCTTGTCAATAGCCATGATCAAGAGCTATTGTTCCAACATGGTTAAGTATCAATTACTATCAACACTTCATGTTGATAGTAGAGAGTCAATTGAAATAGTAAATAATTATTTATTGATATTTGTGAATTGGAAGGTTGCTTAGATAAAATCTAAACTGAGAGGTCTCTCTTTTCTTCTTTTAATGCTATCACTATATATACATAATTTGGGTTCTATGAGATTGCTCACATTTTTGAATGATGTGCTATAATTTCCCAACCAATGCTTATATTGCTGAGCAATATGCCATGATTTCTAATATTGCTTCACATTGCTGAACCATGTGCCATGATTTCTGATATTGCTCTACATTGCTGAGCAATGTGCTCATGTGCTAACTACTACTCTCTTATTGGTCTATTATTTTCCTATATCTGTTTTCCTTTTTATGAGTAACACTATTTAACAATAATTGCAAAAGTCCAGTTTAGTTAAGCTAAGTTTATAAGCACAAACATTGATAGTTATCTGACTGTTAAGATGCAAAACAACAATATTAAAAAACAACACACATTCCAAAGCCAAAGCAACAGTTTGCAGTTTAATCATTATAGAAGAGATTATACCAGAAATACTAATATCAACACTTATATCCATATTAGAAAAATAGGCAGCCACTTTACTTATTACTTCTACCAAGCCCAAATTTTTCAGTAAGCTATTAATGTACATATCAAACACATATGTCCAAACTTTATGCAAAAAACTCTTAATCAACCCAAAATTTACTAAATCTAAAACACTTAAAGACACTAAATCAGAGACATTCTCTTTACTTTTAGCAACACAAGCTGATTCCTTCATAAAATTTGACATTATAACAAACCAAACAGAAGCAGAACCCCTAGGGTCCAATTTTTTTCAGCATTAAAATATTATTTAAGAGATTAACACATCATACTTGTTCACAAGTCTGTTTTTAAATACAATGCCAAAACACTTTAATGAATTCATCACTTTATAATACAACTTTCCACCCAAGATATCAGATACCAAGAACCTATTAAAACTGTAAAAAACTTGAGGCAAATTGTTCAGAAATATTTTAACTATATCAGCAAGAAAATTGTTTACAGGACTAACTCTTAACTTAACAGAATACTGCAGAGAATTAGCCAAAGCCCAGCCTAAAATCTGCAAATCCAGAAAATGATGATCAAAAAACCAGCCAAAAATATCTTCTGAATTCACAAAAGACACAAAAGAAGCCATTTTGTCTTCAGCCTACAATTGTTCAAAAGATTTAAAATTGTACAACAGCAGATGGTACAGAGATTTATTGGGAAAATCTCTAAGCAGCCTAGTCTTATGTTTCAATCTTTTTCTAATCAAAACATTCTACTTGTAATAAATATTAACTAAAACATAACTAAATTGAGTATAATAACAGATTATAAGCTATAAAACAGCAGAAACCAAGTAACAAAACTGCTTATCTGAAATAGCTTTTCTTAAAACAACATTCATAAAAAATCTGACATCAGAATTAGTTTTGGCCAAACTAAGTTTTGAGAGACCATTAGTGGAGAGAAAAATTCTTAAATAACAGTGTAATTTACCATTTTTGGCAATAAAAATAAGACATCCACATATATTCAAAAAAGCAACCCTAACTTTTTTGTTAATAAGAATAGCCACATTTTTATTATTATTAATCAAAATATTATTGATCTTGAAGAATTTACTCACAATATTCAAAATATACTAAGTTGAAGCCTAACTATTCCCCATTCAGATAATGTTATTAATGAAAACACCAACCACAAAAAATAATGTTTTCTTATTTGTGTTTTTAATTCTGCCAGTTGTGGTCACAAACCTTATATTAATTTAGTAACTACACAAATGTTCATGTCTTTTCACTTTGCATAAAAAAAGATCATAAAATATACACCAAAGGAAAAGAAAAAAAACTTTGTCTTAATTCAGTCTATCATGTATGTAATAACTATTTAAGAGGCCAAAATCAGTCATAATTTTGCTAACTCTGTTCTAATATATACTGCCAAAAAAATCAATAAACTGGTTACACATTTTAATTTGTCTTAAACTGTTCCTTAAATGGTATTAACACATTGATTTATAAGTCTTTTACATATTTTATAAGACCAATTACAGCTTTTTATTTTTTTTTAAAACATCTTTGACCACTGAGCCAATTGCAAAAACAGAAAATTGAGTTAATATGCTCTTTAACACTAAAAAATTATCTCTTAAAGAATATTAAACTTGCTGCACACCAGAAAGATCTGGTCTAAAAGAATTTTAAATAAAATTTTTCTGGCAGTCTTAATTAGTACAATTAGCTTTGTATTAGTTAAAACTCCATTCCAATCATATGGTTTGAGAATCATGGAGACTCATGCTCTTTTTTACAAGATGGAAACTGTTCTAGCAACCAAATAAACATTCAGCAAAACTAGAAGACAATTCATAACTTCAAAACCACAATGCTTTTACAGCTTATTCACAATGTCAGACAAACCAGCAGCTTTGTTATCTGGCAGTTTCTTTATGATCTGAACCAATTCTTCTATGCTAATATTATTAAAAATAATTATTTGGAGTGTTAGTACAAATAACAAACCTATAACTTGGTACTCAATAGCTGGGTAGTGTTAGTAATATCTAAAGGTTTTAATAATCTGAAGGTTTTGGGTTGAGTTTTTTGTATAATAGACAAAGATTCAATGGTTGTTTCAATAGTCTTCTGGAATAATTATTCTATCAATTTTTTTCTTCAGTGTAGTGGCTGGTTTATTTTGGCAGTTGTGTTTTTTTAATAAGCTATTCTTAATTTTTGAGTTCTATACTCTTATTTTTGGGTTTTTTATTAAGCTATTCTTAATATTAAAATACTCAATGCTTAATCTCTTTAATCTGTTAATAAATTAATAAAACAAACAAAAAAAATAAAAAAATAAAAAAAATAAAAAAAAATTTAAAAGAAAATTAAGAAATTATTATCTTGTTAATAGTTGTAATTAAGAGCTATTGGTCTAATGTAATTAAATATTCTAGTGCTAAAGTTTCATAATTTTTTTCAGCTGGGCTTAAGTTTTGGCTGGCATATGCTATTGAATATTCTCTTTTATCTGGTTTTCTTTGTAACAATATTGCTCTTAAGACTTAACCAAATACATCAGTAGTAATAATAAATAGTTTACTATAATCTAAGTAAATTAGTACTAGTGCTTAAATAAGCTTTTTTTTCAAGATGTCAAAAGCTTTTTGTTAAATCTCAGTCTATTTATATTTTACATTTTTTGCTTGGAGCTGGTGAAATAGTTGAGCCAGTTTGAAGAAGTTTTGAATAAAGCAGCAATAGTATCTAGTGAATTCTAAGAATACTCTTAATTTTATAAGATTTGTTGGTATTAAAAAGTTCTTAACAATTTTAATCTTATTTGAATCTGTTTTAATGTCATTTTTGTTCACATGTTCCAAGAATTTCAGTTCTGTTTTGTCAAAAAAACACTTTGTAGCATTCAACTTTAGTTTAGTTCTCTTAATCTTTCAAATACTTGTTGCAAATAGTGAAAATAGTTATCAAATGTTTTGAAAAACATATTGGTATTATCCAAATAGACTACTATTAACTTTTATAGTAATCTGGTATAGACAATTTCCATTAGTCATTAGAAGATGGCTGGTATTACTCATAGAATATAAGAAGTATATTAGCATATAAATTAGCCAATCAGAAGTAGCTGTAGTAAATATGAAATTCTAGGATTTTTAGTGTGAAGAATTAAGGAATTGAGGAATCTCAATTATGTATATATAGTGGTAGTATTAGAAGAAAAAAAGATAGACCTCTTAGTTTAGATTTGATCTAAGCAATCTTTTCATTTACAAATATCAATAAATAATTATTCACTATCTTAATCTATTTTCCACTATCAATACTTTATGTTGATAGTAATTAATACTTAACTATACTAGAACAATAGCTTTTGATTACAGCTATTGACAGGATACTAACATTTATTGCCTTGGCTTATTTTTTTATTTTCTTTTATTTTCTTTTTATGTTATTTTGTTATTTCTTATTGTTGACTAATTGATTAAAGAGTAAAGCACTAAGTTATTGACATCAAAAATAGTCTGGTAAAAGACTCCAAAAGAAAGGGTATAAAAATTGATAATTCAAGAATAACTTACCAGAAGGGCATCTCTGCTAGATTACTGGCCATCATGCTAAGAAAGAAATTTGACAGAATTGCAATTCTGGAAGGCTACTAAGACACTAGTAAATCTCTGTCTATTATACAAAGAACTTAACCAAAACCTTCAGGCAATCAAATCTTTAGATATAAATAATCTTTAGAAACCAATATCATTATATCAATTGAACACCAAGTTATGAGTTTGTTATTTGCTTTGAGATCCCAAATAATCATCTGTAATACTGAAGTATTCATTAAGCTGAATGGTATAACATTAAATTCAAAGTTTTTTTTTTGGTTGTGAATGTTGTTTCTCTTTGTCAACTGAATTTATGGCTACTTGTTAGTAACTACTGTTTAGATCTAATGTTGAAAATTATTTCTTTTTTTTAAATACATTGAATAGTTTTTGAATTTGTGGAGTCAAATAGCTGTTTTTCCAAGTCATACTGTTGAGCTTTTTGTAATTTACACAAAAGTGGATTTTTCTATTTTTTTTCTGAATTAGTACCACTAATAATGACCATAAACTCATTAATAATTGAATTAATCCATTGTCCAACATTTTGTTGATTCTCTGTTGGATGATTTCATGGCTTGCTGGTAGTACTCAGTATGTTCATTGTTTAATTGACATAATATCTTTAGTTTTAATCTGATGCTAAATAATATCAGTTCTACCAAACTTATTTTTACTGGCAAAAATATCAGTAAAATTGTTGAGTAATATTTTAAACTACATATATTGAAGTGGGTCTAAGTTTCTTAAGTTTATTTAATCCAATTGTTCTGATTAGAGCAAATAATATTCTTCTTATCTGTATATTGTTTGTAATATAATATTCATGTATTTACAAAGCTGTGAAAAATCTGGAATAGTGTTTAGTGGTTGGTTTTTAACTTTAATGCTTAAGTATCTGATGATAATACTGCTTAGTATTTTGATGGTGTTTTTAATTGTGTTGTAGATAGAAATTTTGATATGTTTACAGTTCTTGGCTGGTATGTAAAGATTAATAATTTCAATCTTCTTTGATTTACAATTAGTTGGTTCTGCTTCAAAAATCTGAGATTGGTCTCTTACTTTTTTTTCTATTACTAATATATACTAGTTATATGGTAAAATAAAAACTGATTAATTGGTAAAAATAATTTTTTCTTTATTAATAGTTTTTTTCTTTGTTATATTGACTGGTATATCTATTTTACCTATGAATCCAAATCTATTAATTTCTTTTACTTTAATTTCTAACTCTTTCCTTTTTTCTACTAAAACTAATTGGGCTATTTTTATTAGAGGTAGGAATATTATCTGTGCTATTTTTTTGTTTGGTTGAATTATATATGATTTTTCTGATTTATTTTGTAATATTGCAATAATATTTTTTACATATTCTGTATTAATTATTTTTCTTCTGATATTAATCTTTTTTTACTAAACTAGATTTAGATGCTAACTAAACTATTGTTGTTATCAAAACTTCTAGTGTTATTTTTAGGTCTATATTAGTATGTGAATATAGTTCCAATTTAATGACAGTTTTTTCTGGATATCTAAGATTAAACTCTGTATTGGTATTATGTATGTATTTTAACATAATATCTTTATTATTATTACTGAATTATTTCAGTTTCTGCTCTATTAATAGATCTGAAAGTACAATATATTGTTCAAGATTGTAATTAGAGTTTGAATTGCTATTGTTGTTGCCATAATAAATAGAGTTAAAACTGTTGTTGTTGTTATTATTGAAATTTGAATCAGACTTGAATTTCAATTCCAATTCTGCTGCACATTTGTTGATTGGCTTTTTTTTTTTAAGAATCAAATAGATTATGTATGATGATAGATTGTAGATAAAATCATACTTATTATAATACTTGAAATCACATGGTATTAAACAATAGTCACATAGTTGGATGTTTAGCTCTTTTAACTATTGTTCTTGTTTTTTTCTTGTCAGTGTTAGATTCTGATAATATTTATGGAATTGTTCTAAATCATTTTTAACATTATTAAAGATGTTGAAGTTTAGGACATATTTAGATTCAAAAAGAAATAGTGAGTTGTTTTTGATTTTTAGTAGTTTACTAAATATAATATTTTTAACTTTAGCACTCATTATTCTTCAGATCTTGTGTTCATTATGTGAATAGTTTTCCAAATGTTTCAATGCTTGTTTTCAGGCATTATTGATTGAAGTCCCTTTTTATATCCAATTGTTAATTAAAATCATGTATTAACATATTTTGTTACATATTTCTTTTTATTCAAAAATGTTGTTCTATATTTTTTCATCAAGAAAAATCATTCCACATGTGAAACAAGGCTTGTTATTTCATTTTTTCTATTGCTTAAGTTGTTCAAACTTTTTTAGAATACATGAGTAACAATAATATTTGGTTGCTATTGGCTATTCTTTATTGTTAACAATTTTTTGTCACAATCAACACTAATTAATTTGGGTTAACAATAAGTTAATTGTCTTTGATTGGTAGTAATATATAGGGTATATGTAAAGATAGTTGTTTGGACCATTTCTTTTTCTCTTTCCTTTCTTTTTCTCTTTTTTTTCCAGCTAAGTATGAATGGTAATTTATTGTGTTTTTTTTCGGCCCAGGAAACTTGGTAAGCTTCCTAGGTAAATTTGTTTTTTTCTTTCCTAAATTTAATTAGTAGTGCTGAATTGTTGTTTGGTTTAAAGTGTCTGTATGTGGCAGATACTTGAATATGTTAACCATTCTGGCTGAGCTGTAGTTCTTGTATAGTCTAATCAAGTATTGTATTTGTTTTAAACAGCTAGTCATTATCAACTAGTGCTTAATACTAGGTGGCTTCTATAATAAAAACTTTGATAGATGTTGTGATACTATTGACTTCAAATAGAAAGTTATTGATTTTGCCAATTAAAATCTTTGTTGTTTTATCTGCTGTAATAATTCTAATGCTGGCAATATAATCAACTCAGTCACTAATTGATCCATGAGTTGTCATGTAATGATGTTATCTGCTGACTTACTATTAAGAATTAGCTTGATAGGATGGCTATTAACTTTAGCATTAGTGTATATTATGGTAATTGGTTTTGTGTTAAAAGCAGCTTTACTGAATAATAGTGCTTCTATTTCAAAAAGGAATATTGCAGTAAGCAATTTATTTTCTGTAATAGTTGCCAGTAGAATATTATTAATAAGTAGTTGGGTTTGATTGGATTCCAATGAATTAAGTGTGGTGATTTTTGAAAATACCAAAAAACTTAAATAGTTCTGAAAATTTGGGTTTTGGTTGTACCCAGTTTCCAAATTCCACTGGCATGATTTTGATAGTTGACTTGATGAACTGGAAATTAGTTAGTGCATAACTATTACTGATTTCTAATTTTGTTGGGTATGGGTAATTCTTGGTGTCTGGTTTCTGGGTGTTATTTGAACTGAATTTTGTGGTAATGTTTGAAATAATTGAGATTAATAGATGACCTGTAACTGTAGTTGATATATTACTGGTGTTAAAAACTGATAAATTGGTGGTAAGTATATTGCTTGTTGCATTATTGGTGTATAATAAAGTTAATATGATCCTTGATTTAGTTGATAATTTGGAATATGAAATTAGAGATTGGGGTTTTGATATTAATTTTCCAATTATTAATTATTAATTCTGGTATAACAATCAGTTCTTAAATAACTTTGTTTATTACAATTGTGGCATATACATGTTTTTTGCACTCATAATTAATGCATTGATGATGAAAAGAGACATGACTGATTTTGGAACTGATTAAAGGTTTCTGGATTGTTGTAACATTATGAAGATTGATATATTGCTTGATTGTTAGCTAAGTATTCCTCTAATTTTTGGTTAATAGAATCACTAAATTGTTTCAACTTGAAGTTCAAGTCAGATAATCTATTTATTATTAAATTGATGACTTGAGTATAATTAACTTTCAGCTCAGCCAATTTGAAATCTCTGGTGTGGATGACTACATCTTAGAGTGTTTGTAAATCTAGTGAACATATATGTTATAGAAAACTACTGTATAGACCACAAATAAATTGGTTTAAGATTTGTGGCACAGTAAAATAATTCACATCAATGGCTTGTATTTGTCACAAATTTCAATAAAAACATCCCAAATAAGTGATAACAGCTTCAATATCTTCTTGTTTGATAGTAGTAAAAGTATTTGCTAAATAATTAATACTGTTATTATTACTAAAATATTTTAAAAATTTATTTTTAAATGCATCAAAGATAATGAGTTTGTTAATCAAGCTTTGATATCATGAATTAGCAGTATCTTGTAAAAAATATGAAATGACTTGTAGAACTTTGGCATTATCCCAATTATTAGCAGTAATTGTCTTTACAATATCATTTAGTCATACTTGGGCATTGTCTTCTTTGCTATTAAATTTTTTTAATTTGGTAATTAGTACATATGTTATTGTTACTATGATCAGTTGTTGAAGTTGTTGTTGGAGTGATGGTTGCAGCTGTTGTTGCAGTTTTGTGATTAGTACAACTGGTAATAGATTAATTACAATTACTGAAAATAAGTTTTGAGGAACAATAGAAGTAGTGTTTGAATTGTTCTGATTTTGCTGAATTGGAATAATTAGAGTTTAGATTTCTGGGTTTTTTAGAATTAGGTTTTGGTAATTAAATTCTTGATCCTTATTTTTCTCCTTTTCTGAGTCAGTTTTTTTCCAAGAATTAGCAGCAAAATTGGGTTGAGATAATAGTAATTAAAATTTTGATGGTATTAGTGATTATGATTTAAATTCTTCAAAGAAATTGTTATAAGTTCTTAATAAATCGGTTTTTTTTGTTGGCTTTGGAATGTTATTCTTGCTAATAGTATTTTTGCTAATGATGATACAATTCCTGATAATATATTGATAATACTACTGTTACCGGAGGTTTTTGGTCTCTTTTCTGTAATGTTGTTGATACTTATTTGCTGTGAATTCACGTTTTCTGGATGTGGTTTAACCTCCAGTAACTGAATTTATCTTCAAATTATCTCCTATAATTTGAACTTGCTGGGCTTATGAGTGGAATGGCCAATTCCGTGCCAGTTGCTTTATGTAGTTACGTTGTAGTAAACATCAACTCTTTCCCAGAAATTGCTCATCTGGAAGCTCACTAAAAATGTGTAGTTATTTTGCTGTGAAAGTCAACTCTTCTACAGGAATCTTGTCTGTAGGCTACCCTGATTGTAATAAGAAAAGAAAGAAAAATAAAAGAAGTGTAAAAGAAATAGGATCTTATCAAGGGAAACATTTTCTATCCAGGCCTGGAGTCACTAACAGTTTACTGAAATTGGTAGCTAATCAATTTCGAAATGTTAGTTGGGTTTTGGAGATTTTCCAAGTACAATAATTAAAGAATTTGGTTTTTCGAATTATTTGATATTTATTTCTTTTTGTGTGTATAGGAATGGTTTTAAGAGATAAATCTAAAATAAGATACATTTTTTCGAAGAGAAAAGCTCTTTTTTTATACAACTTGTTGTAACACTATTCTATGAACTTGAACTTTGCTATTTTCTACAATTTTGCTGAACTAAAGATACATTTCGGCGAACTACAAGTTATTTCAGCAAACTATTAGATATTTTGGTGAACTATCAATTATTTTGGCAAATTTCTACAAATTTCGGTGAACTTCTGAATGTTACATAGTTCGGGGTATTGCATGATTGATCATTGCAATTAGGTTACATTTGTGTTGTGTACAATTTGGGTTATTAATTAAATGATAATTTCGGACATTTTTTGCTAATGTAATAAGTGATAATTTGAAACGATAATATATGCTAATTAATGATAGGAATTATAGAATAGTTTCATGCTAAATAATATCTCTAATTTCGTCTGGTAACACTACCAAGTATATAATAATATGATAAGTGTATGAATAAAATAATTCTTAGTTTCTTCTATGTAGGTGGTTGTATTCTTCTTGGTATTTCTATTAGAGTTTGTAGTTTCTTTTGTCTTTGTCTGCATAGATAATGGAAAATTTTTGTTAGGTGTAACTTTCAATTCTTTGGTTGATTTTAGTAATAGTAAGAACAAAGTTGTAATTTAATAATAAGTTGTTGTATTGAATTAATTTGGTGTAGAAATTTTTTTTTACTGATTTAGTATCTGTTGGTTCTTTTAGAAAGTATGTGATCTTGTTATTGACATAACAATTGAAGGCTGATTTGGCTGGCCAATGATTGCTGGTTAATTCTAACTGTTGGTGATATTGTTGAAATAAGGATTTTGCAAATTTCAAGTAATTTGTTCCTATTACTTCTGATTCTGTTACTGTTTTGGATAGTTGTTGTTGGTGTTGGTTTTCTGTTAGATTATATTTTATAGGAAGCACCAAATGTTACAGGTGATTATTTGGGTGGTTGAAATAAATAACAAATTCATAACTTGGTACTCAATAGCTTGTATAATTGTTGTTATTTATATCTAAAGGTTTTAGTTAAGTTCTTTGTATAATAAACAAAGATTTAATAGTAATATTTTTTTGTGATGTTTTTATCTTTTTTTTTAACTCTTGAGTTGGTATGCTTTAATGTTCATAGTCTTCCAGAAGATTCTTCTATTAATTTTTTTTTAGCTTAATGTTTAGTATTTTTTAGTAAGCTTTTTTTAATTTCAAGTGTCTACTTTTATTTTTGGGTTTTTTATTAGTGTTATTTTTAATGTCAATATCTTATATGTTAATCTTTTAATTAGTTAATAAATCAAAGCAACAAAATAACAAAGAAAAGATAAATAAATAAATAAAAATAAAAGAAAAGAAAAAATTAGTATTCCATCAATAGCCATAATCAAAAGTTATTGTTTTAGTGTAATTAAGTATTGAATATTATCAATACTTTATGTTGATAATAGAAAAGTAATTAAGATTCTCAATCAAATGATAATAACATGGATTTAAATAATAGTAAGTATGTTTTATTAAATTAATTTGATGAATTTACTTTAATTGATAGTAACTATCTGTGAAGTAAGAGTTATTTAAATAAGAAAAAGAATGCTAATTAAAACTGGATTCTGTCTTTTTTTACTTCTAATATTACTGCTATATATATATAGTTGATGTTATACAAGATTTCTGAAATTTTGTAATTTTTTTAGAGAAATCCTAGAATTCTGGAATTCTAAAATCTTGCAATTCTTTGTGAAAAATTCTGAAATTCTGGAATTTTAGAATCCTGCAATTCCTTTAAAGGAATTCTGGAATTCCTCTGTTACTATGCTTACTTTTGATTGGCTATTCTTCTAATTATAATACTTTTAATTTCTATAAGTAACAGCATATATATTGTAGAAGATTACTATATAGACCATGAATAAACTGATTCAGAATTTGTGATACTATAAAGTAATTAGTGTTAATGGCTTAAATTTGACATAAATTTTTATAAAAATGTCCTAGGTAAGTAGTGACTGCTTTAGCATTGCTTTGTTTGATAGTGGTAAATGTTATTGTCAAGCAATTAATATTGTTATTATTGTTAAAGTATTTTAAAAATTCAGTTTTAAATTTGTTGAAGATTTGAGATTTCTGGATTAAGCTTTAATACCATAAATTGGCAGTATCTTAAAAAAAATATGAGATGGCTTAAAGAGCTTTAGCATTGTCCCAATTATTGGTAGTGATAGTTTTAGTAATATCATTTAATCAAACTTGAATATTGTCTTTTTTATCATTAAATTTTTCTAATTTGGTAATTAGTACATATGTTATTAATGCTACAATCAATTGTTATTATAGTTATAGTTAAAATAATTGTTGTAACAGTAGTGTAACTAGTAGTGAATTGATTATAATTACTGAAGGTAAGTATTAGAGAACAATAGAGGTAAGATTTAGATTATTCAGGTTTTGCTGAGCCTAAACAATTGGAGTTTAAATTATTGGGTTTTTTATAATTGGGTTTTGGTTATTATTTTTCTGATTGTTGTCTTTTTTTTCTTCAGAGTTGGTTATTTTCCAAGAACTGGTAGCTTCAAAATCTGGTTGTGATGGTGGTAATTGAAGTTTTGATGGTGTGTTTGGTCATAAATTAAATCTCTCAAAATACTTACCATAGGTTTTCAATAGTTTAGCTTTTTTTTGTTTACTTTGAAATAGAATTCTGGTTAATGGTGGTTTTGCAATTGATGTAAATGCACTTACTAATGTTATGTTGATAGTACTTCTTGGTGTATAATAGCATAATAGATAAATAGATAAAACAACTTTTGGTTTTTTTCAAGTAGATAGTTGTATTTTTTTTGATGTTTCTGCTGGTGTTTATAATTTTTCTTTGTCTGCAAAGATAATAAAAAATCTCTGTTAAATGTATTTTCTAATTTTTCTATTTATTTTTGTAATTGTTAATACAAACAAATGATTTGATAGAAGTATTGTGCTTTGAAATAATTTACTATTAAAGTTGTTGAGAATGGCTTCTAAATTTCCTTGGGCTCCTAAGTAGAATTTGATTTTTTTGTTAATGTAAAAATTAAAAACTGATTCAGCTGGCCAGTTGTTATTTGTTAATCCAAAATAACTTTGATAATGTTAAAATAAGAATTTTACAAATCCTAAATAATTTTCTTTTATACTTTTTTGGTCTGCTATTTTTTCAGGTAATTGTTCTTAGTGCTAGTTTTCTGCTGAATTATATTTTACAGAGAACACTAAATGTTACAAGTAATTATTTAGAATATTAGTACAAATAACAAACTCATAACTTAGTGCTTAATAGCTGGATGGTGTTGGTAATATTTAAAAATTTTCATAATCTAAAGGTTTTAAGTTAAGTCTTTTGTATAATAAACAGAGATTTAATGGTTGTTTTAGTAGTCTCTTAGAATAATTATTCCATTAATTTTTTTCTTTAGTGTGATGGCTGGTTTATTTTGACAGTTATGTCTTTTTGGTAAGCTATTTTTAATTTTCAAGTTCTATATTCTTATTTCTGGATTTTTTACTAGATTATTCTTAACATTAAAATACTCAATATTTAATCTCTTTAATTCATTAGTAAATCAACAAAACAAACAAAAAAAATAAAAAAATAAAAAAAATAAAAAAAAATTTAAAAAAAATTAAGAAATTATTATTCTGTTAATAGCCATAATTAAGAGCTATTGGTTCAATATGATTAAGTATTGAATTTTATCAACATGAAGTGTTAATAAAATATAAGCAATTTAATATTCTTTAATTAATGACAATAACATAAATTTAGGTAATAATTGATATTTTATTGATATGTGATTGGATTTCACTTCAAGTTATAAAAAACTACCTTTTAAAAGGAGAGATAGTGAATAATTAACTGATTTTAAACTGGATTCTAAGATGAATTCTGTCTTTTTCTGTTTTCTAACACTCACACTATATATATATATTTATTGTTTTATGAAATTTCATATTTTTTTAAGCAATGTGCACTAATTTACTAATATTGCTAAGCAGTATGCTCTAATTTACTACTATTGTTCATATTGTTAAATAGTATGCTCTAATTTGCTAACAATATGCACATTACTAAACAAAATATCATAGTTTTCTGATATTGTGCTTATGTATTAAGTACTATTCTCTTATTGATCTATTTTTTTATCTGTTTTTTTAGTTTTCTTTCTTTATATAAGTAATAATATGTTTTATAATCCCATAATTTGCCACTAAAAACAGCTAAATAAAAGATTAAAATACTTTTCTTTACATATAATCTCATCAATTAGAGACAATTTTTAACTAAAATAGTTTTTTTAAAAAATTTTACAAGCTTAGAAGTAGATGCAGTTAATGTATTATATTTCAAAGCAGAATAACCAAACTTCTTACACTTTTTACATCAAACCAAATCCATTCTTGTCCAAAAAGAATTAACATCACCAAAAATTAGCTTAGTGCAAAATACAGATTTCAATTTCTTATCAGATTCAAAACCAACCACTACATAGTAAACTCAGTTACCAGATTTCAATGAGTTATTGATAATACAGGTTTTTCTATCAGCCTCTTCCAAAAAAGTACCAAGATCATAAGCTGTTATTTTTACAGACAATATAAACAAAAGCATTTTGAATTAATCCTTAGATGTTCAAGTATTGTAATCTTTCACAACCATAATTACATGCACTGAATTTTTTTCAATTAGGAATGACTATTTAGAAACAAGCTGTTTAACCTAACCCAATTCAGTGAATTCTACTACAACCTTTTGCCACATACCAATTAGTTAAATTTTAATCAACTTAATCTGACCAAATATAACAACTGCAGCAATAATTATTTTCTTTGGCATATTCATAAGAATTTTTTTAATAATTACAGCCTAATTTTAATGCATTCCTTGTTTTTTTATATTATTGTTTATGACAATTCCTTTTTTTTTGGTTAATAATATGGCCTTTTTTATACTTTCTTCAGAAATAAAGATAGATTGAATAATCTTTTCAAATTTTAAGGGAGTAGTGATCTTTCCAAAACTATCAACAACTGAAAAAATTTTCTTGATTATTTGTGTTTTTGCTATTACCAAATTACTTTTTACTTCCAAAAAATTAATATTCAAAACAAATAATTTTTTAACTACAACTTTAACTTAAGTCTTAACAATTTTGAAATCAATCTATTTTTTATCTAGAGAAATAGAAAGACAGGAAAAGAGAAAAACTTCTTTATCATTATTCATATTATAGATCAAAAGAACTGATTGGGAAGCCAATTATGTTACCAGTATTGATCTATTTGGTCTTAGGAATATTTGTTTTTAAGTCCAACTGGATTTTATTTTTATTACTAATATTGTCATCTGTATTTATTCTAGCAAACTGTTTAGCAGTCTTTTTTGACTTTTTAAAACTTAGATTCACTTTAAGTCAAATTTCTATTAATTAAACTTAAGACTACAACTCTGACTGGCCTCTTTTTAGCAACAAAACTACTCATAGTGGCAGTCAGTTCAACAAAAAGATTTGTTTCTTGAGAAATAGTAATAAATTCAAAAGTAAAAAACAGAAAAAACTTTTTTCAAGTATTTTAAGCTCTTTTTTGGGAATTTAAAATAAAAGAGAAAAAGAAATTTTTATACTCTTTAAAAACTAACAATTATATAAATTAAGAAAAAAAAGTAAAAAAAATAGTAAAAAAAAAATAAAATATTAATATTGTTGTATTAATCTGTATATAATTTAAGTATAAATGTTTTTTTAAAGCTTTAAGAAGTTTTATTTATTTATTTTCAAAAAAAATTAATAATCAAATTAATAATTACATCAATAATTTGGTTAATAATAAAATAGTTTTAAAAATACTTATTATTTTATAAAATAATTATTTAATTCAATAAATTTTGTTGATTAAAAAATTGAATGTGTTTTTAAATTTGTAAATAAATTTTTAACAAAAAATTTTAATTTAATAAAAACTGTTTTAATTTGACATTTAAATAAATTTTTAATTTTTAATTTTTATTTAATTAGTTTTTATACTTATTTTATAAAAATATTTTATAAATAATTGTTAATTTTTATGAAAAAAAGTTTTATAATTTTAAGTATTCTAATATAAATTGTATTTATTATAATTTAATAAAAAACTTTAATTATTTTTTTTTGTTCTTTTAATTTTATTAAAAAAATAGTAATTATTACTGTTTATTATATTAATAAATTAATGTATTAGACAAATTAATTGTGTATTTACTAGTTTTTTAAATATTATATAATAATATTATTAAAAATTTTATTTTTAAGAATTAATTATTAAGTTATATTTAGCATTAAAAAAATATGATTAAGACTAATTTTTGTATTGTAAATCTTGTTTAAAATTTGGTTATATATTACAAAAAATATTTGATTTCTAAATCTTAAGCTTAAAATTAAGTATAAAAAATAAAGTTTAATTATTATTAATCATTTTATTTTAATTAATATATATAATTTAATAGTTTTTGGTTTGTAAAATTTTGTTTATAATTTGGACTTTCTTTAAAATCAATTAGTTTGTTTTGGTTTGATTTCTAATTGCTTTTTATTAGTTTTTATAAATTTGTTAATGTTTTAAATTTTATAAATATTTAGTATAATTTTAATTATTTTAAATAATTAATTATATAATATATATATATATATATATTATATTTATTTTAAAATTTTTTATAATTGTATTATAATAAATAATAAATAGATTTTATTTATTAAACTAATAAAAAAATAACATTTTTATAATTTATTAAATATTTTAATAGTTTATTAATAATTTCAAATTTTTTTTTGTTTAATTTAATTTATTATAATTTTGTTAAGTTTGTTTATTATTTATTAAAGTTAATTATTAATTTTTTATAGTAAATTAAATAATTTAAAATAACTTTTTTAAATAGTTTTTTTTGAATTTTATGTTATAGTTAACACTTTATTAAAACATAAAAAAAATTTTTATAATATAATTTTATTTGTAATAAACAATTTTCTGATTAATGATTTGTATTTTTTTATTTTAATTTAAATATTAAAGTATAAAAATTTACATTTTTTATTTTTATTGTTTTTTTAATATTAAAATCTAATTTTTTTTGTTTTTTTAAAATATTTAAGTATTATGTTTTATTAAATTCCAAAAATTTTAATATATATATATATTTAGTTTATATAGCATAAAAATTTTTTGACTAGGTAGCATTTGGACCTCATTCATAAAGCATAATAAAAAAAAAAAATTTTTTTGTAGAACTTATTATTTAATTTTTAATATCATATTTTTTAAAGCTTTTTTTGGTTAATATTATATATTATTCAAATTAGTAAATTTTTTAATCTAATTGAATTTTAAATTATATAATTTAGTTTGTAAATTATTATTTTTGAAATTGTTTTATAAAAATTAATAATTTTCTTAAAATTAAACTTTTATTTATTTTATTTGTATATTTATATTTTGTTAATAATTTATAATCTATTAAATTACTTATTTTAATTTTTATATAAATTATTTTATAATTAATAGTAAAAAATTTTAATATATTAACAATATATATATATTAATATTAAGTTAAATAACTTATTATTAAAAAAATATAATTTAATTCTTTTAAAATTATTTTAAGTTTAATTTTGTATTTAAATTTTATTTTACAAATAATTATTAACTAATTTTTTTATTAAAATTTATATTAATTACAATATATGTGTATTTATTAACAGTTTTAAAAATGAATTTATTAATAAATAATGTTTAATTTACTTTGTTTTTATTAATATTTTTATATATATAAACTTTTAATTAATATATTTATCTTAATTTTAAATAAAAATTTAATATTTAAAAGTTTATTAAATATTTTTTGCTTAATATGTTTGGTTAAATTAATATTAAGTATTGTTATTTTTTACCTATAAAACTTTTATTTAATTTAAATATAAAAATTTTTACATTTGAAAATTTGGTTTAATTTATAATTTAATAGATTTTTTAATTTAGTTTTTATAATTGTAATTATGTATTTTTTTGGTATTATTTTAATATATTAGTTTGCTTTGTTAAATTGCTTATTTTTTATATCACAAATAAATTTTACATATATATAATTGACTATAAGTTAGTTTTTATTAATAAACTGCTTTTTTTTATTAACTTGGTTTTAATTTAAGCTATTAAAAATGTTAAAATTTTTAATCTCTTTTATTTTATGTACTTGATTAAACATTGGTTATTTATTCTTATTATTAGTAAACTTAGTAAATAATAATGTGTTTAATATTAAACCTTTAATTAAAAATGAATTCTTATTTTTTTTTTTAAATAACATATTTTATGTATTTATTCTTATTAATTTAATATTTTTTTATTTAATTGGCTTTAATATAACTCTGTGGAAGTTTATAATTAGAAATTTGTAAGATATCGCCCAATAAGCCCAAATACTTTAATTCATACTAGATGCGCAAAAAAAGGAAAAAATAATATGAAAGTTGTGTAAAAATGTACAAATGTGGAAATATAATGACAAGAATTTTCATTTATTTAATATTAAACATATAACATAAGAGAAACATGTAACGAAGGTACTAGTCGCTATAGAACGGCTTCATGATACTGGGACTATCTTCATGTGTGCTATCGATTCTATCATTTAAAGGAAAGGAAATAAGCGAAGAAAGGGAAGGATCAACTTGGTCTGTCTCAATGATTGAATTGTCTGATATCAAGTATTCTACAGCTCTGCCATGTGGTCAGACAAGATGGGGCTGCAACTGATAATCAGCCATTGCCTAAATTAGATTAATAGTAAGGAAAAACATTTGGATTAATTTCCAATTGGCGTACAGAATTTGGAGAAAAATATTTTTGTCATGAACATACCACAGGATTAACGATCGGACTCATATCATGCTCTTGGGAAGCATCATAATGAGCAACCGTAATTTGAAACGTTTTCTCAAGTTTGTATACTGTGTCGCCATGATAATAGTTAGCAATGGCTGTTATCTCGCAACTTTGAGAATCGATACCTGGTGTTCCAGTGAGAACATTATTTTCCCAATTGAGCCAATTAGGCAGCTTTGGTGAATGAAACACTGCATTAATTGCTATAATAGTATAATTTACAAAATTATTGACACATATTAATTCATGAATCAATAATAAAGAAAAAATTCTCATTAAAAAAACTCACATTTTGCGTTAACTTGGGGATCCCAGACTCGGGGTGCATATGTGTATCTTACCCCAACATAAGCTATTTTGTCTGGAACACCGGCTATCTTTCTTGTAAACTCACGGAATATCCAACCTCCGGTTGGGATCTTCTTAGCTTCAATATTCCAGACGTGATTTCCTTTGCTTTTAGCCTTCTTACCGTCTTCATTGAATCGAGATATATATCTAGAAAAAACGATGTTAATTACAGACTCCACGGAAATTGAACGCAAATAGAAGGATGAGTATTTGAACCTCTGAGTCCATAGATAATTTTTGACTTTTCTCAAAGGCAAAATTTCTTCGGTATATCCCGATTGAATCAGTTCTTCGTGAAAAGCATTAGTAAAGGCTTGAATACGAAACTTGAAAGGACGAAAATCAAGAGATTCATCCAGTTTTTGCATTTTCTTGGCCATCAAAGTTTGGTGACTTGAGAAGGACGAGGAAGTTTTCGAAGTTAACAAGTTAAAAGTGTTAATTCGAAATACAATGCATTTGAAAGGATAAGTAGAGATACATTTGTTCTCCTTTTGAATCTGTGGCATTTACTATTTTGAAAGAAGAGTCAAAAGGAAGGTATTAGATTATGTTTCACAAGTTGCAAAATCTTTCCAATGTAAATGAAACATACAGTCCGAGCATATATTCTGTAAGAAATTTAAAAATATGATATCAAGACGCCCAATCAGATCAGGATCGAGCGGAGCATGTGTATGAGTACGTGGCGCTGATGGAAGTACAACGGTATCTGCCGTCGTCAACTCAGGCGGAGGCTGATGCGTGAGATCAGCTGAAGTGTACTTTAATAATAAAAGTCACGTGAAAATGTGGAAGCGACGCGAGATTTATGTGATATTGCGCAAGCTTACAGTAACAGGATACATTTCATTTGTGATTGTGGGGGCTTCTTCAGCCGTGGTCTTTATTACTTTTCTGGGTTTATCAATTTTACTTGTCGAAATTCTCTGGTTTGATGAATAATGTTATCATTTGGGCACTTCATCGTATACTTCATCAAAACTTAAATCGGCGAAATACCTTATTTGTTTTGGTTGGTGTCACAGCTGGAGTGGTCGGCATCGTTGGGGGTGACTGAGTAACAGGGGTACCCATCGAAGTGGGCATTTGCTTTTTTGATAAATAGAAAAGATATAATTAAATGTATTTTATCATGCATTCAAAGCGATTGCCGACGTAACTAATACCCAAGATGAAAAATCAGTAAATTTATGAGAAAATATATACCCGGATATTCTGTTTTATTAAAGCGAAAAATGAGTAATTATTTTCTTTCAAATAGTTTATCAAAATCAGCTAAAATTAGTGGAAAGACCTTACCAGGGCCGCATATTTGGCTTTGAAATCTTTTAGTACGATAATAGTTTTGGAGATCTCTTCCAGACGCTGAAAAGCTTCTGATTCGAATCCGTGGTCAAATTGGTCACGTGCCTCCTGAGCATTAAGAATTATGCTAACCAAGAACGATTATAAAGTTGGAACCATCGAAATAAATATTATATCCAAAGATCTCAAAGATCGAAGCCTGTACTTCTAACTCTTAGAGGCTTGAATAAAGTGGTCTCACTTTTTGTTGCTGGCCCCAATGGCAAAGTGCTTCTTTCAATCATGAACCCACACGTAGACATAAAATTACCTCTCAAATAGTCGAGTCAACTTCATGGAATAAATCTTTTAATGCTTTTGGAATCTTTATAGTGGGGTTCGTTTCTTTGGGGGTGGGGACGTTCTGCGAAAAAAAGAAGGCCTCTCGGAAAGAGGGGAGGGGGCTAGTTGTTTGGAAAATATCAAAACCCGACAATTAGGACAATAAAAATCAATAAAAGGGTCCGACCGTCAATAATACGTATATCTTATACAAATTTAGCAAGTTATCATTGGTCCAAATGCATTTTCAAAGCTTGTTAATCAAGAAAGGCTGGAAATCATTAAAGAAATCCAAGTCAGATGAAGCTTTTATTGAAATCTTTAATTTTCTCATCCAAAGGTTACCTATCCGCAGATAAAAGGGCTGGAAACTTATGTTCATTGTGGTTTTTATTATGGTAAATTTGAACAAGGTTTTTCCTAGTTATCTTGTTATCAGCCTAGGACAAAGGCAAAATGACTTTTATTAAAGCGCCCAAATTTTTTGGAGTTTAAAAAATAAAAATAATCCCCATATAAAACATACATTAGAATCTATTGACAATTAGATTGCTTTGAATCATTCTAAAGGATAATAGTACAATTCCTGTAAAAGGAATTCTTTTGATTTCTAAGGATGAATTCAGGGAAAAATATATTGAACCTTTGTAGAAATGAAAGTTTTTATGCCTTTTCAGATATTAATTTTGAATTTATACAGATGAGGATTAAAAATAGCATCAAAAATTCCAAACCCATTTTGAGATCGCATATTCTCAAAATTGTCGATTTCGTAGATATGAATATAGTAGGAACTAATAAGCCATACAATGCAATAATTTAAAGAAAATAGCCATAAAACCACATGGACTTAGATTGCTTCAGAGATATTCTCGGTAGTCCAATCTGGAACTTTGCCCGAATATTTTTCTCTTGCTATCTCAACCACTGTTGACTTGAGGGATCCGATTAACGAGCCTTTAGGCAAAAGGAAATCGAGGGACAAAAATCAGAAAATTGACCGTTCAAGTTTATCATAAATGTGTTTTCATTCTATAACCTTACCACCAACCCAAGCGCGTGAATTTGCGACAAAAACTTTCCCACTGCCTTTATCTTCCAGATATGCGATATGTTCTCGAAGTCCGCTCAAAGTGCGAAATCGCCCATCTGTGTGCAAGGCGCGAAGAATCTCTTGATGTAGTCTTGGCTGAAAATTGGGCAGTAAAGTAATGCCTCCTATGAGAAGAATTGAGGAGGCTAGAGGTTGGCGTAATTGGATTGGGGTCTAATAGGATAGTGCCATTAAGAAAAATGGTTTAACAAAAACAAAGTTGAATAAGAATAAAATTTGTCTTAAAGAACATACTTTTAGTAGACATTCCAATAAACACCCAACCACACTTGATTCATCCTCGTCTCCTTCAAATAGAACTTCAGCTGCTCGTTCTCTAACCCATCCTGGAACTACAAGGGTCCCCATTTGTCTTTCTCTCCCATTTTTACTCAAAGTTATTGGATAATGTATGTCAGTTGCGGAAGACACAGGCGCATACTTTTTTAATTGATCTTCTTCAGAAGTTTTTTCAGCGCTGCTAATAGATTCAGCGGACACCATCATCTGCCCTACAAAGAGGAACCGAGTTTTTATATCTTCAAGCACAGTGGGAGTGAGATACTTTGAGGGAATTGCCCGTTCATTGGTAGGATGGACAATCATCGTTCCAAATCTTCGTATGAGCGTCTCCAAACGTTGAGTTAAAGCTCGGCCGGCTAATGGGGTTGTTCGAATAAAGGGGTTTAAAGGACGGGCACTAAAAGTCTAATTAAAGAGAAATTTCATACCAGATCTATTTTAAGTTTATTATTTAAATTCAAGTTATTTTGAAAAAGATAAATATTTTCCATTTGTGTAGAAAAGCTTTACCGGCATAACTGATGTTTCTAAATGGCCACAATCAACTACTAAACCAGTCGTACATCCTGTCGTCAATAAAGCCAACATATGTGATGGGGCAAAGGAAATTGAAGGAACCTAATATAAAATTAACATCGTCAAACATAAATATTGAATCTAGAAATTGTGATTAAATACCTAAAAATCACCTGCAAATTTTCGAACAATACTTTAGCGATGAGTTGCTTTAATTTCAAAGGCATCATTGGTGATTCGCAAAGCACAACTTTGCGTTGTTTGGGATCTGTCAAGAGGTATCTGAACTTATTGAAATATTCTAATCAAAATATGACAATAATTAACAGTAATGTAGTCATTTAATTAATTTCCCATTCCTACCTAAAATAAATTTCTCTGAGATAATGTGCCATTTTGTCATATAAAGATTCTAACTCTTCGGAGGTTCTCCCGACGTTCAATTCAAACAATTCAGAAAACTAACAATAAATGTATAATTGATTAAATTAAAGCGGCTCCTTTTTTCGTAGGCTAAGGAAATGTTAACTTACACCTCCTATTATTCGGCAGCCTTCACCACAATCTCTTTGAAATCCTCCACTTCCAGTCAGATCAGGCTCCCAATGTGCTTTCATGTTTCCAGCAAAAATAGGGACCACATGTCTGGGTCGCGATTCACCACTAAAACCAGCCTTTATATATAAACTTCCAACATCTAAGACAATCCTATCTTCACCAGTTCCATATATAGAATGACGACGTGGCAAGGGAACAACCGCTTGAACTAATGTTGTAGTTAATAAAGTAGATGGGGCTGGCGAAAGGTCCAAGGACTGGCTGGTTAGGTTTACGCTTGTATCAGCTGATAACGAGGGTTGATTGAATGACGAGGTTAAAACTGTATTTTCTGACATTGCAACAATCGAAAGAGTCGATTTGTAAGAGGGGGCTATCTAAATGGGGTTTATTTCAAACACTTTGATTAGTGAAAGATCCACGAGATTCAGTTTCCAAATTTGTAAGCCCACTAAAATCTTGCATATAGAATTTACACGGAATAACCTTAAAATCAAAATTTTTTGCGATACGGCATACAACTGACATTAATAAATCTTGCTTTGGCCTAAGTTGATAGTATGGTTTTATTTCTTTTATTTATTTAATCTTCCTCAATGTCTCCAAATCATCAAAACCAACAATTGCGAGAAATTTCTTCTAACTTTTCTGTGAAAATGATGCGTCTAGAAGATTATGATATTAGTCCAGAGACGGGCTTTCTTCCTTCAACTCCTCCTTTAAAACGTTTGCCAGATCCATATTATTTTCCTTGGGAATCATTAATAGATATTTCTCATGAGCTGTTGCTAGCTGGTCGTTTGAGAGAATGCGTTAATAAGGTAGGCTAGAAGTGTGATGTTTAAATTTTAAGTGAAGTTAAGCCTTTCAATAAAATCTGTTCTCCTGATTCTAAGAGAGAGAATTTTTAACCAAACCCGTTAGAACATTAAACGCGAGCGTGTAACGCTTCTATTTTTTAAAAGATATTTTTCGCCTATTTATTTCTTTTGTAGCTGCCATTATTGACAACTGATCGCCTTCAGTCAGTCGCAGAATACCGCCGTGCATTTTTGATTTTTTCAATTTTGGCTCATGGTTATGTGTGGGGGAGATTCGAAGCAATTTCAGATGTGAGTATTTTTTTAACATGCACAATTTCGACATGGTATAAAAGATGATTAATATTCAGGAAAAATCTTGAAAAAGACATTGCCGGCATGTATATCTATACCATGGGTCAAGGTTGCTGAATATCTTGATGTTGCACCGATTTGTAATCACGCAGCGCTTGTGATGTGGAATTGGCGATTAATTTTCCCCGATGGTCCTATGGATTTAAGGTATTTATTTAAAATATTCTACTTCGGGATCTGAGCCCTATTCTTTATAATTTATCTTTAGGATCAATTCCATATCCATTCAGTAATCTTGCAACATTAAATACCTTCTCAAATTCGGGGGATGAATCTTGGTTTTACCTTGTCACAACTGCGATCGAGGCATTGGGAGGACGCACTCTCGTTGCAATTGTATCAGCTCTTGAAGCGGTGAGGGATCAAAATAATAGAAAATTGATATCTGCTCTACGTGAACTTAGCTCAGCTATAGCAGAGATTAATTCTACGTTACACCGAATGTTTGAAAAATGTGATCCTTACGTTTTTTATTGGAAAGTTCGCCCATATCTATCTGGTTGGGAAAATGAAGATAAATTGCCACTTGGGTTAATATATGAGGGTGTTGATGAACCTGATGAATTTGGAAATCCAATTTATCGTCAATATGTTGGTGGTAGTGCTGGTCAAAGTGCATTGATTCAGGCAATTGATATTGCGCTGAATGTGGAGCATTATCCAACTGGCTATAAGAGAAATCCAATTGAAATTTCCCCCAAGTCTTGTAATTTTTCTTTTGCCGAAAGTCAAGCTCATGTCACTTTTAACCACTCAAATGAACATTCACTTGCCGGGTCTTACGATCAGAATTTTTATGAGATTAATGGTAGTTTAAGCAATGGATGTTCCTATAGTGACAATCACCAAAATCAAAATAACAGTTATATTAGTTCCAATAAGCCACAACAACCATATCTTCATAAAATCCGGCAGAATATACCAGGACCTCATAGAAGGTTTTTAGAAGATCTTACTAAAACATCCAATCTACGTAATTACGTGCTCTTTCAAATCGCTACCGCTGCACACCCAGGAAAAATTGGGGAACAAACACCCCAAGATCAAAGTGCAATAGATTTATCCGTTGCATATAACGAATGTTTAAATCAAGTAAAAAACTTTCGCAATAAGCATTTGCAGATTGTAAGTGTATACATAGTTATTCAAGCTCGTAGAGGGGGTGGTTTACATTTTAATTCCAAGAATGCTTCCGGACCAAATAATAAAGGTATTTTCTGAAAATTTCGTCTTTTGACCATAATTATTCCTTTAATCTCCGGATTTTCCTTTTTACAGAAATACATTCCACTACCGCCACCCACAGCAATTCCCCTTCAGCATATACTACCAATATTCCCGTCGTTAACGATTCTACCCTTATCACTCGCGCATCAATCACGTCAAATCTCAAAAATCATATAATTGAGTCGAATATCACGACAACAGTTTCAAAAGCCACAAGTCTCATAACAGATGGATTGATCAAAGGAACTGGGGGAACCAACTTAATGCCATTTTTGAAACAGATGCGTGATGAAACAGTGGCCAAAGAAATTCTGGATTAGATTGAAAATAATATATTAAATTATTTAATATTTAAGAGCAAAATGTACAAATAATTACTAATAGATCCCTGAGCTTATTGTTCTTATAAAGCTTGGAAAGGAGTACTTAAAGGTAGGATTATTTACTAACTACTGATTGTAATACAATTGATTATTTAACTCGGCTATTATTTTTTCTTCACTATTAATTTGTAAGTTTAGTCAGTTGCTCAGCTTAATATTCAACATGATTTTTCTATTATACTACTAAAATAGCTAAAACATCAACGCGTGACGCAACCTGATTAGCTTAGTTCGTAGAGTTGAAATTTCTCAAACGACTTTTGCTACTTAAACCTTTCCATCTTTTATTTTTTCCTAGCGGAAAATTAAAGATAAGCAATGACCATCAAACTGATTTCCTCCCTTCCAAATGTGATCACACGTGAGGAAGCTGCTCAACCGCATAAGGAGTCACTTTTGCCTTCCAACACATCTGAAATCCTGGATATTGTTCGACATGAGCAACCCAATGTTGATTGCATTATAAATTCTTCTGCCAGTGAACTTAATTTTGAAAAGGGTACCTTGTTAGTTTCTGAAAGGTATCTTTTCAAATTCAGCACATTAATAATGCTTTGAAGTAATCTTTCCTATGTTTTTTCTCTAACAATTTACATGTTGAATTAGCAAGTTATATTTTTATTCCCACAAGACCCAAACTGGTCTTGCCATCGACTATCCAACTATAATAATACACGCTATCTCGCGAAATACTGCATTAGATGGAACCGGTCCGTGTATTTACATTCAATTAGGTGAAAATCTGGAGAGTGCTTTGTTAAGGGGTTCTAATGATGCACCTGACGTCTCATTTAGAACTGGAGAAAGGGAGGTTGATACGGATGAGAATGAGGATCAAATAACAGAGATCAAATTTGTTCCCGATGACATTGGTGCTCGTACATATCAATTTCAATTTATTGTCTAATTACACTCAATTATTGAAATTTTATTAGTTTTAATTTTCTACGTTCAATCTTAGTGGACGCTATCTTTGAAGCTTTGTCTGAATGTGCTGCTTTGCACCCTGACAAAGAATTCATGGAGGAGCAAGGAGATCAAGACGGGGAGTATGAGGAATACGAAAATGAAGAGCATCATCCAGATGATGATACTGATGATCAATGGTTTACCAACGCTTCAAGTGGTGAACAAGAATTGAGTGAGGTAGGGAAGGTGAGGAATTTCTTTTCCCCTATTTTTATTTCCAAGATTTAAAACCATTGCCTCATTCTCAGTCTATGATTTAAAGGCTTCATTGGCTTATCTTGATTCAATCATTGAGAGGCCAACATCTAAAGAAGGGGGTAATAGTATTGATGAAGAAATGTTTCAGGATGCAGAGGAAGAAGGCTGAGCTATTGAGAATCTTAAAAAGAGCATCGAGTACCACAGCATTTTGTCGGCAACTCAAGTAATTCTAGGATTTTTATCGAGATGTATTTTGGGAGATAAATTTGATTGAACTTTTATTAAATCTTTCTTATAAAACTAAATTCTCCTATTTTCAAAGTTCTGTTGGGAATCTTGAGCGCGTTTTGGGCGAGAATTATTTCTCCCTTGATCAGTTTAGATGTAATAATTTTAGGGATTAATATTAACTTTGAGAAAATCTATTATATAACAAATGGATTAAAATTTAAATGGAAGTATTTAATACCAGAGAATGCTATGAGCAGTAAATCTATAAAATTCAGAGCACTTACAGTATTTTTTTTGTTTTCAATTTTTCCTTTGAATTTTCTACAAGAATATGAATTATAAATAATGGATATAATCTTTCTTCCAATTGACCAAGCAATTAATTGGCTAATACCATTAATAGCCTTTAAATCCATTTTGGACATCAGAAATGGTTTGGCTGAGCTATCAATGAATTTGTGCCATTTATCTTTTCCCGAAAAATCTAAAATTTAATGTACCAATGAAATAAGGCTTTCCCGTTATTAACGAGTCTATCCCTCTTCAATAATCATTGGTATGTATTTAAAATAGATGATTCGGGTTATAAAAAATACTTACCTTTTACTTTCTTACCTGTTATTCCCTGTTATATAATTCAAATATCAAGGTATAATTTCTCGAATCTTTTTAATATGTCCTCGGGCAGTTCAGCAGCAATATCTTGGGTTGTACCTTGCTGTCGACTAAGGTTCACCTGACCGAATTCATTTATGATCGTCTGATCAGATGAGATTTTAAGAGGATATTCTCCATCTCCTGGCATAATTGATGTTTCTATTGCCAGTGAAGAAATCATGGTATCGGGAGGTAAAGATGACGAGCCCCCCATAGCATCTAATGTACCCTGTTTTTGTTGATGTGGCTGTTCTCTGTCTCCTCGCTTTTTACCTATTCCCTTCACCTTCTTTTTTTTTTTGCGCCTCTTTTTCTTTGATATTTCATTGCTCCTGGCCTCATTTCCCTTATCAATGTCCATTCTAGTATAAGGTAAATATCTAACTGTTTTTTGGGCTTTTACCTTTAGATTGCATAACTTGCTATCTTCGACCCCTTCTATGGAAGTGTATCTATTACGATATTGACTAGTGGATAATCGGACTTTTGCCCGAAACGACTTGTGGATATAAGGTATTTTTTTTCCAGATTCATGAGAGGATCTATCTGCAAAAAGTGCCCAATAGGTATCCTCTTCAGCACCTAAATATCACAAACATAGATGAGTCTCAATTAAGAATTTTCATAGTTTTAAATTGAGAAAAAAGAAGCTAACCTTCGAGAGCACGCAACTTAACCATTTCAGAGCCTATTCGTAGACCACCTTGTGACATCAAACTATTGGAAATTTCACGTGCGAGAGGATTTTTCAAACGTACATAACCACAGGTAGAGTCTTTAGTATGATCAACCCAGGGAACGCCAAGATCAAGTTTTTCAAAGCTTGTCTATTTTAAGGATCAATACAGAAAACTTTACTACTTGGGAAAAACTTTTGTTTAAAAGAAGGGCACTAAATTTGACACAAATAAAATCTTGGGAACCTGGATATCCTGTCTTGAACCGTTAGGATCAAGATTAGTTAACATTATAACCTTATTGCGTACATAAGACAAGGAAGAAGACGCCGTGGCTCCATCATGGTGCGTCGAGTTTGGAGAGAAGGTTTCGTTTGGGATATCTTGAGTTTCCATTAATCAAAAGATCAAAGAGTCAACGGTTGATTACCACTTAATATCTATTATGTTTTGTAAGACGTGTCACATGTTATTAATGAGTCATAATCGGGAGACAAAAAACTTGGCTAATTGAATTTTTAAATATTAAAAAATTTAATCAAACAATAATAAAAGTCAAAATCAAATTTTTTTTTAATATACATATATTATTTAATTAATATGAGTTTTGTAAAAAAAAAAATAATAATCTTATGTATTTAATTTTAAGCATTCATGATATTTGTAAATGAATAAAATCAATAAATAAATTATTATACTTTGAAAGTTTATATCAATGATTTACAATTTATATAAACAAGACTTTAATAGAAAGAAATGTGGAAAAAAAAAATTATAAACATAAACATAAACACAAAAATTATTGGTTAAAAGTTTTTTGATTTAGAGGAAAAAAATTTTTAAACAATTTACTATTTAAAAGGAAGAAGCAAAAATCGAAGAATAAAAAAGACAATAAAACAAGTTGGGGAAAGATTTGGGAAAGAGAGAGATAGAGAAATTCAAGGCAAAATACATGTATAATAATCAATATGATTATTGTGGGGTTTTGGGAATCTCGAACAAATTAAAACAACTAATAAAGCTTAGTATTTATTATTTTGTAAGTGAAAAAATATTTTGATGTTTTTTTTTTCCACTATTGGTTTTTTAGGAATTTAAATTTGTAAATGACTTGGACCATATCATTTTTTTTCCAAGTTAAAAATCATGAGATTGCGATTCTTGCACAACAATGTTTTTCCATAAATGAGTTACGTATGTCAATGTGTGTGTGGCAATCGGGTAAATTACGGTAAATTTTTATCGTTCTCAAAAACAAAATCATTAAGACTTTTGAGCTTCCATCAGAATTTAATTTCTTTCTTGATTGAGCATGTCTTTCAGGGGATGCAGGGGAAAAGATCTATGAAAGAAATTTGTTTCGAATGTTCGAAGACTTATCTAGCATTTTTGCACAGGATTTTCATTAAAAATAGTTTTGTAAATACTAAATATTTCATCAACTTTGGAAAATGATTCATCTGCTATAGCTATAGCTACAGCCACAGCTACAGCTACAGCTACAACTACAGCCAATAAATTTCCTTCCTAAATTATAGCGACAACGTTTAAAAAAAGTTAGGCTTTTACTCATTTCATATTCTTAAACACAATTCTTTGACAGAATAGAAATCATGCTGTATTCTAGTTCACTAAGTTTCACAATTAGCAGGCACGATCATATGAAACATGATCCGCTCAAGTCGTCGTCAATAATTGCCAGTCGGTTTTTTAAATTCATACATAGCGCGTTTACAGAAGCAAAACAGGTCAACAAGAATTTCAAGTTTAGAAAACTTAAAATGTAGTTTTAATATTCTTAAACTCTTGTATTATTAAAGATCGCATTGATCACTTTTATTTGCTATTTCTTTTCGGGAGGCTCGGAAAAAGTTTAAATTTTGTCAAGGGGTCAGCAAACTTTTCATTTAAAATTTAAGATTTCAAGTTATATGACAAGTTTTTAACTCAAATTTATTCATCAAAGTTACTTATGGTGTGATGGGGAAAGAAAGAAATTTAGGAAATTGATTGACAGTATCATCCGTCATTAAAAATTCTAATTAACAAACATTTCGGTTACTCACGTTATCAACTAAACATTGGAATAATATATAAAAAAAATTAATTTTTTAACTAAGAACTGGAAACATTCTAGAATTTGAAATGGAAACGAACTTGAAAAAGATGATCGATTTCCGGTATTATGTCTCTCCTGTTTGCCTTTTTAAAATTGATTAAATTCTCGCAGATCTAATAATCTCAAAGTACAGGTACGAGTATGAGTATTAGCATGGGAAATATATACTAGATAAGAAATTAATTATTTAAAAACTGGATTACTTTTTAAGAATGATTTATTATCGAAGTTAAACACCTTTTGAATATGATTTCTAGATTTAAATGGGTATTGCCTTAAGAGCCAAAAGTGTTTTTAAATCAAATGAGAAAGAAAGAAAGAAAGAAAGAAAGAAAGAAAGAAAGAAAGAAAGAAAGAAAGAAAGAAAGAAAGAAAGAAAGAAAGAAAGAAAGAAAGAAAGGAAAGAAAGAAAGAAAGAAAGAAAGGAAAGAAAGAAAGAAAGAAAGGAAAGAAAGGAAAGAAAGGAAAGAAAGAAAAAAATTTAAAAATTTAAAAACTTAAAAATATAAGACCATGAGGTAACCACATTTTTTAAAATTTTCGCGAGAGAACAAAATTAAACAAAAATTAACTTTTAAGCTATATTTAAGCATTTCTCTCTGTTATATTATTACCAAATTTTAATAATAAATTTATTTATATTTCACAATGAAAAGTGCATAACAATTCAACCATACATTATTCCCAAAAAGCTAAGAAATTTTGTGAAATTATTTTTATCCCGCTCATGCATTCGCATACATCAAAAAAAAATACCCTACCAACTCTTTCATTTAACATTAAAATTAGTTCATACTAACATAATGTAATAGAAAATGATTGGTTGATGAATTTGACAGCCTTTAAATATGCAAACTTTATTTCCCAGGTGATCATCTATGCCTTTGAATAGAGACCAATTATATAAAATTTTTAATCGATCGAATCCCATAACGATATAAATATAGATATTTTCAAAAAACCTTTAATTTAAATATGACCTCTTTTTTACGACTCATTCCTTTTTAATATTGCTCCAATTACTATTGCTCCCCAAAGTTTCTAAACTATTATTATCAAAAATAAAAAATTATCCCCTTCTTGTCATCCCAAAAGAGTTAAACATGTCCTAAATTCTGACATTTTTTATTACCCATGAATACCAATAATGCCTTTGAATATTTCTATTTCTCGACTAGTAGTACAAAAAACGTTGACAATGGAAAAAACCCATCAAGTACCACACTTTACTAATTAGATTAAATTAAATTCCTTGATCTGGTTTGGTCTGGTTTAGAATCAGTTCCGGCCCTTGAAATTGAAATAACTTGCTCAAATTAGGACTAGTCGTGAGAATTCGGTAATATTTATTACACTGACTCTTTCGTAAATTGTGACGCTTATATATTTATTTTATTCATCTCCAAAAAATCAAATATAGAAATTGGGTTTCGTCCAATTTTGTCTTGTTACCAAACTTGCTTTGTACATGTGTGCCAGTGTGTTGTGTGCATATGTACGACTGTTTTTTGTTTTTTTTCAAAGTCTGAACTCCTTGTGGATTTTTAGCTTTTTGTTATTTTTCATTATTCCTCAAACTCTTTTAGTTGCTTTTTTTTTTTCTTTTATTTCTTTTTAACCTGTTTTTTCTTTGAATCTTTTTGTACGATACTACTTTTTTACTTTATTTATTATATATTTATTATTTATTATTATATATCACACATCTTCATCTTCATCTTCACTATTATCGATTTATAGACTTCGAATACAATTTTCTATTCTTTCCCACTCTTTTCCTCTGATACATTGTTATAATCTTGATTCCTTTAGCAAATATTACAAGAGTTATATTAAAAACCAAAATATTTTAAATTGTTAAGGCGGCCTCAACCACCAACTACCTTTATACATTTAAATCTTTTCTATCACTGTATATGAGTTGAATGTTAATTCCGTTGAATCATAAAACATAGACGTTCAATAGAAGATTAAAGCTTCACCTCTCTTCCTCGACCTTGACGCTTAACCATTCTAGAACATTTAGTTTTATTACTAAGTTACAACACCAGTTTATGTTGAGTTAAGCTTTTTCACTTTTACCCAAAGAAACAATACTTTCTTATTGCATGTCATTAAATTTTGTGACATCTTTCCTAAAACCCTTTTTTCCACTTGTCCAAAAATATACATACAAAAAAACTCTTCCCTGGTTTTAAAAAGCGACACGTCTGAAAGAAATCTCCCATCAACTAAAATTAGAAAAAAACTATAATGATAAATTTAAAAAAATTAAAATTAATATCAACGTCAATACCGTTATTACTAGTTTCCCTTCTATCGGTATTATTCCTGTTTGTCTCATTGGTCTCAGCCGTAGAAGTTTCATCTTTGACCCCACAATCTACACAACTTCCACAACCTCCACAATCACAACCGATAATAAATACGACTATAATATCATCATCATCACCAACAACAAAAACAACAATACCAACACAATTAACAAATCAAACGATCACAGCTGAAGGAGGAAATAGTACGGTGTCACCCAAGGTGGGAAATAATACAATAAATCTCCCAAATGGAGGAAATCAAACTGTAAAACCGGGAAATGAGACAACGCTCGCGGGTAAAAATGATACAAATATCGAACCTTCATATCGTATGTATTTGATTTTCTTTTTAAAGGAAGGGAGGAAGGGAGGAAGGGAGGGAGGAGAAAATTAATTGATCTTGCGTTCAATTGATTTTTTAAAAACTCGAATATAGCTTAAATCCTAAAGAGTTAAATCATTACTAATCTATAGTGATTACCCTTGAATTGAAAAAATAGGACGCGATAATGAATATCCGTTGGATTCTGCTAGTTATATGATGGGAATACTCTTTATTTCAACTGGATTAGTGAGCTTGTTTAGAGGTCAGCGTTACAAATGGATTACCATATATCTTGGTGGTTTTTATGCTACTGGTAGGCAAAAATTTTATCTGGATTCTTGTGTCTCTTTGTGTCTTTTTCAAAATTTCTCATTCTAAACAAATTTTTCTCCATATCAGGCTTAATGATTTTACTATTCATTCTAAAATATCAAAACGTACAAAATCCATCCGAGGGCACGCGTATAATTTATTTTGTTTTATGTGTGGGTGCTGGTCTAGTGTCGGGTGCCTTTTTTGTATGCATGTGGCCCACGGGTAGAATTCTAGTAGGCGCTATAGGTGGATTATCCCTGGGACTATTCCTTCTTTCATTACGAACCAACGGTTTAATCCAAACCCAGATACCTCGTTACATATTTCTGGGAATCTTTATCCTAATATTCACAATATTATCATCCTTCCAAAGAATCTATCCATACGTCACTGTCTTAACAACCGTTTTCACAGGAATCTACCTGATAATATTGGGAGTTGATGTTTTTATACGTGGTGGACTTTTGGCCGCCTTTAAATTATTCTGGGGATACACAATGTGGGATGATTACAAGTATGATTTATCAGGCGAGACCATCGTTGTATTGACAAGCATCGGATTTATTGGTGGGGCACTTGGATTAGGTGTACAAGTATTTGATCTGGCGGTGAAAGGACCGAACGTGGACAACAACAAAATTACTGATGACGAGGAGAAAGTTGAAGGTGCTGATGATGGAGAAACCCCAGTTGAAAGTACTTATACAGACATACTTGATGATAATGAAATTGAAGCCATTAATACACAACAACCGCTATGGCAGTCAGGACGATCAATAATTAAAAAGACATTTAAGTTTTCCGAACACCCTTTTTTTGGCAGTAAATCTTCGAAAGGACAATGATGGGAGAATTCAAGCTGATTTCTCGGTATTTAGGGGATATTAATCGATTGATTGATTGGTTGGGTTGGGTTGAGTTGAGTTGAGTTGAGTTAAGTGGAAGGAAAAAATTAAATGTAAATTTTGGAATGGGGACTTGGTTAATAGAACAGAAAAAAGCACCTAACAAAAAATTTGTGTTTTTAAAATTCTTATATAAAAATTTGTCAGAGGAACTCCCGAAGGGAGATTAATAATGTGCACACTAAAAAAATGATTAGCGTTGGAAAATTGTATTATCATTTTCTGTTATACTATCCTATATCCCCCCCCCCCCCCCGGTTATGCAGTTATATATACTCAACAGAAATTGTTTTCCCATAGATAAAACCAAAATTATAATTAGAATAATTAAAAAAAGAGCATTTACGATTAGAATTTAAGATTTATAAACAACAGTAATACACGTGAAAAAAATGCCCGACCCAATAAAGTTGAATGCCTTAAAAACTTTTATTATTATAATAATAGTAATATTGTAATCTTTTTTAGTCAATTTATAGTTCTTGTTTTCAATAAAAATAATAAAATATTTGGAGAGTGGGTTTTTTTTTAATTTAGAACAAAAAATAAACATCAAATTTTTCATTAATATCTTTTATTGTTTAATAAAAGTAGTAAATTAATATTATTATCAATATTAATAACATGATTAAATATAGTAAATATATTAAATAAATAAAATAAATAATAAATGTAAAAATTAATATTTATATTAAAATTTATATTAAAATTATATTGTTTTTATTTAATTACATTTTTTTATTTAATTGTGTATATTTTATAATAATCTACTTAAATTTGTTGTTAATTTATAATAATTTATTTTAAAAACTTTTAATTTTTATTAATTTTAATAAAAAACAAATATTAGAATTTTTTTTTCTTTTTAAATTATTATATTTTTAAAATCAAATCAATTAATTTTTTTTTAATTATATATAATATATAAAACTAATAATATTTTTTCAATTATTTGAAATTAATAATTAATAGTTTTATAAAAAAAAAATTATTTTTTAATTTTGCTTAAAATTTTTATTAATTATTAAAATATTAAGTTTTGTATTTAATTAATTTATTTTTTTATAAATAAATCTTAAAATTATATTAGCTTAATTATAAATTATAAATAGAATTAATCAAATTAATTATAATTAAATTCGAATTTATAATTTAAAATTTTAAAAAAATTAGTTTTTTTTTTTTTTTAGTATTAAATACTTAATAATTATTTGTGATTTAATAAATTAATAAATAGTTTAAATATAAAACAAATTTAATAAATTATATTAATATAATGTTTTTTAAACTAAATAAATTTATAATAATATAATTAACAATTAGAAAACTTCTTTTTTTTCTATGTTCTAAATTTACAGAAAGAGTATATTTATTAAAAAAAAGTTTTAATTATTTAATATAATAAATTCAAACCATTTTTGCTTGTTTACAAAATTACTGTTGGCCCTAATATTGTTATCTTAAAAAAGTTTGTTAAAAACTCTTGCCCAAGTATAAATACCAAGTTTGTATTGTCAGAAAAAAAAAAGAGATGATATCTTAGAAGATAGTATTATTAAGATAAAAAATATTTCTATTAAAAGATTGAGTGGTTGTTTTTGGGGCTTAAATATTGATAACACTACTAAATCTAACAGTATTAATATAAAAAAGGAGTGTTTAATTGAAGAGACTAGTATTGACTATGAAAAGAAAAAAATACTGACCAAACTTTAAAAGACTTATAAGTTAAAACCAAAAAGGCTTTAGAAAAAATCAATTTCTTAAGTAATAACAATGATGATGATATTTTATTAGATATTCTATTGGCTTTTCTTTTTTTCTAAAAAATTTGATTAATGTTCTTATTAGAAAGTTATTTGTTTTAGATATTGGCTTAGATAAAATAATTGGAAAGTTTTTTCAAGAAAAGCTGACAGTGGTCAAAAAAATGTTTTCAAAAATCAATGGTTTTGGAAGAATCTTTACTTCCTCAAAATTTGCTGGAATTATCAAAATAATCTTTACTTTTGAATCTAACTTAATGCAAGCAACTAATTTGGCAAAGACCAGAAATATTTTTGTAAACATTAATCTTAAGAGATTTATTGGATATTTAGATTGGTGTTACTTATAGAAAAAATACAAGAAAAAAAAGTAGAAAAAACAGATAGAAAAATAGACCAATAGAAGAATAGTACTTAGTGAGTAAACACAATATCAGAAAATTATAACATATTGCTTAACAATATACATATTGTTAATAAATTATGGTATACTGCTCAATAATAAGCACATTGTCAAAAAATTATGGCATATTGCTTAACAATAAGCACATTGTTAGAAAAAATAAGGCACATTGTTCAAGAAAATATGAGATCTTATATAATAAAAATTATATATATATAAGAAGAATATTAAAAGCAAAAAAGACAAAATTAATACCAACAATCAGTTAGAACTTATTAATTAACCAATACTTTTTTTTTCAAAAGGTAGTGTTTTTACAACTTAAAGTAAAATCAAATTACATATCAATAAAATATCAATTATTACCTAAATTTATGTTATTATCACTTAATTAAGAAATATTAATCACTTCTATTTTATCAACATTCCATGTTGATAAAATCCAACATTTAACTATACTGAACCAATAGCTCTTAATTATAGCTATTAATAGAATATTAATTTTTATTTTATTTTTATTTTTTTTTATTTTTTTTTGTTTCATTTTGTTAATTATTAATTAATTAAAGAGATTAAACACTAAGTATTTGACATCAAAGATAGCTTGGTAAAAAACCCAAGAACAAGAGTAGAAATTTAAGAATAGTTTATCAAAAGAACATAACTATTAGATTAAATTAGCCACTATACTAAAAAAAAAATTCATGAAAAAAATCATCAATTAAATCTCTGTTTATTATACAAAAAATTCAACTAAATCTTCAAAAATTACTAATATTACCAGCTATTGAGCACCAAGTTACAGATTTGTTATTTATATTAACATCTCAAATAATCATTTGTAATATTAAACTATAGTAATAAAAAAAATTCCAATTAGAACATTAGTTAAAGCTGTACATACTACACTATTTGGGTTTGAATTAATAAAGTTAATCAAGATGCAATTGGTAAAAATGTAACAGAAGACTGTAGTAAAGTTTGACCAAATTGAGCATATTGATTTGTTTATAGCAAAATGATCTATTCTAATTGGAAAAAATACTGTGTTTGTAACTAAAACTAATAAAAACAAAAATTTATGAAATGCAAAGGACTGTAATAAAACATTGCTCTATATATTACCAATAAAAACAAATACTTATAACATTTGAATTAATAGGTAAAAAAACATGCATTATTAATCAATATTTAATTACATATGCTTAATTCAGATGTGTTGTTGTTTGCTTTAATTTTGCTGAATCACTTAATACTATTATAAAAACTATGCCAGTGTTAAGAAGTGCCAATCTTTACTAATCTTATTTTATTTCTATTAAGTATACTAAGTATAAGAATATAAGTCATATATTACTAAGCTGTTTTATAGGTGGAAGATTTTTTTTTAATTGTTTTCCTTATAATATACTGTCAAACATAGATAAAAGCAGACTAGTATCTATTTATGCCAGACATTTGGCTTCTATTGTTTATTTAGTTGTTTTTGATAATGTGTTTTGGACAAAAATTGTTAGTGAGTTATATTTTTTTTTTTTTGTACATAATGATTTATCAATTTTTAACTCTTTTCTGAAGATAAAGTTTATTCCATTGGTGTCTGAAGAAATGAATTATAAGTTTGCCACTCTTAAGTACAGTTTGGTTAACTTCACAGAACAGATTAATAAGTTGGCTTAAAGGTTAAATGCATTCAAACCAATGGTTTTCCAGCCTAGTTCTAGATGTTAACTGTTAGTGACTTCTTTATTATGGAATCAAGAGGTGAATATAGTAATAAGTAAGAATTTGGGTGTGGTCACTAGTGGTGAGACTGTTGCAAGAACAGTAATTTTTGATCCAATATATGTCTCAAAATTGGAAAAAAATATAAACAACTTGTCAAACATAATTATAACTTGATAGCCAAAGTGGACAATACTAGTTTGGTTTCTGATATTCATTCTTTTCAATAATTGATCTTATTTAGAAAATAGCTATATACAATATTAAAAATATAAACAACTCTACTAAGCAAGTAGATATTATTTGTTGACACAAAGATATAAATAATTTGATTTTAATAGTTACTGAAATAAAACTGAAAGATAAGATTTGTTTATGAATTGCTAATAAGTTTGATGGTTTTTATGTATTTGTTTTTGGTTTAGATTCTAATTAATTAGGCTTTGGTATTACAATTATTATAAATATTGTCTTGGCAAGGCATGTGTGTAAAGTTTTTAAGATTTCTGGCTGGCTTCTGTTAGTTAGATTACTCTTCAAAAATAAATTTTCTGTTTTAATTTTGGGACTATATGCTGATACAACACTAATAGTGCATTTGGCTCAGACTGAAAAAATCAACTTATTGATCATGAAGACTGTAAATGAATTTTTTTTTGTTATTTTAAGTAAAAACTTCAATGAAAATAATTTTTGCAAATGTGTTAGTTTTAAGAAGTATTTTAGTTTAAGACTGGTCAATTCTTTAGTAGAGAGTTTAACTGCTAAAATGCCAATATAAAAAAACTCTAGAAACATTAAAAAAACAATTAATTATGTATTTGTTTCTTTAAGTTTGAATAATATTATAGTAGATTGTAATGTTATAAATATTAAAAAGTACTTTAACACTAATCATCAAGCTGTTTCTGTCTCTGTAGGTTAGAATGATCTGTTGAATGTGCACCTAAACTTTTTGTGCAAACAAACAAATAGAGATTGCTAAAAATTTAATTTTAAGAGTTTTGATAAAATAAAATAAAACAAATTTAAGAATTTTACAGCAGTCAACTTTGTAATATTCTCTAATGAGTTTTTAGTTTTTAAGAAGTCTTCAGATTTAAATGTGATATAAGATATTATTCATAAAATAATAAGTCTATCAGCCAATAAGATATATAGAAAAAAATGGTTTAAGAGCTTTGATGAAATTTTTACCAAAAAATTGTCTAAGTTTCACAAATTGGAATTGTTGGTGTTCAAGATTGTTAAATTTTCAAATGAAAAGACTGGCAGTAAATTTATTACTTTTATAAACTGCTAGATGTTTTTGGACAATGATAGAACTTCAAATATTCAAATATTATTAGATTTAAGTGCTAATCTTAAGTCTATAAAATCTGCTTTTTCTGATAAGAGAAAGACTTATTGTGTCTTAAAACTTGCCAAATTATTAAGGACAAAAAATACAAATATAAGAGCTGTTATTAACAAAAAAATGGAGAGTTTTGCTGTTAACAAAGACTACATAATTAGGAGTATATTAGAGCACTCTTTTAAGAAAGTTGTGTTGAATCACTTGGTTGCTAATAATAAATTAGTTTTGGTTCTAGAGAAGATCAAATGTAAGATTGATGTGATTATAAAAGGTTGGACAAGAAAAAAATTGGTGTTGAATAGTGTTTTTAAGTTGTAATGCTATTAATACAAACTGTTGGCTTATATTAATAACATTGCTTTCTCTAAAGTCATAAATATTATTAAATATGATAATATGTTAAATGTAATTAAAGACTTATCTAATAGAAAAGCTGCTGGTCTGTTTGGTATTGTAAATGAGCTTTGGAAACATTGTGATAGTTCAATATTACTAATGCTCTTATATATTCTTAACACTTGTTTAGTGTGTAAATTTGTGCTTTAGTCTTGGAAAAAGGCTTGGGCTTTAATGATTCTTAAATTTTATGAATGAAAGAGCATTTTAACTAACACAAAACCAATTGTTTTGATTGAAACTGCTAGAAAAATTTTTCCAAGCTATTTTTTAACAGGATCTTTTTGGTCTGCAGCAAATTTGATATTCTTTGTGATAACAATTTCTTTGTATTGAAAGATATTATTACTTAGTTTTCTATCTTTGCAGTTGGCTTGGTAATTAAAAATGTCTTAAAAAAAAGTCATAAGTTGTGGCTGGTTTTACAAGATATACAAAAAGTCTATAATTCTGTTAGATGGCTTTATTTAAGAAATAGTTTGGTTTGAATTAAAATGTGTAGTTATTTCATTAGATTCTTTGGTAATATTTACAATAATAAGATCAATTAAGTCATAACAGACTATAAACTTATTAATAGATACCAAATACATAATGGTCTTAATCAGGATGAGATTTTTTCTCCCTTGCTCTAAATGATTTTTTATGATCCTTTTTTGTGCAAAATTAAGAAGCATAAAGCTTATGTAACTACTGTATTGACACTAAATTTGTTGCCAAAATTGGCAGACTAAAAAATCAAGATAAACTAACTTTTACTTTATAGCTAATGTCTTTGTTGATAACACAATTTGGCTGAAAAGTAATTAAACTGCTATTTAATATATTTTGAATATTACAAATGAGTTTTTTCAGATAAATTACATTTCAATAAACAATGAAAAAACAATGGTTATTTTTATCAATTAGAGAATAAGAGATGTCTTATTGTTAATATGTGGTTTGCTAATATCTATTATATAAAAGAAAAAGTCTTATAAGTATCTTAATATTTTTTTGTTTTCTGAAGGTTTAGTCAAACCTAACTTGATAAAAGCTTATTCCAATGTCAAATTTTTTGCTAATTTGGTCTTGAAAAAAGCTATCACAGACAAACAGTTTTTTTATTTGGTCTTAACTGTATTGTAGTCTATAATTAACTATAGAACTCAGTTTAGTTTTGTCTTAATAAGTGTGTATAATAAATAAGATATGCTGATTAGGAAGAGTTTAAAAATGAAAGCAGGCTTGCTGAAAAATTTTTTTAATAAGGCTTTATACTATTTATCTCTGTATAACTTAATATTATTTAAGTAAATACAAATAATAGAGAAAGCAGTTTCAGTGTTAAGTTTTTCAAATGCTAATAAAATTCTTGGTTATCTGTTTAATTACAGATTTTTGGATCTGCAAATCCTAATTTAGTCATTTGTTCATTCTTTGTATTATCTGGTAAAGCTGAAAATTAGTTTGCTTAACAACTTTTTAGTTAGTATGATTAAGATTTTTTTAAATTATGATTTCTCTTTAAACAATATTTGTCTCTCTGTATTTCATTTTTTTAATAACACTCCTATGTCTTCTGTTTTGGAAATCTTGGTGTTTTATAATGTTTTTTGCTTACTTAAAAGATTTAATATTGGTTTTGTTAAACAATTGTACAATAAAAAAGGGTTAGTTTTTGATTAAAAGAGCTTTTATTGTTGAAAAAAACTCAATTTTAGGGGCTTGGTTTTTGTTTGGTTCAAGTTAGTATGTGATTTTTTAGCCAATTCTGCATTTTGTTTTACTGTTCAGTTATCTAATATTGGCTCTAGACCTTTAAATATTTTTGATATTAGTGGCTTTTTTAAATTAAAGTGCTGCTTTTCTAAAAATAAGTTAGAAATTGTTAATATTTATACAAATAGGTTTTTAATAAGCTTAAGAATATGTAAGATAAGATGTAATGCTGCTGTATTTTTCTTTGACCTGGACATAGTTATTGGTATTAAAGTTGGTGGTCTGGTTTTATCTACATTAACCAAATTGCAGATGATAACTTTGGCTTTAGAGTATATTCTACTTTGTAATACTGTTGCGATATATTCTGACAGTTAAGCTGTATTAAATACTTGTAATACTAAATTAGATATAGTTTTGCTGGACTTTTACAATAACTGTTGGCTAGAAAAATGTTGTATTGTAAATTTTATTAGAAATAAAGAGCTAAACATCTCCTAATACAAGGTCAAAAAACATTTGGATGTTATAAGCAATAAACATGCAGATGAATTGGCCTATTTAACTTCACATTCAAATTTGGTGTTTCTTGTTTTTGTTAAGAAGATATTAAAACTGGTAAGGTGGTGGTTTTTGGTAATATTTGCTATTTTACTTGCAATATTTTTAGGGCTGTTTATTGTACTCATTAAGAGATTAAATCTGGGTCTAATGTTATTAGTGTAAACATAATTAAAGATATGGACTGGGCTCAATCTTTATTGGTTTGGCATCCAAATTTACATATGATATTTGGTTTTATAAGTAAACTTACTGCAGAATTATGCTCATATTTTATAAAAGCTTTGTATTATTATTTGTCAATTGCTGTTAGAAAACACTTGTATAATAGAAAATATCTTAATGTTTTGTGCTTTTATTGTAAAGAAGTAGAACTTTCTGATCATTTGTTTACTTGTGTAATAAATTTTGTTATTTGCAAAAACTTGTTTGATTCTTTTTTGGTTTAGTGGTCTTCTGAGTTTAAATTGGATTTGTTATTATTTTATATCCTACATATATTATCTTTGTGTGTTTTTGACAGTAGTGTATATACTGTTTTGTGTAAAGGTTTTGCTTTTAAAGATTGGTATTTGAAAGTCTTGTACATTTTTGGATGTGTTAAAGTTGCTAACAAAAAAATTATTAAATTGGTAAGGAATTTAGAAATAGCTTATTAGACTGAAGTTTGATTGATAAGGACTAAGTATAAGATAATTATAGAAAAAAAAAGTTTGGTAGCAAGTGATAATTTAATATTTTCAGCTGCTTGCAGACTTTTTTTGTCATTTTTAGATGGTATTATTAAGTTACTTGGGATTACAGAAGTACATAATATTAGTTTTGGTTTTTAAAAGCTCTGTAGTTTTTTTTCTGATATTAATAGTGTAATATTTGTCAAGATAGATTCATAGTGTTGCTCTGATTAGCCTAAGTGACTGGTTACATATAAAAAGTACATGATTTGCACCTAGTTTAGATTATTTAGTTTGATATATTATGCTAGATTGTATTTAGGACTTACTTATTAAATGTTAAAAAAAAAAATTTATAAAAACTTTTTTTTTTCCTATGTTTAAAATTTTCCAAAAAGCAATTTTTAGAAAAAAAAAGTTTTTGTTTTTATTTTTTCTAATAAATATTACTTTCAATATTTCTCAAGCTAATAATCTTTTGTAATAAATTTGAAAGCTGTTTTAAATAACAATATGTCTAAGAAAAAGACACCCAAAAGAGCTTTTTAAAGTCTTGTTAAAAGTACTTTTTTTTAAAAAAAAGAGTATCTGTAAGTAATATTAAACATTCTAATAATAATAATAAAATTTTTGGTTAAACTTAGTCTTAACAATAATATATATTCAAATATAGATAATAAATCAAGTAATAGCAAAGTTAGTAATATATTAAAAAATACTGATAGTGGTTTTTTTTTTGGCTCAATTGTAACAATTTTTAAAAATAAGAGAATTAATATTAACTTAAATTATGGCTTTTTTATTGGTATATTTAACTATAAAATAGATGAAAATAAAAGATTTTTTTCTTCTTTTATTAATATATCTCTTAAAAAAAGATAAATTGATTCTAAAATAGTGAAAACTTAAGTTGAAATGACCATTAAAAATTTCTTTGCATTAGACATTAATTTTTCAACTATGAAAAAAAAATCAATAACAAGTACAGCAAACTTAATCTCAAATAGACACATATTTATGGCAGCTTGACTGTTTAAATACAAAACTACTATATAAGAAGATAGAACACACTTTAAAGATAAAGCAACAGCCTGTAATTCAGCTATTGTAAAAAACAAAAGCTCATGTACTTTAACTTCAATATTTATCTTTGCAGTTTAAAAGTAAGCAGCCATTTTACTAACAATCTTAACAGAACCAATGTTCTTCAAGGAATCATCTATATACACTTTAATTAAACCAAACCAAATCTTATATAAACAGCTTCACATTTTAGAAAACTTCTCAGATTTTAAAACATTCAAGTTAGGTAATCATTCAATGCCAACAGAAATGACCATTAAAAAATTTTTATCATGTAAAAATTTTGATGTCAACTTGAACCAATAAGGCATAGAGTCTTTAAGATCCAGTTTTTTTTATTAACAAAACATTATACAATCTATTATGTTTCCTTTTTTGTCCAAAAGTTTGTTACCAAATACAATACCAAACTGTTTCAAAGAATAAACAAAACTAAAATAAAAAGACTTCTCCAAAATGTCTAATATCAGAAACCTTTACAAACTATAAAATATATTAAACAAATTGTTTATTAAAAATAAATTATTGTCCAAAAAAATTTTCACTATTCCAGCCAGAAAATTGTTTATTGAACTAACATACAATCTGATAAAAACCTGTAAAAAATTTAAGAAAGCCTATCCCAAAACCTGCAAATCCAAGAATCTGTAATTAAACAAATATCTAAAAATGTCTAATATATTTAAAAAGACAATTAATAAAGCCAATTTTTTTTTAGATTGTATCTGCTTAAAAAATTTCAACCTATATAAAGAGAGATAATATAGAGTCTTACTAAGAAAATCATGTGGCAAATTGGCTTTTGACTTGAGATTTTTTCTAATTATAACATTTTATTTGTAATATATATTAAATAAAACAAAACTAAATTAAGTCTTATATTTAATTATAAATTGCAAAACTGCCAAAACCAAATAAAAAAACTATTTATTTATAATAATTTTTTTAAGCATTACATTGACAAAGAATTAAACATTAGAATAAATTTTAACCAGACTTGGCTTAAACAACTCCTTAGTTAACAAAAAGATGCCCAGATATCTGTATACTTAATTTCTTTTAACAATTAAAATTAGTGATTTACTAAATCTCAAAGAGACCACTTTAACATTCTAGTTAATAAAAATAGCCATTGTCTTTTTATTATTGATAAAAATATTATTGAGCAAAAAAAATTCACTAATAATGTCTAAAGCATACTGTGTAAAAGCCTAACTATTTCCAATTCAGATTGTATTATTCACAAAAGCACCAGCAGTAAAAAAAAAGATATTTCACAAATATTCTCTATTTTGTCTGTCTTGATTACAAACTTAATATTAATATAGTATTTACATAAATGTTCATGTCTCTTAATCTTGCACAAAAGTAAATTATAAAAAATTCTCTAAAGAAAAGATAAGAAAATTTCATCTTAATTCAACTTATTATGTATTTTATAGTTATTTGAAAAGCCAAAATCAGTTATCATTTTATTAATTCTATTTTTATATATATTACCAAAAAACTTGATAAACCATTTACATATCTTAATCCACTATAAGTTAGCTCTTAAGTGATATTAATCAACTAAATTATATGTTTTGTGTATATTTTGTAGAACCAACCAAAATTTCTTATTTTTTTAGAACATTTTCAATTACTGATCCAATTGTGAATACAAAAAACTAAGTAAATGTACTCTTTAAAACTAAAAAATTATTTCCACAGAGAATACCAAATTTATTATATGCAAATAAAATCTAATTGGATAGAATTTTAAAAAAAAATTTTCTGATGTTACAGTTCAAGAATTTAATAGGAATTATAAATAATATAAATTAGCCAATCATGAAATAGTACAGCAACAATTTATAAAAAAAAATGATTTACAAATAACAACAAGCACTATTATATAATAGCAGCAAGCACTATTTAGAAATAATAGAAATAGAGTATTACAAGACGTTATTTTGTAAAACAATAATTATATATATATACAATAGTTTTAATGATAAAAAATCGAACAAGTTTCAACTAAAAGCAACAAATATTTAAATAAAATCTTATTCAAAAAGAATTAATAAAAATAATAAATTGAATGAACATCACAATTACGAGATTAACAATAGAATTCACATATTCTTTTTAGCAAATGAAACTATCATTTTATCTTTAAATCCTTTGGAAGAATAATCCCTGATCAAGATTATTCATGTGGTTACTAATTAAATTGAAAAAGCTTTATTATATACTTAGAAAAATTGCAAAAAGATTATTAATATTTCATGTTTCTAGATTAGAGAAACACATTAGACAATTGCAAGGATAGCTTCAGAGAAGACCCCAAACAGTGGGTAAATTTCAGATTAGCCTCTGGGAAGGAGTACACAACATACAAAGACAACTAGAATTAAAGAAAAAACTTATATTACAATATCAAGAGAAAACCTTCAGTACATTATTATTAATATCTAACACATAAAATAGAGAAACTCACAAGAGACTGATTGCAATTAAAATGGAAGATCAACAATTAAAATATACCAAGAAAACCATTTTGTAATACTGGCTATTTTGATTAAAACAATAGATTAAGTGTTTGTTAAAACCTCATTCCAATTATTAGGTTTAGGAATTATTGAAATCCAAGCTCTTTTCTATAAAACAAAAATACTACCAAAGAACAAACATGTATTTAACAGCTTCAAAAGACATCTTATTACATTATTACTATCATGTTTTCAAAGTTTATTAAAAATACCAGACAAATTAACAGTTTTGTCATCAGGCAGATTATTAATTACCAAGAGCAGTTTTCTTATATTAATATCTCTTATTATATCAAAAAAAGCATTATTATTTATGTAATTTAATAGTGCATACTAGTAAGCTCAAAGATCAGATATTTTCAGAGATATAGTCTGCTTTTTTATCTAGTTTTTCATAATTTTATTAATACTAAGCTTTACTTCCTCTGGTTTCAAAACCAACTCACTTTTCACTACTAAGTAATTAAAAATCATCTTGTAAAAAAACTGATCTAAAATACTTTTTATTATATCTCTTTTATTAGAACAAAAACTTTTTATGTACTTTTTAATTGTTTTCTTAATAGACACTTTTTTAGCCAATTTTAACTTATAAAGCTTGAAGTTTCTGTATTTTTTTCATATTATTGACAAATGTTTGAGAATATCTATTAACTTTCTTTTAATCCAAACCATATTTATAATCTTGAAAGCTTAACTATTATCTAAAGTAAACCATTTTTTAGCAAAATAATTGAATCCAAGCATGTTATCTGAGTTCAACTTCTTAATAATTTTGGCAACTAATAATTTCAATTCAAAAAATCTTGAAGACTGCCTGTTTTTTAAACACTGAAACTTATTAAATTAATGTTTAGAAAATGTCTTATCAACTAACTCTATTATTACTCTTTCCAACAAATTCTATATAGTATTCAAATTTTCACAAGTTTTTACTCTTAAAAACTTATTTTTTATTACTGAAAACTTAGTAAAAAAATATTTTTTAAATTGTATTTACTTAGCATTATTTGTATTTTTGATTTTAAATTTTTAATAATTTTTAATAATTTGCTTGTGTATACTATTTAAATAAACATCTAAGAGACTATTTAGATCAATTAATACCAAGATAATTTTGTGATTAATGTTGAAAAAAATAAATATAAAGATGACCTTATGACCAAAAACTGCTGATAACAAGCTCTTATTTACAAAAATATAATCTATAATTTTTTTGATATTTTTTAAGTTGCTCTAAATTAAGGTTTTGACTAATAAATATTTATTAAATAAGTTGACCAAATCCAAACAAAACTTGAAACTTGCACTTTTCCCAAACTTATTTTCATTAAAATTTTTACTTAAAACCACAAAAGTGCTAAAGTTAATAGTCTTAGCAATAAGAAAATTAACATCTGAACTTTAATCAAACTTAGCTTTAGCAAAAATATTAGTATACAAACCCAAAACCATAACTAATAACTTGTTCTTAAAAAAAAGCTATACTAAAATACCACAACTAAAAATTTTTTTTATCTTAAAAATATGTTAAACCAAAGAATTGTTTATAATAATGGCCATTTTAACACCAAAAAAATTTTTATTCAAACTAAATGTGAAAAATTACACTTTATCAAACTTATTTGCAATTTATGACTTGATATTAGATTTTAACTTTGTTTTCATAATAATAAAAATCATGTTATCTAAATTTATATGCCAATGAACAATGTTTTTCTGTTTTACAGAAACATTAATACTTTGAATATTACATATAGCAAACTTTTAAACTAAATTAATTATTGAGATAAAAGAGATATCTGAAAACTTAAGCCAGCACACAACTAATTTAATTTTACCAAAACTGAATTGACAGAAACTTCAAAAATCATTATTTTCAATTTCAATTCACTTATTTTAGTGGTTACAACCTTTGATCTGCTCAAATTCAAATTTAAAATCATATTATTTTCAATTAAAAAAAGAAAGATAAATAATTCAAATAAGTTGTCCAAAGGCATATCTAAATTTAATTTTAAATTTAAAAAAACAGACACACCAAAAAAAAAATATTGAAAAATAAGCACCAAAGACATCAGATTTATACTGCTTAATTTTTACACAATACTTAATACTTAATTAGCCAAAAACTCTAAAAAATATTTTAAAAAAGTCTAACAAGTGCTAATAGAAGAATTATCTTGAATAATCATAAGACTTTTTTTAATATGTGACATATCAAAAGAAAAAAATTCAGAACCAGAACCAGAGTGAGTATTATTAAAAAAACCAATAAAATAGGAGATAGAAACATTTTTTTTTGCATATAATTTGGCCAACTGGAGATGATTTGCATTTAAAGCAATTCTTTTAAATGTTTTCAAAAGCTTAAGTACAAATATATCTGATATATTACACTTTAAAACAGAATATTCAAACTTCTCATACTTTTCATATCAAACTAAATCCATTTTAGTTCAAGAGAGTTTTATACTACCAAAAATTAGTTCTATATAAAAAGCAGACTTTAGTTTTTTATCTAATTCAAAGCCAATTACAGCACAGTAAATCTGATTATTAGTATTGAGTAAGTGATTAATAATGCAAGTTTTCTTACCAGCTCTTTTTAACATATTATTAAGATTATAAGTGGTTATTTCTATAAGCAAAATAAATAAAAATGCTCTAAAACAATCTTTAAACATTTAAATTTTGCAGTTTTCCATAATTTTAGCTATATACACTAAATTTTTTCTGATTAAAAATGACTATTTTGCTGCCAATTAATCTGCTTAACTTGATCCAACAAACTGCACCACAGCTTTTTGTTATAGTTTAATTAATTATAATCAGATCAACATTATTTAAACAAATTTGGAAAAAGCTGCAATAATTATTTCTTTTGGCATATTCATAAAATTTTTTTTACTATCACAACCTAATTTAAATAAATTTTTTGTTTCTTAAAATAATTATTTACCATGATGTTTTTTTTTTGGTTAATAATACAGCTTTCTTCATGCTTTTTTTTAATGTAAACATTAATCTAATTATCTTTTTAAATTTTAAAAAAATTGTGATCTTTTTAAAACCATTAATTGTCAAAAAATATTTTCTAATAAGCTGAGTTTTTGCTATTGTTAAAGTTTTCTTTACAGCCAATAGATTAATGTCTAAAGCAAAAAATTTCTTAACAACCATCTTGACTTGAGTCTTTATTATCTTAAGATCAATCTACTTTTTTTCAAAAAAAATATTAAGAGAAAAGAAGAAAAAATCTTTATTTTTATCTATTCCAAAGTCGATTATATCAATAAAAAATCTACTATTCAAATTCATATTAATCTTTTTAGCTTTGAGAGTTGTTGCAGCTAAACCAAAAAAAACCACTACTCAAACTTATTATAGTATTATTAATCTTAATATTATTAAACTTATTATTTATATCTAAATACATACTATTATTAATACCAAATTTGACCAAAAAATTTTTTTTTATTTTTAAAATGCTTAATATTACCAATAAAAATCTTTTTTTTAAGAAAAAATACTACCAACAAGATCATGAAAAGCACTTTTGAAAGTTTTTTTTTTGACATATTGCTACTTATAACAGTCTCCAAGTTTATTACAAAAAAATTATTAGCTTGAGAAATATTAAAAATAATTTAAGTAGGAAGATAAAACAAAAACTTTTTTTTTCGAAAAATTACTCTTTGGAAAATTTGAATGTAGAAAAAAAAGAAGTTTTATATATTATTATTAATAACAATTATAATTTTTTGTACAAAAAATTAATATTTTATTAAAAAAATCTCTGTTAATATTTTTAAATTGACTGTAAAATCAGCTTTTTCAAAATTCAGTTTAAGTAATATTATTAAGTTGTAATTAATTGGCCTTTAACAAAAACTATAATAAAATATGTTAAATTAAGTTATGTTAATCTATATAGTCAATATTTATTGGAATAAATTCTGTTTGTGTTGCAAAAACTAATGTAAACAAAAAATCATAAAAAAAAATATATGCATTGAGTACTACTTTATATTTTGCCAATGGGCACAACTGCTCATAATATTTCAAATTTTGTGGTCTTTTTTTTGAAAAAACTTGTATCATTAATTATAGTTCAAATTCTTATGCTTAAGCCAAATGTGCTATAATTTGCTTTAAATTTAGGGAGGTGTTAAAGAATGCTCTCAATAAGACACCAGTTTTTAGCAGTGTTAATTTGGTTTGAGCTAAACTTATATACTAAGTGTGAACATTTTGAATACACAGCTTTGGAATGTGATTCAGAGATAAAAGAATATGGTGTAGCGAGTATACGATTGATGTAGCTTCAATTTATTCTTTTCTTTTGTGCGGCGCTTTCCTCGTTAAAGTAGCAAGCTATCAAGGCAATCAAACTTCCAATTGCATGTCCTAAAAAGGCACCAACTACACATGATACCGGCCAAACCTTAAGAATTGATAAGAGGCATAAATATTAGAAATGTTATTGCGAAAAATTGCAACCCAGAAAAAGTAGTCATGGATTAGCAACATACCTGCCAAGGCCGGTCCCAATCCAGAGGTATAACAGTGGCACCTAGCCATGCTCCCACCACGGTTCCAACAGTTGGGTAATAAATCAATTTTTCAGGAATGGTTTCAGGACTGAATCAAAAAATATATCGAGGAATAATAAGATGGTTAACTATTTTTCGTTTAGAAACAACTTGATTTTATGAAATATCTGGCACCTCCTATCTGAAAATATCCTTGCCCACGCAGGCCCATTATTTCTTAAAGCGCATGCTGCCGGAAATATAGCCAACAATGAAACGTATATTGAGAATAACAGGGTGTTTTGGATTTTACTTGAGAAGAGAAAATATTTCAGTATAATTACAATTTAAATAATCTTCAGTATGAGAAAAAAACTTACTCTAGTAATGGTGCACCAAAGAGAACGGCAATGATATAAATCATGAAGCTACCAAAGAGAGTTAATCCAATTGCGATCATAAAATGCTAAATACATATCAAGCCAGATATGAAAGGAAAATGGAGAGACAAATAATGATGATAGAGGACTTTCAAACTTATATTAATTACCCCTTGTCGCTTCTGTAACATAAATTTGAATTTAGCATCAAGACTAAAGGAATGCTTTGTATTGACATTTTCCTCACTGCTAGCGCCATCAAATCTACGACCACCATCTAATAATAAGGTCCATCGAGCTGCCTCAACTAATAGTTGTATCAGGGCTAATATTATCACAGTTGAGTTAAGGGCTTTTACAGGATCTTCGAGGAGTTTTTTAGATGGAAGATAAAAGAGAGCGATGGTTGATAGGTAGATTTGAGAAACAATAATAGTAAAATGTGGGAGGATTTTGAAAGGAAAATGAGTCGTTGAGCTTTTTAACCCACTCGAGGAATTGTGAGGAGGTGAAGATTTAAATCTTGAACGCGAAGACATTGATTAATGCAGAAAACATCTAAGATGTGTTGTTTAAATTGTCATAATGGTATATTGCGGTTACGGGATTAGATCGGCAGATGTCGGATTAGATCATTATCACGTGTAAGTTGACAGGAGTAATCCCATATTGTATCTTCAATTTCAAATTCTATTTTTGTATTTAATAAAAAAACTACCCAATTTAAAGCAATAAAATATTTTTGATAAATTAGTAATTCTAATTTTTATTTCCAAAATTAAAATGTTATAATCTTATTAAATAATAATTTAAGTACCCAATATTATAATTGTTAATTTTTATTTATATAATAACAAAGAAAGTAATTACTTTGTAAGATTCTTAAAAATTCAGAATTAATTAAAGTTTAATAAACTAATAATTAAGTTTGTTAAGTAATAAAAAAATAAATTGATTTAATGTAATAATTTACAAAATTATTAAAATAATATAGAAAAAACTTAAATATTTATTAATAAAATAAAATAAAAAATAAAAAGTTGTTTTTTTGTAATATTACTTTTTTAAATTACAAATTAGTTTATATTTATATTTAAATTATTAATTTTTATTTTATTTTATTTTAATAAGTGTAATTTAATTATTATTTAATATAATATAATAAATAAATATTTTTTGTTTTTATTGGCTAAGCAGATAGTAAATAATGTTTTTAAGTTTTTTGATATAAATTACAAAGCTGTCTTGTTTTTAATTAGATTAAATGGCTTGTTAAATAAACAAATAAGCATCATTTGAAGACTGGCTAATAAAAATTATTAAAGATTCAAAATTAAAGACATAGATAACTCTAAATAGACTAAATTTAAGAATTAATTATTATTTTTACTTTCTTTGATAAAAGATAAGTTTATTATTGCTGATAGTTGTAATAATTTGGATTTAATATAGAAAATATTATAGAACATAATAATAAATTCAGCAAATAAAGTGTTCTTTAAGCAATAGTACAATAAAATAAGATGTTTTTCTAATAAACAGTTATTAAAATTTCATAGACTAAAATTATTAGTTGTTAAGTTTATTAAAGTTCTAAGTACTGGAAACTATTTATAATCCAATTATTTTTTGTAAATCTGGCTAGTTACTAATTGTAAAAAAATCTTAGAATTTTAGAGCTTGATTCAGAATAGTATAAAATTAAATAATATTTTTTTATAGCTTGTTAAAGATCAAAAAAAGATATCACAAATTCAAGTTATATAAATTAAAAACTGTTAAAACTGTATTTATTAATGCTGTAATTGAAAAAAAAATGAAAAATTTCTGTTTGAATAAGGACCAAAAGATTAAAAATATTCTGAAAAAACTTTCTTGCAAAATGGTTTTGAATTATCTAATGGTTAATGAAAAATTGATTCTGAAACCCAATAAAATTAAGACCAAAATAAATAAAATAATAGAAAATTTCAGAATCTGTTTTTGAAATCTAAGCAAATTAATATGTTTTTTTGAAATATATAAATAATTAAACTTTTTTTAAAATAATAAATATTATTAATTATAAAGAGTTAATTCAAGTAATTAAAAAGTTGCCAAATAAAAAAACTGTTGATCTGAATAGTATATCTAATGAAATATGAAAGCATTGTAAAAATAATGTTCTAAAATACTTACTAAATATATTGAATTCTTGTTTGTTTTTAGAAAAGATTCTAATATTGTGAAAATATGCTTGGGTCTCAATAATACCTAAGTCATATAAATAAAAAGAAGTCTTAAAAAATACTTGTTTTATCATTTTAATCAAAACAGTAAGAAAAATTTTGTTCAAAATTCTTTCTAATAAAATTTTTCTTACTTGCAGCAAATTTAAAATGCTTTATAGGAACAATTTTTCAGTATTAAAGAGTACTTCAACACAAACTCTAATTTTGGCCATAGGCTTTATAATCGAAAATACTTTAAAAAAAATAGAAAATTGTAACTAATTTTATAGAATATATACAAAACATATAACTTAATTAGATAATATTATTTACATAATAGTTTAATTAAAATTAAGATATGTAAATGCTTTATTAGATTCTTTAAAGATATTTACAATAGAAGAATTAATCAAATTATAATAGATTTCAGACTTTTAAATGAGTATATAGTTTATAATAAGTCTAATTAAGAAAAAAAAATTTTATCTTTGTTATAAAAAATCTTTTATGATTACTTGTTTTGTAAAGTTAAGAGACATGAAAGTTTGTGTAAATATAGGATAAATTCAAAATTTTTTACAAAAACTAACAAAGTTAATTTTAACAATAGCAAAACTTTTTTCTTTGCAGTAAGTGTTTTTGTAAATAACAATATTTGAATTAAAAACTATAAAGTAACAACACAATGTATTTAAATATTACAAGTGAGTTTTTTTTTATTAATAATATTTTAATTAATACAGACAAAACAGTTATTATTTTTATTAATTAAGGAATTAAAAAAACTGTGCTGTTTATTAATGGCTCAAGAATTTTAATAACCAAAAAGAATAAGTCTCATAAATATTTGGAAATTTTTCTGTTAACTAATGATCTATTCAAAATAAGTTATTAAGTGCTGCTATTAAGAAAAACATGATTGTTTGGTTTTTGTATAAGATCAAGTTTTCTGTTAATTTGTATATATTATTGGTTAAAAACTTTGTATTAAAGAGTTGGATGGCTAACACAGTATATTATCTGGTGCTAAATATAATAGTAATATATTAGTTGTCAAATTGGTTTATAATTTTGTTGAAAATAATAGGTTTGTAATTTAATTGCTACTACTAAGTTGAAATTTTATTATAAGAAACATAATTTTTTACCATGTAATAGATTTGATATTTTTTTAGTTTTCAATTTGATATTTTTGTAGTTTTCTAAATTGATTTATAATTTTGGTATTAGATTAGATATTTATATTGAATTATACTTCTGTTTATTTAGATTAAATTTTGGTTTTTTGAAAAATGTTCTATTAGTAAGTAATTTAGATATATAATATCATCTTAATTGGTTCAAATAGCTGATTACATATAGAAAAAACATGAACTATACTTAATTTAAAGTTTTGTTTGATTTTATATCCTTAAATAGTAGTTAGATTACATTCATAAAACAATAATAATAATAAAAAATATTTTAAATTATATATTATTTATTTATTTTTTTACATGTAATTAATTGTTTAAACTAATTAATAAAAAATAAAATTATCATTTTGTTAATTATAAAATTAAAACTAAAATTATTAAGTTTTTTAACAAGTATATTAAAAAAGTAAAGTTAAATTATTTATTTTTAATCTGATATTTTAAATATAAAATTAAATAATTAAATATATTTTTTATAATTAATTACTTTTTTATAAACAAAATTAATTAATCTTATTATTATAGTTTTTATATTATTTAAAATTGTTAAATTAATTTTTAAATATAAAATTTTTATTTATATTATATAAACTATTATTATTAATATTTAAAAACCAAAATTAAAAAAATATTTAAATTTATACTAATTAAAAACCACTAAAGCAAATAATATTAATTTAACAACTTTTAAAAACAGCTAAATTTACATTGTAAACAAAACTATAATTTAAGAATTTTATTTTTTTATAATTAATACATAATATATTAAAATAATTTGTAATATAAGAGTGTTTTTAAATTATTATTAACAATTTTTTATAAAATATTTTTATTATATAAATATGTAAGCCAGTTATAATTTTGTTAATAAATTTAAAAGACATAAAAGAATTAAAATATTAAGTATTATTAAAAATTGCTTTATTATTAAAAACTTTTTTTTAATATTAAATAAGAATAAAATTCTTAAAAATATAGTTTTATTTATTAATATATTAATTTGTTTATTATTAAAAATATTAGAATATTTTTTAATTTTTAATTATCTTATAAAATTTTTTTTCTTAAAAACAATATTGTATATATAATGTTTTTTATTAAATAATTATAAAAATTAAAGATTAATAATAATAATAATAATAATAATAATAATAATAATAATAATAATAATAATAATAATAATAATAATTTAGTTTTATAAGTATCTATTAACAACTAATTATTTAAAAAAATAAAAATTTTATTAAAATAGTATACATTTAAAAATCAAAGTTATAGTCTATAATTTTAGCCAATATAGACAACAACAAACCATAAATTTTTATTTTTATTTTTATTTTTAAGTTAAATTATTTGTAAATATTAAAATTTTATTTAAACAAATCTTTTTTAAATTAAATTAAACAATTTTAAAATCATAAATATTAACATACTTTGTTTATATAAAAAACTAAATATAGACACTTTTTTATTAGCAAAATTATATTTTAAACTAAATTAGAGATATATACAAATCAATTAAAAATTAAATTTTTGGAATTTAAATATTTTTAACAGCAAAAATTTTTATTAAGTAAAATATATATTATAGTTGTCTAAAAGTTGATTGGCAAAAAAAATTCCAAAATTTTTAAAAGATTTTGTAATTCCAAAATACTTAAATATTAAAATGTTATTGTAAAAATAAAAAACATTAGACATATTATTAACCAAAATAATATTATAATTCAAAAAAATCTTTACAAATTTTAGCAAAAAATTATTAAAGCACTTAACTTAAAACCTGTAAATTCAAAAATTTATGCTTAAAAAGCTGTTTACAGCATTCAAAAAAGCCAATACTAAAAACATTTTTCTTTTAATTTAGATCTTTCTGGGTGTTTTTATAACGGATTTATTTATTATTAACAGTTATTTCTGTCTTGTAGTGTTTGAAATAATAATTGAGTGATTGCATGGATGTCGTTGCTGATTTCCATTTTGTCTGTATTTCTCTCTTCTCATTGCGTGTTGTTAGTGTTTATATACTTTTTTTTTTTTAAACGAAAAAGAGGACCTCACTATTTTTATGTGGGCAGCAAAATGTTAAAGGTATTTGCCTCTATGTACGTATGAGAAATTATATTCTGGACGAGTCATAAACTCCCAGATCTCTTCAAAAGTAAAGAAATTTTCTCTAGGAATAAAAATTAAAGTCCCAAGTAAGGAACTGAAAGAATTTCTCTGTTCTTTTTAAAGATCAAATAAAAGTATCCAGATTCATCTCCGAATCTATTGTGGACAGGTTCATACTCATCAAGAAACTTCTATCAGAATAAGGATCTAAAAAACACATACATTTTGTAAGCCATTAATATAATTATGAGGTAAAAATTCATAATAAAGCCTGTAAGAGCAGCTACGATAATAAATTTTTTAATTCTAAGACTAAGGGGGGAAAAAAAATAAAATATCAATTGGTGAGTAGAATATACAACTCATTACACAAAAGAGCATTAATTGAGAGATAATATAAATCACAACCGAGAAGCGTGAATAAATACTACCTTCAAAAAGCCTCAATTTATGCACATAAAGCAATTTCAATATCATCATGTTCTCTTTGAGTACAGATTTAAAAGCATTGTATATACGAACCAATGAGAAAGAAGGAAAAAACAAGTGCCTATATGGTAAGAACATTGTTAAAAAAACAAATAAGAAATTTAAAGATAAACCTAATGGAATGAATGAAGTAATAGTTGGTATAATAAAATAAAATAAAATAATAGAATAAAAATAATTAAAGAAGGTATAAGGAATATGAGTTTAAATACTACTCATATAATCAAGAAACCTAAATTTAATCCAAAACTTTTCTACTAGTTTATATAATGGTGAAAAAGAAAAATAAAGCAGAGAAAATAATAAATAAAAGAAGTATTCAATAGGATGGAATAAGATTAATTTTATTATAATGTCCTAGGGTATCATTAAAATGTATTAAATAATTAAATATATTAAGTTTATATTCTAACATAAAAGGAAAATTAAAGGTTGAAATACCTTTAAACGGAAGGTATTCCATTGAACAAGAGGCCCCACAATAGTCAGTAATTATCATTGAGAAGTCAGAGATAAATTTCTGTTTATTATTGACCTCAGAGTAATTAGAATTGCCAAAGTTGGTGAGTATTGATAATGTTGGATAAAGTGGGGAATAAACTTTATCATAAGATATTCTTTCATAATATTCATTAAGGGGTTGTAGTTTCATTGTTGGCTGCGATCCCGGTATTATTACCAGTATAATCAGGATTAGCCTCCAAGGTTGCAACCCCATTCCCTTGATACATAATTTTGAAGGCAGAGTCTTTATAAGTGAAGCCACCTTTGCGATGCAATATCAATTCGGTCTTCATGAGCAAGCTTCCGAATGAAATCAGGTATGGTTGTAACAAAAGATAATATGGCATCATTATTGACACTTGTAGCATCAGAGGAATCACAAGACTTTGCACCTGATGACTGTGCTTGTTTACCATTAGCCAGGGCTTCCAGGTCAGAAAAGAAATGACTGGGTTGTGGATCCAAGGCACAAATAATTGTACCATCAGTAATTTTCCGACGACGCAACCAAACAACAAAAGCTTTATTCGCATGTCCTGCCAAATCCCCGAGAATACGGCGTTTGACATTATTATTATTATTATTATTATTATATGCATTGTTTTGAAGCTCAGATAAAGATATAATAAGTGGGGTAGTATCGTAAAATACATGGGAATAAATAAGTGCCCTGTCCGTTGGATCGAACGGAACTAGCCATGTTTTATGATTAATTGTGAAATATCTTCGTAGAACTGTTTAAATTTGTTGTTAAATTCTAAATCCCAAGTGTTCTGTTCGGCAACCCTTTGAATTTTCAACCACTGAGAATTTAAGAATGTTAATATTTTATGAAAATGCTGACGAGTGGGCTCAGCAAATAAATTAATGGTATTAAAGGAAGATCTAAAACCCAAATAACCCTGAAAAAATGAAATTGAATTATTTCATGTTCTGTAATTCAAAAACTAATTCAATTAGATTAGATGAGGAGATGAAGGTCTTGAAGTTTTCTAGCGGTAAAAATGCCGTGGTTAAAAATATATTTCTTAATGTCCCGTAAGGGTTTTAAATGTAAAACAAAAATATGTTAAGAAAGAATTGTGATGTTGAAACTTTTTATTATATAGTAGTAGTAGAGAGTAAAACACTTAATTGTAAGGTGGTGAGATCTGTTATGTTTTCTTCTTCTAGTGCTACTGCTATATATACATCTTTCCAGTAATACGAGATGTCCTGGCATTCCTAGTTATCACCGGCATTCCTGAAATTCCTGGCACTCTGAATCGGTTGATCTGGTTCAGTCGGAAAATTCACATGTCGTAGTTAATTTTTTCTTCGAATTTGCTAGACATAAATTTTTTGTGCAATTCCGATCATGAGATTTCATCACAATTTTATTATCCTCATAAACTCGAACTTTTGAATATTTCCCATCTTATATAAAGCAATGACAAACACCCAATCCGATTGAAACAAGAGAATATTAAGCTTTTAGTCAAGAATGCAAATCTAAGACAGATTTTAGAAGAAAAAGACGAGTATGCAAAATTAAGAGTAAATCGCAGAATTGGAACAAACCGCAAAAGAAAATGCCGAGAATGGGAAGCAATGCCAGACAGAAAATGCTGAGGTTAAAGACAGAGTCACAAAATTGGAACAGGAGCAGTTAAAAAAATGATATTTCTTCCAATACTTGTCCACCCAAGCCTAAATCATTAAAGAGAAAGAGTCTGATGTACTCCTGGATTCGAAATCTGACAAGGCAAAGAAACTTCTACGTAAATCAGATATGAGCCAAGCCCAAGACTTATCTTCGCGATTAACACCTTAGCAGAACCAATTAATGTCGATGTTGACCTAATATCGCATGATACAAAAACCGTTTTTAGACCGAACGATCAGAAAAAAAATCTTATCAAAATCTTTTGATTTAATGCAAGACGAGTCTGATGAGTATATTGAACTTGAAAAGAAACGAAATATAAGACAAGGTTTGATACGAGAATTACAGTACCAGGATGTTTCTAAATTGGTGTTTAGATTCACCAATGAAAAAGACACCAGCGAGGCCGACTCTGTCTGAAAATTGTGATAAGAAAATTTCAGAGTCCCCATTTTCGGAATTTGTCCCAACTTTGGCTCGTTTGCTTGATAGAGGAACTAAGACAAGTTAACAAGAGGTTTATATTGCTATTACTCTTGAAATCGAAGCAAAATAAGTGATATTATAGCCGAAACTAAGGCTAAAGATAAAACAATAAGAACCCAAATATATAAGGAAATGCTACAATATTTACCCAGTTTTCTTGTGAATTAAGGCCTTTAGAGCGGAGAGAATCCTTAAGCTATTCTGAAAAGTTGAAATAGATAAAATCAACAAAGTTTTAGTGCGAGTGAAATCTTCAGCCTTAACAAAGTCATTTGATTTTGAAAACCAAGGTAAGCACTCCAGGTAAGTCCTTTACCTCTGACTTTTCTGATTCGAAATCCAAGGTAAGTAGACCCACTGAATCTCAGGTCTCGCTCAAAGCCAAGGTAAGTGCGCCGCCTATGTTTCAAACTGAAGTAAAGATCTTTACTCAAAAAACAGGCTTAAATCCGTTGAAAGAAAAATTTACGGTCGTGATTTTTAATACGTGACATCTAAATCACGTGATAAAAATAATATAAATCTTATAAAGTAAATTGATTAAATTAGAAATACACTTCTCTTTACGACTCTGGAAAAAGACCCTCATAGGCAATGTCTTAAGACGGTGCTAAATATCCACTTCTACTTTAATCATCTCATTATACTCAAAGGCCGAGAGTTTTTAAGGTATTTCTTTGTATGTTATCATACTCGCCAATTCCTTCTTCTGTTGATGGGAATATTGTTAAAATCACAAAGGAAAAATTTAACTTATATTTAAACCTTGATTTCTTGTCCCATAGGGCTTTACTTGCTTTTCATTTTGAAATTTCTTTAATCTCTAGTCTTAGACAATCTTTTCTTTCGAAATCCCCCATAAAATGAAATTGAAGAATAGCAGCCCTTCTCGATTCAAATCTTCAGATTCTGGAGAATTGAATGATACCTGAACTAGTTTATCAATTTCAATCTTGGGACAGGAAATGGCAGTATGTCTTACCGCTATATCTACTACTGCATTAGAAATATTATCTTATGAACTTTCATCAGGATAATATACAAAATTTTATTTTTTTAAACCCTTCAATCGACATAATCTTTAAATAACGAGGAATTCAAATATGAACCAAATACATTCAGGTTATTTAGTGTCGAACATACATAATGCTTCGAAGGAATCATTATAACAAAAGAAATATATCTGCCAATTCGGGTTTTCTGATTTTGAAATTGGGTGAAAACTTGACAGTTAGTTGCAAGCTTCATAAAATTCATCTGACTCAAAAAATAATAATGCCTTATTTCAGTTCAGTTTTTTGTCGGAGGGGTGAGATTCAAAGTACAAATATGGCGCGATCGAGGCCACCCGTATAGTCAATTCTTTTACCGTTCAGCCAAAGGCATTTTATGAGCAATGATTACGAATGAGCTACGTGTTACAAATTTGCACCAGCCACCAAATGACGTACTTCTTAAATTACTAACACTTTTTAGCTCAGTGATCTCGAAAATCAAGGTTTATTTTACACTAATCTACTTGCTATTACATTTTGATGAAATGGACGAACAAATGGATGTGTCGCTCGAATCAACACCAGTTGAACTGGATCGGTCCATGTCAGATGTTGAAGAAACACCTATTCTCGTAACAGATTGTACGTTCATTGAACCTCATGTCAAACCTTTTGGAATTCTTCATTTAGTGAACAAAAGTTGGAAGCCTTAGCACTTGTCCTTTCAATTCTATAGAGAAACCAGTATTTTTAGCTCAAATTCTTAATTAGACGTATTTTTTCTTCATTCTAGATGAAGCATTGGCTAACAAGATCCTGACTGATATGGGAACTGAAGTAGAAGATTTCCAATACCATACATGGACTATTAACGGCTGGAAAACTCTAGATAAACGAATAACAGGACCTGAATTTGAAGCTGGGGGCTGGAAATGGTTAGATATTAAATCTTTCATACCATTTGATAGATTCATTTTCATCAAGATTTGTTCAACGAATTGTCATTATCATTTATTTATAGGCGCATCTTGCTTTTTCCCTTTGGAAATAATAATACGGATACGGTCTCAATATATCTTGATTTTGCCGATCCAAAAGGTGCACCAGCCGGTTGGCATTCATGTGTTCACTTTGCGCTAGTCTTATGGAATCCCGAAGACCCATCAGAGTACGTTCAACATAGTAAGTGTTTTATATTTTCTATCGTAAATTGGTTTTATTATTATAATTATGCCTTATAATCTCCACCATTCTTTTTTATACGATTGATTTTTCGAAGCTGCTCACCACAGATTTACGGCGGAAGAATCCGATTGGGGATTTACTCGATTTTATGAACTGCGTAAACTATACGCCCCCTGTGAGAATCGTGCGCGACCGTTGATTGAAAACGACACGACGAATATTACCGCGTTTGTACGCGTTTTGAAAGATCCAACCGGTGTCCTATGGCATAATTTCATAAAGTATTTGACCTCCTTTCTTTCATTAATTCGATCCTTAATACCAAACTATCTGCTGTGGGTATTGCCTTCAATATTTTTGGCGTTGTTGTTAACCTCTGCATACAGTTATGATTCAAAGAAGGAGACTGGATATGTGGGACTGAAGAATCAAGGTGCCACTTGCTATATGAACTCCCTTTTACAGTCTCTTTATTGCACAAACTATTTCCGGAAGGTATATTATAAATCTCACTTTGCTTTAATAAACTAATAAAAATATTATTGATGCTTTCCTTTCTTTACAGGCTGTATATCAAATCCCAACAGAATCAGATGAGCCAACAAAAAGTGTCTCACTAGCGTTGCAGCGAGTTTTCTACCAATTACAAACATCGGATACTCCGGTTGGCACGACAGAGTTAACAAAATCTTTTGGTTGGGATTCTTTGGACTCATTCATGCAACATGATGTTCAAGAGTTCAATCGTGTATTGCAAGATAACCTTGAAGGGAAAATGAAGGTACTAATTATATTTTTTCTTCAAATCCTTGCGCAACGTTACCAATCAATCTTGCACTAAAATCTCAATATTTAGAATACAGAGGCCGATGGAGCAATAACTAAGCTCTTTTTAGGCAAGATGAAAAGTTATGTTAAATGCGTGAACGTGGAATTCGAGTCATCACGTGTTGAAGATTATTACGGTATTCCAAGTTGAACATTTTATTGAAAAATCTAGTCAAAATATTTAACAAAAGATTATTTTCTTTCAGATATTCAGCTAAACGTCAAAGGTTGCAAGACACTGCGAGATTCTTTTAGTTTTTACATTCAGGAGGAGACATTGGAAGGGGAGAATAGATATCAGGCAGAAGGCTTAGGATTACAAGTAAGATCAGATGCTTCTATTTATAATACGTAATTTCGATCGAACTTATGCTGTGCATCTTTCGTCAAACTTATTTAGGAAGCCAAAAAAGGTGTAATATTTGAAAGTTTCCCTCCAGTACTGCACTTGCAGTTGAAAAGATTTGACTTTGATATTCAAAGAGAAGTTCATGTTAAGGTAAAATAGGCTTTTATCAAAGCATTTAAGAACACATTGACCAACTTTTAAAAAACTAACATTTTACCAGATCAATGATCGTCATGAATTCCCTATGGAAATCGATCTTGACGAATACCTTTCACCAGAAGCAGATAGATCTAAACCACAGAAATATTTATTACATGGGTAAATGATTGAAATTAATATTGGAAAAACATTCTTAAAAATTTAAAATGAAATATCCGCAACGATATCACTTATCTTTAAAATTCTCCATTTAGAGTACTTGTTCATAGTGGCGATTTGCATGGGGGTCATTACTTTGCGTTATTGAAACCCGAAAAGGATGGGAAATGGTATGTTTTGGCTCTTTCCTTATCCTTTAAAAATCGGGAGCCTTTTTTTCAATACTAATCTTCCTTTATTTTCACGTTTGATAGGTTAAAGTTCGATGACGATCGCGTAACTCCAGTGACCGATAAAGAAGTATTGGAGGATAATTACGGGGGTGAATTCGCCAATAACAATCCTCTCCCTATTCGCCCACCTGGTCGAAACTTGAAACGCTTTACAAATGCATATATGCTGGTATATATTCGAGAATCTGATATAGGAGAGATCCTAGCCCCAGTATTACCTGATGATATACCCCAACATTTGCGTAAGTTCTTCTTTTTGTGGCATCTTTTGCTTTAGATACTTTTTTCATTTCCTGTGCCGTTCTAGAAAAACGCCTAGATGAGGAAAAAGCCGCTCATGAACAAAAGAAAAAGGAAAAAGAAGAAATGCATCTGTATCTGAATGTGAAGGTATTTTTGAGGAGAGTAATCTCAAATTTGGCTCAAATATCAATAAAATCCATTCATGTTTTACATGCTGATCTTTAGATAATATCCGATGAAACTTTCAAAACTCATCAAGGTTTTGATCTCGCCAACTTCGAAGATCGTCAATATCTTTTATCTGACATTCCAAATATGAAAGTCTTGAAATCAGAGACCTACGGAACATTTCGGGAAAGAATTGCGGAGCTGCATAATGTTCCCGTTGAAAGAACTCGATTATGGGTTTTGGTGAATCGCCAAAATAAAACAGTTCGGCCTGATGCACCGATACCTGAAGCCCTTGTTGGGACATGTATGTTATAAAAATTTCTCATTTAACTAGATCTTTATGTAACTAAATCTTTGGAAAACTTGAAATTTAGCGATGGAAGATGTCCATTCGAAAATGGCATCACGGCAAAACGAGCTAAAATTATATTTGGAAATAGCCGACAAGCAATTGAATGGAAAAGTGATTAAATCCAAGGATCTTTGAACTTTCTAGTGCATAATTGATTAAAGACTCACATGAAATAAATATAACTATCTATAGACATGGTTTCCTCCCTTGGAAGGAAACTCGTACATCATGGTTTTCCTCAAATACTTTGATCCTGATATGCAGTCATTAGAGTGAGTGTTTTTGCCATTGAGATTTTTTCTGTATGATATTGCTTCTGAAACGCTTTCTCAACCGTACAATCATATTTTCTCTATTTATTATATAGAGGTCTCGGACATTTATACATTCAAAAACTTGGTAAAGTTGGTGATATTCTTCAACTTCTATGTGAAAAAAAAGGGTTCCCTCCAAACACTCCTTTAAAAATTTATGAAGTATGCCTTTTCAAAATTTACTTCTGAACTTCCTTCACAATAGTGAAAATTAATTTTTCCCAATTCTACAAAGGAAATTAAACCAAATATGATTGAAGAAATGAAGACAAAAGCCACTTTCCACCAGTCCGAAATTCAAGATGGTGATATAATTTGTTTTACGAAAGCATTGACGGAGAAAGAGTGAATATAATTATTTCTTAAAATTACCGATTTTTCCTACGGGTTCTTACCTTACTCTTTCTTAATTAAAGAATACAAGATCACCACGCTGAAAATCGAATCGCCACTATCCCCCAATTTTACGAACATTTAACATGCCGGATTGTAGTACAATTCAAACCAAAACCACGGGATCGAGAACCAAAACCAAAATCTGAATTTGAATTTGAATTGGTTTTGAATAAAAAGATGAGCTATGATGCAGTACGGAAAGAATCTCCATTTTTGATATTCAAAGGACCGAGAATTTTTAATATCTAATCTTTAAAAATAAGGTTGCTAACCAAGTCGCCACTCACCTGAAAACGGATCCCCTAAAATTACGATTCACAACAGCAACATCTGGAAATGGTACTCCAAAAACCATCGTTAAACGAACAACTACACAAACGCTATCAGAAATGCTACTACCTGCTTACGCAGGTCCCCCAACCAATCTTTTGTTTTATGAAATGCTGGATATTAGCATTGTCGAACTTGAAACAAAAAAATTCTTGAAGGTCATCTGGCTGGGTAACACTATCAAAGAAGAGGTAACCAATTTGTGTACAACCTGTTTTATTAGCTTATTCCTCAACCTATGTATAACAGAGTATATCTTTTCTTGTTAATTCAATTTTTTAGACAACAATTGACGTCCGCCTGCCCAAGGCAGCCCAAGTGAACGATATATTGGAAGATCTCTTGGAAAAAGTAAAATTATCATCTGAAAATAAAAAGATACGCCTCTACGAGGTTATGAATAACAAGATTCAAAAAGAATTTACCGGAAATGAACCAATAGCGAACATACAGGAGTATGTCACCCTATATGCCGAGGTAACGTTATTTCTTAAATTCCTAACATCGAGCTCATCTGAATTCCTTTTGAAAATTCTTTTTGTCATCATATTCTCCTAGGAAATACCAGAAGAAGAGTTACAAATGGCATCAGAAGATCGTCTTGTGCATGTTTATCATTTCACAAAAGAGCCACTCCGTACACACGGTATCCCGTTCAAATTTGTTCTTAAGGCGGTAAAGACGGATAATATTTCAAATTTATCAATTTCAGCTTCTTTTGTCTCTATATTTATTGATAATAATGTCTCTTAAAGGGCGAGCTATTTTCCGAAACCAAGAATCGCCTTCAAAGTCGCCTTGGAATGAACGAAAAAGATTTTGCAAAAGTTAAGGTTGCACTCGTACAACAGACATCATACTCAAAGCCCAGATATATAGAAGAGGATGGTACGTTTTAGTTTTCTTTGTTTAAAAGTTTCGAGCATTTGATTTAACCTTCATTTAATTCCACTAGATATTGTTTTGGCAAGCAATACATGGGGTTCTGAGGATCTTTTAGGGCTTGATCACATTGACAGAACTGGCCGTTCGGGGAGAATGGGTGGTCTTGAGAAAGCGATTTTTATTAGAGGCTAATTTCCCTAGTTCTATCCATCGAGTTAAAAGGGATTTCTAGTAATTGGATGAGGGTCAAAAAGTATATTCGTGGCATTAAATAATAGTGTAAAAAAATCCTGGTTGTGATCTGTAATTATGAAAAAACTTCCTAAATCACCTGTGAAAACTGCGGAACAATCATTCATAATAGGTTAATATGGTTAGCGAAATATAATTCGGAAAATCTTAGCTATTCACATGTTCTCAAGAATAAGAATTTTTCTTGGCACAATTTTCATCTTTCACATTTGATATAATTTTTTAAAATCGCATCTTCTATAAAAGTGAAATTAGAACCTGTTATTGAGACCATTTTGCTTTGGATCACGTGTCAAATTGATTTCCATAATCGATTATTTCAAAATTTCCAACTTGAGGCAAATAGTTGGGGGGCTCTTAATAATAAAAAATGGTTGCAACCAATTGCAGTGCCATCCTGATATGGTTTTAGGTAATTATTTCCCATAAAAATTTATGCATTTCTGGGAATTTTCAAAGTAATATTCAAAGAAAAAACATTTCAACCATTAATAAAATAAATGTTTTCAGTTTGTAATATTATTACAATTTTTTGCTATTAATAAATAGAATTGAAAGTAAAAATAACAATTAAACTGATTTATATAAATGCAACATCTGCAATAAAATCAATAATATAATTAAATAAAATATATATTATTTTGAAAAAAATTTAACATAATATTTTTACTTGATATTATTATTATATAATAAAAAATTAAAAATTAAAAATTTGATTTATTTAAATATTTTAAACATTAGAATATTTAAATAATAATAATTATAATAAAAAACTTACATAAATAAAAATTATTTAATAGATTTTAATTATTTTTGTATTTTCTTAAAAACAATTCAAAATTTTTCATTTTTAATGTTAATTTCAATTAATTTAAATGTTCATGTGTGTAAAAATATATATTTGTTATTTAAATATTATTCATTTAAATATTTAATTTATTTTAGTTATTTTTAACTTATTCATCATTAAATTAAAATTTTCTTAATATTGTAAAAACAGATAAACATCTATTCTTTTAATAAATAAATAAAACTAACTAAAGAATTATTAAAAATTCCTTTTATAATTTTTTGATTAAAATAAAATAATTTATTTTTCACTAGAATTATATTTATTTATTTATTTATTTATTTTTTTTAACATTCACAGACTATTCCTCAACTTTCAGAACATCCAAGACCTTTATCACAAGTAATATCTGCTATTATCTAACTTAAACAGATGGATTTTTTTCAACTCTCAGTATGGAACATTCATATTTGTTATTTTGAGACATTAACGAAAAAGACCTTATTTTTCACGTGAAAAAAAGAATTTTAAAGGAAAATTTATTATCACGACACAATGTAGAATAATGAAAGATTGTGGATCATTAAATCGGTCTGGAAAACAACCATAAATAGATTTTATTTCGCGAGAAAAGATTTGATAAAAACAAATTAGAATTCGAAACGAGATTCATTGCTAAATAAGAGAGTTTATGGTAATGTGGTATCGCTTAGAAATCGAATGTTTTTGCTTCTAGAATTTGATTGAAAATGAACATAAAAATGTTAAATTTAACACAAAATTTTCTGAACCTTTTTATTTGAAAAGTTCTAAGGTTCGGCGTTTAGCTGTATAGTAAATTTTTTTTAATAAGCTTTTGGTTGTAGAAATGATCAGAAACTTTAATGAAAAATAAACCTCGAAATCTAAAGCTTTATGAAGGGCGGATTGCGAGCTCGGGTAATGTTCTTTGCATTTTCCCTAAAAAATTAGAGAATGTGAAAAATATATTAATTTATCACGTAAGAGAGGAGGATAATGATGTCCATCTTTTAGAGATTCATAATGACTTTTTTCATGATATTGGTTACAAGGAACTTTATCAAGCGAAGCCATTAAATTATAGTATAAAAAATATTGTATTTATTCACGTGGCAGGCCATTATGAAGTTTTCGGAAAAATACGATTTAAATATCAAATTTAATTATGAGCTTTGCAGTTGTTGCTATTAAAGGTAGCCGTTCAATTTCTTGAGGTATAACTTCATCAAAATTCAAGCTATGAATCCTTAAAAATTAAGAAAGATCATTTTCTTTTGGTAACTTGTTGGATGCGCCTTTTTTCACGTTGAATTTTAAGAGATTTCCAGGCTTCTTCAAGCAATTGATAATGGTTCTTTACTTCCTCAATAGGTCGAAAAAGTCCTTTAGAAATTTTCTCCCAATCTTTTCCATGAGTTTCAAATAGAGCAAGAAACTCTTCATGTTCTTCATCTATTAAAGGAGCATCTTTGAGAGATCTCCATCTAGTAGCCAAGTCGGTACGGCGAAATTTTTTAAATAGTGGTAACATTTTGGACCAATTGCCTTCCCCGTATTTACTTACGCTATATCGTAATAATTTGTCTTCCTTATGGGTCCACAGTTTTTGACGGCCAGAGCTACCAGATTTATTCATTTCCTCTTTCAATTTTTCCCACTCTTTATGAAGTAATTGAGGTGAATAGAGATAGGAAAAGTATTTCCTCGCTATGGTTGGCCAATCTGTTCCAAATTTTCTAACGGCAGTGATAAGTAAACACTTTTCTTGGTGCTTAAGGATATAAGTCTTATGAGCCGGTTCCTTTTTTTCTTTCTTTGGTTGGTTTTCCTGATTTTGAACTGGTTTACTTGTCCAATCATATTTGTGTTGTACTCGACTTAACCAATGGATTTTGAGTGAGCTAGGGGATCGTGTAAAATTGAAATATTCTTTGGAAATTATTTTCCAGTCAGGGCCGTATTCACCATATCCAATTAACAGTCTTTCTTCTTCTTCTTGTGTCCATATCATACCCTTTCTTGAGATAGTCTGCATCCATTGTTCCTTGTGAGTTTCCCAAATTTTAAAAAGTTCATCAGGGGAAATGTGATTATCAAAATATTCTTTTGAAATTGATTCCCAGTCTTCCCCAAATCTTCTAATGGCGTCAAAAAAGATGTCTTTCTGTTCCATTTCAAAAGTCTTCTTTTGCCATGGACATTCATATTTTCGTTCTAAAACTTTCCAGTGTTGTGACAGAGATTTCGTTTTCCTGGTATTGTCAAAGTATTTTTCAGAAATGATTCTCCATTGAGGTCCATACTCAGCATAACCAATCAACAATTTGTCGCTATCTTCACTGCTCCATCCCCGCCCTTTCATGAGAGTCATTTCTTTATTATTTGTATGGAAAGTTGTTCTAAATCATTATTTTTTTCATTGTCTAATACGGGCATCTATTCTGGAAATAATTTTATGTAATAAGATTAAATTCACCCGGCCCCAATCAGTGATATGAGGATATTATCAATTGTACAAGTTTTAATTAACTCTTAAATCGAAATTTAATAAACTGCGAGTATGACAATATCATGAAAAATCTTAAATTTTATAGTCTTAAAGAATAAATATATTCATAAAATTTCTTTTTTCTCTTTTGGTTGATTTTTGAAGTTTTAATCTAGTTCCTCTATCCTTTAACAAACAATCATGGAAGACGAATTTTGGAAAACAAATGAAAAAATCCAAAACCTTCGACGATTTTATAACGATAATTTAACCGTAGAATCATCCGATTTCAAACAAAAAATCATAGATCATATTCTGGTCATAGTGAAACAAGCTTATCTCGACTCGTTAAGAACAAATCATGACCTAGAAGATAAAATTCTTGGACTTTGTGGAAAAGCTCTAGTTGCTTTATCAAAATGGGACAAGACGGTTGGAAATCATCCAACTGAACCGGAGATATTGTTTGGGCCTCTATAATGTTTAATTGAATGATTTTATTGATAAAAGAAATTAATTTCGTATTTTATTTTACATTTTATCATTATTTTAAATTTGTTATGATTCATTATTTAAATAGGATTTGAGACTTCTGGATGGAATGGGACAATTTAAAAATCAATTATTGAGGGGCTCGATAAAAAAAATCAAGAATTACAATATATATAACATTGTTAAAGAGTATTTTTTATTATAGTTTCTTATTTTGTTTTGCAAATTTTCACACATTTAACGCTTGATATTAATAAAATACAATTAAGTTTATTAATAAGTAATACTTTATTTTTTAATAACAGTTTTTTTTGTTTAAGCAAATAGTTATTAATTAAATTTTGTTTATTAATAAAGAACAATTTCTAAAGCCAATTACTATTTGACATAATATAAGTAGCAATCTTATTAAACATATTCAAGTTAGATACAAAGTTAATGTTATTATTAAATATCAATTAGTTATTAATTATTCAATATAGTAAGATATCTGGTGGTTTTTTATAGTATTGTTGTATTAAAGAATGGATTAACACACTTAAACTTAGTATAAAGCTTTATAATATTGTTATAAAACTGGTTTTTTAATATATTAACTGTTTTAAGTTTTAGTTTATACTGTAATTAGTTTTATTAGTTTCTTTTTTTTAATTTAATTAGCAACTTATTTAATTATTTTCTAAATTATTTAAATCGTCAAAATCTAAGATATGTTTTCTAAATTCAATAATATAAAATAATTACAATTTAGTTTTTTGAATTTTATAATGTATTATTTTAAAAACTATTTATAATATTTTATTTTTATTTAATAATTATTTTTTAATATTAGATTTAAATCATACATTTTTTTATATTAGATTTAAACCATGCATTTTTTTATATTAAATTTAAACTATGCATTTTTTTAAGTTACAACTATTATATATATATTTATAATAAAATATATTTATTAATTCTTTATAAATGCTGTTAATACAAATAAAGTTTTAAACATAAATCTAAAATTCAAACAATAATAATAATAATAATAATAATATTATTATTATTATTGTTTTGTTTTATTTATAATTAAATAAAATTAATTTTTTTATAAAACACAAAACATATTAAAGTTTAAAAAAATCAACTTAAAATGTTTTAATAATATTACATTTTTTATTTATAAACAAAAATATTTTTACAATTTGTTAAAAAATCTACCAAAAAAAGTTTAAACAAAATAATATTAGTTTAAATAAAATTTAATTAAATAAAATTGATGTTAATGTTTTTTCTAAGAAATACATTAATAAATTATTATTTTTTTTATAATCTTATTATTATAATATTATTGTATTTTTTTATATAATATTTATTAATTTAATATTATTGATTATTTAATTAATATGAACTAATTACAGATTTATTAACTAAAATATCTTTCAACAATAAGATTTTTCAATGCTAAAAAAGATAAATTTACTTTTTTTAGCAAATTTTTTGTAATAAAATATATTATATATATTATATAATTTTAAAATAATTTTTTTTAAAACAAACATCTAATAAGTATTTTAATAAGAACAGATAAAAAGTATTATGTATTAAAATATTATTATAAGTAAATATTAATTTAATTATTATTAATAACTTAAATTATTAGTTAATATATTTAACTAATTATCATTTGTAATTTTAAAACTATGTATTAAAAAATGAATTAATATATTTAAACTTGATTTAAAATTTTATAATGTGTAAAAATTGTGAAAATTTTTTAAACATATAAAAAATATTATTTTATTAAAACTTTTTAATTATTTACTTTTTGAGTGTTTAAATGTTTTCTAATATGTAAGTAAGAAAAATTTATCTTTTATGCAGTTTATAAACATAAAAGTATTTAAAAAACTATATGTTAAAATATGAAAATTTTTATTATTATTATATAATTGCTATCTAACTAATTATTTTCTGCAGTTTTAAAGATATGATTATGTTTAATAAGAAAAATATATGTTAAAATAAAACAATATTATAGTTTTTTTTTAAATATAATAATATATAAATAAAATATTTTTGAATTATAAGTTTTAAAATTAAGTGAATTGATTTTAAATTTAAAAAGTTTTATAAAAAATAAATATATTTAAATGATCTTAAAATTTTATTTTATTTTTTGAACTATAGAAATTTTAATAATATTGAATGTATTAAGCTTAAAAAGCATTTTTATTAATATTCAAAATAATAATTATTATTTTTTTGAAGCAAATTTTTGAAATTTGTAAAAAAATAATTTTTTAAATGAATAAATTTTTATTTTATTTCAAGTATATTTTAAAATTGAATTGTTTATGATTAAAAAAATAAAGAATTTGAATTTGAATTTGATCATATATAGAAATCGATTTTTAAGAATTTTTCATGATGCAAAAACAAAAATAAAATTTGAACGAATTTTATTGAGATTTATATCGAAAAATTTTTTTTGGATTTTTTTCAATGAAAAATTTAAAAAATTCAACAAAAGTATGATCCCAAATTTCAAGTTTTTCTATTATTTTCTTTATTTCTGAAATGAGGGATAAATTTTTATCTTAAAAAAAAAAACCCGAACCTTTTTTTTTGAAAAAAAAAAAAAAAAAAAAAAATTTCCCCCTATTCAATATTCATTGAAAATATCTTCGGAAGAAAATTTGGATCTTATAAAAAGGTTTAAGATTTAGCAATAAAAGCCTCAATTCGGTTATAAATTTGATCGAACCAAATCAAGATAAAAAATTTTTTGTGGAATTACTGCCCCCCGAAATAATTTGCTTTAAATCCACGAATTCTTGTTTATCATTTATCTATTGATTTAACTGATGATGAAGAGCCTTCCATAACTTTGACAATATCTACATGATGTTTCCTTTTCGTAATTGGGTTTTTTAAAAGTTAATTTTTATAAACCCTTGTATATATGAAAGAATATTTTTAGTAGGCCACATGGTAAAATGTCTAGATATAATTTCTTTTAATAATAGACTAGACGAAAAAAAAACTTTTTTCTACTTTTAGCGATCGTTATTTTAGAAAATCTTCCGTTCAGAATTTCAAATTAATGTAGCTCTCTCATGATCCAAGTTGACTTCAAAAATACCCAAAACAATAATTGGCTTATTCTCATATTCATTGATTTTTAATTATCAAATTTATAAAACACTACATAATTGAAAAGCATTTAATGCTTTCCTCAAAATATTCAAGCGACCCAAGATAATAATATATCTTCATATTCCATTATTGTTTTCGATTATAAAGTTTCTAATAATATGCCTTTTTTTTTTCATCATAATTATTCCTTGCTATCAGTCGATAGATTTTTTATAAAAATATTTGAGCAAAAAGGATTCCCTCTATTGCTCTTTTGATCATTTAAGTTTATTAGGAGATTACAAATATACAAAAAATTTTAAAATTTCAAACCAACCTCAAAGTACTTCTATTACTTTTTATTCTTTTAGCTATACACTTGAATCAACCCATTAGCCATTACGAATAGTCCGCAAATTCAAATATATTAGCAAAACTATTTACAACCCTTCCTTCTTAATATTTGAACGGTACTTTTAACAGTAACTTTTTAACCTCGTAAAACACTCCTCTACTAGTTATGACCCCCGACTAGTTCGAAAGACACCCCGACTCCCTTCCGGGAATGAAGATCCACCCACCACCGTATCCTCATCTTCATCCAAGAATGACAGAGATTGTGTAGGAACCACCACCTGTGGTGGTGTTTGATCGGGAAAGTACAGTTGTGAAATGTTCTGTGCGAGATCAGGGATTTGTTCACGAGATTGTAAATTATCTCGTGATGAGAGATAAAATGATGAGGATTTTACGTATTGAAAACCGAGGAAAATTCGACCGAATACATTATGCGCGAGCATTATTATTGATGTAATTAGAGTTAGGAATGGGATTACGTTGTAAGATACAGTGTTCTTTATGTACAGTATCTAGAGAATAGAAGGGAAGAGATTTCGGAAGTAATTAATTAAAAATTTTCTCTGAATATTTGAAAATTTCAAGACAAACCTGAATAATTAACTGCGGAATATCTTCCATTATCAAATTTAGTGTAGACATCCAAAAAATCGTTGCCCGTGCACGATTGGAAATTGGCGCAGAAAACATTCTTAAACTGAGTAGTTTTGACCACAACAATCTTAAAATCTCGACATCTGCTGCACCAAGCAATGTCAAGATTAAGGTGATATTCGTGTTGTTTCGGAACCATTTCGCGAATAATTGACTTCTCGCTGTTTCAGAAATAATTATTGAGGCAGTTATCAGCAGATTTCCCCCTGCTGGAATCGTCAACACTAGCAAACTGTGAAATGAAAACGAAACTATAAGAACCAGATTTCAAAGGGATTTATAATGACAAAGAGAAACTCGAGTGAGGTTAAAAACCTTGGTAAGAATAGCCAAGGAACATCATTTCCATGTAATACCAAAAAAGTGATGTCCAATGCAAAATCAAGCAAGATAAACGCAGCAAAGAAGACCATTAAATTATTTGCCTGATAATAAGCAAAAAGGTTTGATATTAGCAAGAGTTCTGCAGAGTTTTAAAGTGATTATCAAATATAAATCAAAACATACCTCTGGGTTGATTCGACGGAAAAGAAGAAATATAAGACACAACAAGAAGAGCCCAATAACACCACCAAGCAGCGGGAATTTTACCTGTGACCATAAACTTTCTGAAATTTGCAAAATATATTAATTCATTCATTCTTAACTATTTCAGCCGAGAAATAGAGCTCACAAGAGTCATACCAGTTTTTCGGAAACCATAACCTCTGTCCAAATAAATTGTCGATGATCGCATCGAAATTGGGGTAATATTTCGGAATCGAACTAACGTATCCAAATCTTGACAGACATCATCGGCATTTCGTTGGTAAACATCGTTTGTTGGTGCGATAGTTAATGGAATCAAGTATCGAGTTTTCCCGGTATCTGGGTCATATTGATATTTTTGGGTAGTTGATAGGCGTTTCACGTCGATTGGAATGGTTTCCGCGATTTCTTGCAAAAGTCTCTTGAAGAATTCGGGTTTTGCGGGACCTGATAAATTCTTCAAGTAGTATGTTCCATCCAGTGTTAAACGTAAAAGGCCAGTTGCTTCCTCTAAATTAAAATTGATTTACGTAAAAGTGAGTCGATTAAGACGAAAACATCAATTACACGTGAGATGATGAAATTAAGGCTTTCTTTACCAGCGTAAATGAAACTGGTATTCTCTACAATAAGAAGATTTTGGGATTAAATTTGAATATTAATTTCTGCAAAGTTTCAAAAATCTTAATTAAATTAAAAAAAAATTGGCAACTTGCTAGTGTTAAAATTCCAATACCCTTTTTGAATTCCCCACAATGGTTCCCCTGTTTCGATTGATGTTACAAAGTTTCCATCCAACACAATATAGTAATTCTCTCCAGGTTGATTGAACGTGCTTGGCAATGTGAAAAAATTAACGGTGGTAACGTTTTGTTCATTCACATGAACATAATCTGAAGAAGAGCCCTTATACGTTTGTCGTAAAATATCACCCGTAGCAGCAGATTGGAAGATTGACATGTTTGCCACGGACATTCGAATGGGCTCTTTAAAGGTGATTGATACGTTTGTTGAACCAATATCAATTTTGGAATCAATTTCAGGGATTGACGAAACGACCCAGGGGTTATTGTATCCTTTGTCTAGATAGCAAGTAAAATTAGCCGAAGATCAATTTAATATCTTGAGAGAAAAAAAGATATTTATCATTTTCTCTCACCATTTTCAAGGAACTTTGGCAAATCCGTTGTAGCAATAGAGAATAATTTATTCGTGGGTAAAGTAGCCTCCCAGAGAGTATTATTTGGAAATATTCCAAAGACCTGGGAAAAACTTAAAGTAATCGACTCGGGAAAATCCCAGGTTGAGTTAAACTTTCCATCACTCTTATAAATTAGTCCAGAGGTTTGACGTGATGTAATGTTGAAGGTGGTCACTAAATATCCTCCTTTCGGCATTGGAATAATGTCAATGACTTTATCTGTTACAATGTCCAATTTATTGATAGATTTTATCGAACCAGAGGAAAGAAACGCAACTTTTATCCAATGTCGTTTAGGAATTGTTTGGTTTCGAACGTTTTCAGTTGTATCTGCTTGTAATATACATGCGTATCCGCCAACATCATATTGTGGATGACAACGAATGAATTGAAGATCATTTAATGGATATGTAGTTTGGTAAATTAAAAAAGGTGCCATGAAGTTTGAGTCTTCTGGACGAAGAAATGCCACGTAAACGAGATATTTAAAGTCTGTCGGATCCGACCTGTTGTTTTTTGTTGTTGCTAGATTAGGTCAAAAAGAACAATCAATATGTGATGCAATATATTGGGTGTTTGAGATGTAACAAAATCATCAAATTCTACCTTGAGATAAATATCCAACACCATAGCCACCAGCGGCAGTAGGAAAAAGGGTTTTTTTGATCTTTGAATCTAAAAATTCACCGCTAGCATATTCCTCGACAATTCGCGATTTATTTCTATATTTTAGAGGTAACAAAATTAAAATAATTTTTTACAAGATCAAAAAAAAAACGGAAAAAATCTTGAAACCAACTCACGGTTGTTTAAACTCTGACCATCGAGTCTTTACACCGGTATTGTCATTGTTTCCCATTACGTGTAAAACTCCACCATCGTCAACCAACATGTTTGCCGTGAGAATTCCAGGAATGGGCATATCATTTACGATTTGTGGTGTTCCAAGCGAAATATCGCTATGAAAAAGGGAAGGAGAAAATAAGAAATTTAAAAGTTTAATATTTTTAAAAATGTAATTTTTTTTATATGGATATATAGAATCTAGATGGTGAAAAATTGATTTTTACCTTTTAAACACGGATCCATCGGTGATATTAAAAACAAGGCCTACCTCTTCAAAACCATTTTTCATCGACGAATTCTTCTTCATATACTCGACAAAAGCAAGATCTTTACCGAAAGCTGTAAAACTAATATAATCTTGTACGGTATTCTCATTGGAAAAATTTCTACAAAAATTAAATCCAGGGAACGTGAAATTTACATTGGGAAAATTGTAATTGCCATTTGGATCTATGACCAAGAATTGAAGTTTTGGTTCGCTACATTTGTCATTCAATCGTTTTTGCAATCGAAATAGAAGTGTTCCATCAGCGTATTGACTACTCTTGTCTATCGCGACGTTTGAAGATTTTAAATTAAACGAAAGTGTGGAGTATGCTTGTGCTTGTGGTATTGATTGGTTGATTAGAAGCAACGATATCGATATGAGAGTGAAATATGGTAGATGGAATAAGGAGAAGGAGAAGGAGAAGGAGAAGGAGGAGGAATAGAATGGAAGCAATATAGAAAGAAGGGATTTTAAGGGAGTAAGAATTATGGAAATTAATAATAAAGATAGTGGAGATGACCTATGGTTTGAAATCATTTTGATTTAGTGTTGGTTTTCTTTAATGTTAAAAGGGAGACTTTTTAACGAATTTGAATAACGTTAAATTTTTGAGTGAATGGTAATGAGGCGAGGTTGTGATTTAGCTAAATTCTTTAAAACTTAATTACAATAAAATTTCTTAAAAATTAAAAAATGTATCCTTCACTTTAAAGACAAAAATAGTTTTGAAACAATAAAAAAAATTAATAAATGAATTAAATAAAAAGGGTTTGAATTAAATTTTGATCCAAATAATTTATTTCCGAAAGTTTTTGATCTCGGTAGATTGAACGAAATGTAACCCAAACAAAGAAATGGTTCTCTCTCATAAGAGCATCATTTTAAAATTCATGTGAGTACAAGTGAATTGAAAAAATTAATTAGTATAGATTTATTGTTTTTTCGACTCCAAAAAAAAAAAATTCCAAGGAAAAAAAGATTGTATAACTCAGAATTTCTAATTATTGGATAAATTTTCAAACACTGCCAAGATGTGTGTTACGTGTATAAAAAAAATCAAATTCATTGTGATGTCTTAATATCAGCCTCATTAGATTTTTACATTTTCTTTTTTTGCAAAGTAACTGGCTCAGTTTGGGTTTGGGATAATAAGGCCCATAGTGATTATTTGGAAAAAAGTTATTCCTCTTATTTTTTGCCACTCTTTTGAATTTATCTTTTCTACTCAATTATTAAAAATAAAAATAATAGATAAATAGTAAATAAACAATAATCAAAATACTTGATGATGAAGATGATGATGACTATTATTATTATTATTATTATTATTATTATTATTATTATTATTTATTATTATTATTATTTATTATTATTATTATTATTATTATTATTTATTATTATTATTATTATTATTATTATTATTATTATTATTAATCATTATAAATAGTTCTGTACGTTTCCAAACATGTTAGATTCTGCGGAGTGGTTTTAAAAAGTTTTCTAGGTTTGTCCGAAATTAGATTTTGATATTAATGCGATTCCGATGTCATATATAGTATACATAGATTTTTGACAATGATGAAATGCCAATATAAAAAGGATCTTATTGTCGAACTTTTTGATTCAAAGTTTCCCAATTCTAGGAAGGCTAATTTCAGGCTCATGTCGTATTACAAATAAAAAAATGTCGAGTCTATTTTTGGGCTGTGTAAAGACCAAGTGTTTCTCAATTAAGCTTGGTAAAGGATTATATAATTATATATCAAATAAGATCCATATCTTTTTTTGTGTATTTGTTATAAAGATCTTTTCTTTCTTGGGAACACTAAAAAAAAAAAAACTTTGTGTAAAATGTGTTATCGGGAGAAGGTATTTCACAAAGGATAATATTGTATGATCGACAGAGGCAGAAAGGTGGTGTTTTACCAAAATAGGATCAATCGAAGGTGTTTTAATGAATGATGTCACTTGGTATATTTAAATATTTGGAAAATAAGAAATAAAACAAATATAAAATTAACAACAAACAAAAATCACCATTGAGAATTTTAGGATTTGAAAATGAAATAAAGTGTTAGTTCGCTATATCCCGAACTAAATTTTTCTGTTGATAAAATATTTTTATAATGAGAATCATTTTGTTTATTCATTTGAACTTTTCAGTGGTTGGTTGGTTGGTTGGTTGGTTGGTTGGTTTAAATTCTTTTTTAACGTATTTGGAGGATAATGGACTTTTTATATTTTTGAAATATTAAAACATAAAATATTTAATATTTGTTTTTTCATATAATGAGTTTCAAGATTTTAATTACCATAGTATCGAATTCAGACTTTTTCACGGTTTTTAAAGATTTTTAAGAACTTTCCAAGATTGGATTTTTGATTATACAAATTTTAAAACGATCATTTAAAGAATATTCCTTTTTGTTCTCTGTTACATCAAATTATCTATGTTGACATTATTTGTTAAAAAATCTGAAACTTTCATTTTCTATTTTGTTAGCTGTTCTTAGTCAAAGCAAATAATTCTAGACATTAAATATTTCAACAAATTGTTTAAATTAAAAATATTCAATCTTTTTCTTGGAATGTTGATGTTGATGTTGATATTGATGTTGATATTGATTTTGATATTGATTTTGATATTGATTTTGATATTGATTTTGATTTTAATGTTGATGATGACAACAACAACAACAACATAAAATTGTCTTGTATACGGATTATAAAATGTTTCAATGGTCCAAATATTTGAAAATATGGAAATAAAATTTTATTTCTCATGATAACACATTATAATGGCAATATGTTTCTTAAACGGAATGTTTAAAAACGAATTCTTTTGGAAAACAAAATATAAAAAGGAAAATTGATTTGGAATCTAACTTACGTGATGAATAAACTGAAATATTCAATTCTCAAAAAAAAAACACATTAATACCGAAATGAATCGAATATTCAAAATAATTCAATTTTATTTTGAATAAAATTTTATCAGTTAGCAGTCAATAAAAAAAAAAAGCCTCAAAAACTGATAAAAACCTTAAGTCTGGATTTTTAGTCTCCTCTAATAAAATTCTTTATTATTATTTTTATAAAAACACATATAGAAAAAAGTTCATCTTCAAATCCTACCTTTCATTCAATTTTCAAAAGTTTAGAAATTTTATTGACGATTAAAGAGTCTTACCATTTGGGTACAGCAAATGAAAGTGACCTACAACTTTTTTGTAAATCTCAATCAAAACAAATATTTTTTTGATAAACTTTCGGTGAAGGAATATTTGCTTTATTCAGTATGCTGAGTAAATGTTTTCCCGTTTTTTTGTTTTAATTTCGCGATTATGAGTTGGAAACTAAAACCCAAATCTAAATCAACCTTTAAGATTTCCCATAAAGGGAATAAGGTTATTTTTGAGATTTTTTTAAAATTCTAAAAAATCTCCTAGAATAAAATAAAGTTATTTTTTAAATCAAAATTTTACCATTTTAAGAATTAAAATCTATCTCATAATTTGTAAATTTTCCTTTAAATAAAAATTATTAATTTTAATTTTTTAAATTTTCAATGTTTGAAAAATTAAATTATTGAACTTTTTCATTACATTTATTAATACGCTGAATTTTTTAATAAAATAAACCGAGTTTTATTGCCTAAAATTTAAATAATAATATAAAAATATTTAATATATTTCTTGCAATCCAAAAAATAAACAGAAAAATATCAATGCAAATTATATACATATTGGTTTTGATAATTATAATATTTTGAAATGAATTAATTTTTTTAAAATTTTTTTCGTAAAAATTTACAAGCAATTAAGCCAATTTGAGATGCGTGTTCTTAAAACTGAAGAATTATCTTAATTACTGGTCCAATGACCCAGCTTTAATTTCAAGCCTCTACTTTATTCCCATCATGATGCTAATATACATGATTTTTTACATTAAAATTTAAGTTGCTATTTTGCCATTATTATTACTTCAAGTTTTAACTTGTCTTGGTGATTCAGACTTTCGTCACAGATCTGAAGGAAATTATTTATATTCTGGGCGGCACAATGACGAAAGAATTCGTTGAGATATTCCTAGAAAAAAAGATGTTTTAAAAGAGAATAGATTATTGAGGGAAAATCTTAAATTAAAAATTTTACTAACTTTAAGATTAGTTTGAAAAACCGGATCATCTTTAATATCTGGGTCATTTTCTACATCGTCCAAGTCCGCATTTTTCTCTAGATATTCTTTGTAAAAATTGATTTTTAGCATACATTTAATAATTTTATAAATAATAGCTTGTTGATAAAGTTGAGAAGATATTAACTTGTTAAAATGACATAATCTTCAGCGGGGGCGAATGGCGATGGGTCATCAACATCTTCCCATTCTCCATCCTAATTTAGTTGGGGTCGTCAGTTGAAAGAGCAAATATCATCAATGAAAATAAATTTACACAAATAACTAACTTCTTCTTCTGTATCACCAGCCTCTTCATCTTCATCCTCATCATCAAGATCAGGTTTTTTGGTAATATCACTCTCAATAGCATTTTGAAGATCTGATATCAGTAGTTTTATTATTTTGACAGTTGCTGGGATGGAAGTGTATTGTTCAGGATCTATATTTTAAAAATAGAAATCAATTGATTTAATAATCAGGGATAATCGCCGAAAAGAAAGACAGATCAATCCTACTCTGTCGTGTTCGAGAGCGTGTCATAATTCCTAACAAAAAGAAATTAGTGCAACCAAACTATATTGAAGGATTGATAAATAATGGTAGTACCACATACTTGTTGAATTTGGTGTAATAATCAAATCACCTTTGACTTGAATATTCTGTATTCTTGGGTCGGCGGAAAGAAATAATTTCGAGAGGGCAATAGCACTGGATGGAAAATTAAACGACATATTTTAACAAACAATAAAATATTGTGATACTATCTGATAAATCAATATTATATACCTGACTTTAAGACTATAATATCCCTGAAAAGATTCATAGTTCTCAAACCATGTGCTGAGCAATAGCTCTAATCCATTGCGTTCATTAAATTCCAAATTGGAGAGAAAGTTGACAACAGTTTCAAGCTGAATTATAATTAAATGTGCGAAAATAATGACCATTGACTAGACGAATTGATATCAAAAATAAAGGTTAATAGTTTTCAAAATAGAGGTAAGAACTTGGTTTTTTCGAAATCGATCAAATAAACATTACTTGTATGAAAGTCGGAGTCTTCGCTGTTTCCAACCTAGCTGTGACTGCTCTTAATAATTCGGGAAGCACAGTTACAATGGCATCGCCAGCCTTGTTGATTTAAGAATGAATAAAAATGTAAATAATTAATGGCGAAATCAGGACTTAGTTATAGATGAATAAAAACCTTATGAATGAGCTTCACAATCAAATCCCCCAGGAATAAGGCTGCTGATTCACTTTCAGAAGGCTGAAGTAATTTTCCAATAAATTGAATGATATAATCCAATCCAGTTTTTCCGCTTCCGTCGTTCCTTTTAATTAATCATATAGTAGGCACCTGAGTTGAGATCAAATTTGAAGCTCACAATTATGACCAGAGAAGGAGTTAACTACCAACGAGCGAGTTGCGCGCAATCTTTTTGAACAAAGAATTTGAGACAATCTTGGCCACTCTATAATAAATAAAGAATGGGAGCACATGAAGGAAAGGAGATAATTTCAATCAAAAAACTCGCGTACAAACCTGTAATATGTCACGATCTTCGGTCATTAACAGAAGATGCATTAAAGAAGGAAATATATGTTGGACATACCCTTCTGGTAAAGGAGTCGGCCCTCCCTTGACTAGACATCTGATTAAATCGATGGCAGACTAGAAAATCAAAATGATGATAAATAAGCCAAATAAGAATAATAGACTTTACAATAAAAATTAGTTGCTAACAGCTGTCAAATCCGTATTCGTAGGATCGCCAATGGCATTTGCTAAAGGAGGCAAGGCCCTGGCCTGGAAAGTTGCATACATAGATGAATTGGACGCTAGTATCTCGAATAGATCAGTTACGACAGCAGTGATAAGCTGATCTATAGGCCATGCAAAAGATGGAGTTATCTTTAGAATCTTTACAAAACCTGAACCATTATAAAGATAGCCCTTCACCTGTAGAGTGATTGACCCATACTTCAATGACCAACGGGCTTATTATATGTTCGTATTGTGCTGTCACATCTTTGTCAATCTATTCATGGCAGGACGCATGAAAACTGGTGGTGATTACAGATTTACGCAATATCGTGCTATTCCGGCTTACTTTAATGGCAGCTTCGAGGGTCTCCAGAACCAAAATGAGGGTATCTTCTGTGGAGGAACGCAATAAATTGGCGACACCTTCGAGAATTTTTGCTTGATGTGGCACCAAATATTTTTGTTCCAGATAACGGCAGAAACTAAGATATAATATATAGTCACCAATGCATTTATTAAATTTTGCGGATAAAAAATCGAAATATATACTTCTTAAGTGCTCTCAATCCGGATATTTGAACAGGAATAGCTCCATTACTTTGAACAGCAACTACAGCCGCACTAACGTATTGAAACGCATGATTCGCTGGTAATATTGACGCAAATTGACTAGAAAAGACAAACGCTCGCCCTTGAAGGAAAGGCAGATCTTTTGCAGAGAAAAAAAAGCATCATTATTTAATCAACAAGTAAATAAAGGACAAAACGACAAACTTACCTGATGCCGATAAATGATTCAGAACAACATTATTAAATAGCCCAGCCAAATCAAAATTAAATTTATTATCTTGTTCTTGAACCGCTGCAATTAAATCACTTGAAATACTGCCGATTGCTTTGAGGCAGGCTTCTTGAACCTTCCACCTATTACATAAGAATTGAGAATCAATAATTTATTCGTCAACTTTGGGAAAGGTGGCAAACCTTTAAATTGTACTTAATAATATAATCAAAGAGTAGAAAAAATATTTGAATATGACTGAGAAGCTCACCAAGTAGGATCTCCAATTGCTCTAGCATGATTCGATTCTTCAAAATGCTTATTGGTAGCTTCTGCAAGAGCTTGAAAAGCTTGCTCAGAAAACTTATCCAAAAGAACCTGTAAATATTGTTAAAATTAAAAGTTGAAACATTGAGGTGGAAAGTCCAAAAAATGGGATTTATCTAATCACCTCTAACAAATCTTCAGCAGTAACTCGAACATTGAAGTTATAAGTTTCGTCATCATCATCCGCAACAAATTGATTTGCGTCAGTTAGCCAAGTTTCTACCTAATAGCTTAGTCATATTATGTCTGAAATGTGTAACATAAATGCTAATATAGATATTGGATAGTCAAACCTGATCTTCAGTCATTTGCATGTAAGAAATTATTATCCAAATAATCTCCTTTAATAACGCTCCTTCACCATTATTCCCAATAAAAATGTTTCTGGCAGATTTTTTACGAATGGACAATCCCACGAATTCGAATTGTGCATACAAAAGATATTCAAATCCTACAGTCTCTCCATCAGAATCTTGAAATGAATTGGTAACATCTTGAGTTTGACGTATGAATCTATTTACAAATGTGTTTGATAGGATGATCGATTATTTCAGAGTCAAGGACATAATCTCAAAACCAATTTTCATAAAATTATGGCCGAAATTCAGGATATCTTTCACGTTGATTAACCAAATCCATCCATATTGCTTCCAGCAAGGGAACCACGTATAGAGAAATCAGTTTGGGGAATTGTTGTATCAATAAATTTGAACACTGAGGACAAATAAAGAACTAAATTAACATGGAAGCCATAAAAAAAAGGAAACAGATAATGGGTTAGCAAATACCTTGATAATTTCTAAATTTAATGAATACGCCTCATATTCAAGCTCTTCGTTATTGGTCGCACGCTGATTTAAAATGTTCACAAATAATTGTAGCCAATGAGCTGAAATCGGTGCGATAAAAGAATCTGTAGCTTCCGGATGTTCCTCCTTTAGCATAAAGAGTATTTCAAGACTATGCCGAAAAATTGCCACCGCACGTCCCCTTGTTCTATATGAATATACCTAGTTAATTTATAAGGAAATTTTAATTAGTATTCAATGTAATCATGAAAATTTTCTTGAAAAAAAATCACCCCATTAGATTCGACAATCTTTAAAAGTTCTGGTAACATTAAGGGCGCAATATGAGCAAATTGCTGATCAGTAACGTCTTGGGTAACAAATTCTTTTGAAAGATATATAATTTGTAGTTACAATCAAATCCTGTGGATCATGATAATAAGAAAAAACTAAACCCTCCTTAGGTTAATTTCAAAGGTACCTGTTAAAACCCTCATAGCTCCATGAACATGGTTGGGGGACCCAGTTTTCAAAAGCGACATCAACAAATCGACAAGATTTGGCCATGCTTCTGGCCAGTCATTATGGGCAATTTTGGAAACAATAGAAGCCTGTCACGTTTTAGCTCCAATAAATTAGTTGGATCAAGTTAATATAATCCAAATTAATGCGAATGCCAAATAAATACCGAAATCACGCGAATTTTTGTGAAAGGATCGGAAAGACCGTTATAAACAAATTCACGAATGATTGATTTTGTCTATAGCCCGAAAAATTTTATGTTAAGAGTCATCTATAGTCCATGGATATCCTATTTATTCAGCATTGTAATTGGCTACCTTTTCATTAGGTTCTGGCTCAAAGAACTTTTCTGCTTTTGGTGACCAATGGTTGGACACAAACTTTCTTAGATTAACAGCTGCCGAGTGAAAATAAATGAGTCAAAAATGACAAGGAGAGATAAAGAAAATAAGTAGAAATGATAGAAACAAAAGGATATTTGTCTATAATTAATATCAACATCGTTGGCTAGCATCATTTTAGACAAGCTAAGAGGATATTCTGGTGAACAAAAAAATCATTTATTTAGATGCTGAATAATTAAAAAGGAAAAACTTTCTGGATACAACAAATGATAGGGGTCAGGGCTATTTTTGTTAACTTTGAACAATAAATGCGTCCCCTGTGCCTTTATAGAACCACTCAAAAAAAAACCCAACCTGACAGCTTTTCCAGATCTTTGAGTCGAAGTTCAGCGGAAATGCGCACATTAGGATCGCTCGAGAGGACCTGAGATAAGGTTTCATACACAGCTTGATCCATTGCTGTCAAAATTCTCGCCTTGACCGAACTCAAAAAATTTTGATTTTATATCAATACTGATGGGATCATCAATCAAAATCAATCAGGATTTCGATGAGAATCAATCATTAATCGGCTTATAATAAGTTACCAAGTATTTACGGAAATTTAATGTGTTGCTTGACATAGTGCTACTAAAGAAGAAAGTAGTAATCTTGATTTAAGTTCCTCCAAAATTAAGCTATACAACTAATTTAATTTCATATTTAGCGCCTAAGCCGTTTTTTGAATCGTTCAGCCACAATATCATCTGTGGCCATTTCTCTTCGTTGACCACCCTTATTGTGGTGGTGATGGTGATGGTGATTTGGTTGTTGATGTTGATGTTGATGTTGTTGATGCTGCGAAGGCTTATTTGAATGATCGGTTTGTCCACGGTCCTGATCACTGGTAGTAGGCCGACTACGATAAACTAATTTAGGAGAAAGTTATTCGAATATGAATGAAATAAAGCGAAATAAAAATCAAATTTCTAAAGCTATTTTACATCGATTTGTTGCGGAAAAGCTGGAACCTGCAAACTTTAAGTGAGGAAAATAATGTAAACCTTATTTTTTTAAAATTAATAATATTAAAAAATCCTAACATCAAAAAAGGAAAAATAAAATTACCGAAGTCTTATCTTCAACTGGCTTCTGATGTCGTTGTTCCAATAATTGCCTTTTTGCCTTTTCTGTATCTTCTATATTCTTTAACCGTACACTAATAATTCTCATTTAATTAAATTAAAAGTCGTATAATTATAAAACTTCTTAATTGGAAACTTACTCTATTCCAAGATCAACCTCTGGAATAGCAGTAAGCATTGTTGTTGAAAGTTGTACATTTCCCTCAGAAATAGGCTTGCTCTCAATCTAGAGAATTAAAATTTTATGAAAAGAAATTTTTTATTTTGATCTAAAAAATATAATATCTCCAAGATTAAAATAAAAATTTACTCTTAAGTGATCAGGTGGCTGGAATAATTCATCTTCAGGATTTGGTGGTTTAATATCAGTATCCTCTTCATCATTTTGTGAGACGGCTGTTTGTCCTCGACGTTTTCGCATTTCTTCTTCGATAAATGCCATCCTGTTTCAAAAATTAGTTAAATCTAATCATTCAATAATTGAATGTCATGTCTTAATACTCACTTATGTTATTATTTCTACCTACATATGTTTATCAACATCTAATGCATTTGTCTGTTTCGTAAATGAATCAAGCATGATTTTTCTTTCGCTGGATTCATCATCTTCCTCACTCAAAATAATGAAATAAATTTTAGACAGTATCGAAAAGTTAATCATAGAAGAAATATTTTAAACAGAAAAAATTAAACTCACTCTTTCGTTGCTTTTACAGCCTCGATATCAACTAATCCACCGGAGTTTAGCTTCCACGGGTCTTCTTCTTTTTTTTTTTTTCTTAGCTTTATATCCCCTTTAGAAAGCTTCTCAACATCAATGCCTTGCGGTCTTCTCCGGTATTTTCTTAATTCAATAAGTTCTTCGAGGGTTTCACTATTCACAAGACTATGAATACTTTGTATATAGTAATTGATAAATGAGTTTCTTTTAACGTCTTGGTTTGAGACTAACCTACCTCGCGTCCTGAGAGTCTCTAATTTGCTCTTTTGCCTCTGAATTCTCAGGGTTACATCCTTCTTCCTCATCTTCTGAGGAATGTGCTTTTTTGCGATAACTTCTTCCTTTATTTTGCATATTTTGGTGGAAAAGGACGATGAAAAGATTTGCTTAATGATGACTATCAAACCTAAAAAAATATGTTTATAATGTAATTATTTTCTTGCTTATGGTGTAATTCAACCACAAACATTAATGTTGTTTTTTTTGCCTAACACAAAATAATCCAAAAAGCATTTTATGTCTTATAAATATAATCTATTTCTGGAATTCATCATAGTTATAAAACACAATTATTATTAAGATTATTAATCTTTTAATAAAAGATATATAACCACTTAATATATAATAAAAATCTGATTTATACTATAAATATTTTAAACAACATTTATATTTTTCTTAATTATTATTTAAAAAATTACAAAACACTAATTTTAGCTTAAAAATAATTATTAATAATATAAAAATTTATTATAAAAACACTTAAACAAAAGAAAACAAGAGTTTTATTTTTTAAGATAATAATTATATAAATAAAGTAATAAAAAACTAAAAAACTTTTAATAATACAATAATAAAATACTTCAATAAAATTACATTAAAAATATTAATAAGTTATTATTATTATTATTAAATTAAACAATTTAAAAGCTAGCTTGCAATGCATCAAGATGTGTAATAGATTTATTAAGTTTTTTAGTAGGATTCATAAAGATAGATTGAACCATATTATAATGGATTTTGGTCTTTCGGATGATTACTGGGTGTTGGATAGTCTTGATCAAGATAAAGTGTTCTCCCTTCTCTTTTAACAGATCTTCTATGACCCTTTATTGTGCAAGATTAAGAGACAGAAGAGTATATGTAACTACCAGATTAATACTAAGTTTGTGGCCAAATTAGGCAAAGTAAACAATATGGGTGGAATGACTTCTTTCTTGGCAGCTGGTGCCTTTGTTAATAATACTATCTGGATTGGGAATAGTCAGGCTGTCACACAATTTATATTGGATATTGTTAGTGAGTTCTTTATGATTAATGATATCTCGATTAATAATGACAAAATAGTGGCCATTTCTATCAACCAAAGGGTCCAGAATACTGTTCTCAGAATCAGTGGGTTGCTTATTTCAATTGTTAGACATAGTGTGCCTTATAGATACTTAGGTATATTCTTGTTGACTGATAGTTTGTCTAAGCCCAACTTGGCCAAAGCTCAGTCTGATGTCAAAGTTTTTTTCCAATATGGTGCTGGGTAAAGTTATTTCAGACAAGCAATTTATATATTTGGTATTAGCTGTTCTTCAGTTCATTGTTAGCTATCATACTCAGTTTAACTTTGTCTTTTCTACTGTTTATTGGTGCTGAGATGCTCTGGTTAGGAAAGGCTTCAAGTTAAAGGCTGGTTTGTCCTGAGATTTTCTGAATGAGATGCTTTATTATCCTTCACTCTATGGTTTAAAAACATTTAAACAAGTTTAAGCAGAAGAAAAGTCTGCTTTTGTCGTGAGTTTTTCTAATTCTTCTGGAGTTGTTGGTCAGTTTTTTGAGCACTATTTCTTGGATTTGCAAGTTTTGGGTTGGGTCTTTCTCAATCCCCTGCAGTATCCTATAAGGCTGCATGTAGGTGTTTCTAATAATTTTCTGGCTAGAATTATGTGTATTCTTTTAGCCAATAATAATTCTGTGGTGAACAATTTGCCTAGTGCTTTTCTTAATTCTGGCAAGTATTCTGTCTCTTGTGTCTTAGGGTCTTTTTTGTATTATGATTGGGTTAGTTTTTTAAGAAAATTTGGTGTAGCTTTCTGTGATAGACTTTTAGACAAATGCAGTAAGGTTCTGGATTGGCAAATATTCTAGTATTGGAAAAGACTGAATTCCAGGGGATCTGTGCCTTCTTGGTTTATTTTAGTATCGAGGTTCTTGTATGATAAGATTCTTTTGCCAACACTGTCTAATAACAATTCTTTGGTAGATATCAATAATATTTTGCTTTCAGATTAGTTTTTTGTTGTTAAGAATGGTTTGCTTAAGATCTGGTCAAGTTTTATTTCTGTTTTTACAGATGGCTCTTTAAAAAGATTTGGTTCTGTTGATGTAACTGGAGGTGCTGTGGCGTTTTTTCCTGAAATTGGATTGGGCATTAGAGTTGGAGTTGTGAGTCTGTTGTCTTCTATAATGGCTGAGCTGCAGACTGTTGTCTTGGTACTAAAGTGTATATCTTTCTCTTGTTCAGTGAAGATGTGCTTAGACAGCCAGGCTGCTTTAGATGCATGTGTTTCAGAATTAAGATTAGGTGGCCCAGATTTTTGTAATTATTGTTGGATAGAAAGAAGACATATTGTGAATTTGATTATTCAAAAAGACATTTCTGTTAGCTGGTTAAAGGTCAAGGAACACTTCAGTGTGCCAGATAATGTTTGTATGGATGCATTAGTATGCACTTCTGCTTACTTCTCTTTGCTACTGCCAACCAATATGCATGAGCACTTTTTTATGACCAATAGTATGCAGATTTCTGGTAATATTCATTACTTTGTCTGAAATATCTTTAGATCTGTGAATTACATGTGCTGGAAAATTGGTCCTGGTTTTAAGATTCTGAATGGTTTTTTGGTTTGTGATATTGATTGGATTAAGACCATGACTGTTTGGCATCCAGATTCAGGTATGCTGTCAAGTTTTACAGATAGAAATTTGGCTGGTCTGCACTTCTATTTTATGAAAACTATGTATGACAGACTGTCTGTTGCAGTTAGAAAGAGGCTTTATGACAAGAACTACCCTGGTGTTTTGTGTTTGCACTGTGGAGAAGTTGAATTCTCTGATCATGTGTTTATCTGTAGCAAGGAATCCACCTTCCATAAGAAGATTCTATTTAAATATGTGTCTGTTTAGAGGTTTTTGACTGGTTCTCATTTTCTGACTTCTTTTGTAGTCGTAGAATCTTTTCTCTCATGTGTGTCTAATGTCAGCCTATATGCTCTTCTTTGCAAGGACTTTGTGTTGGTAGGGTGGTTTGAAGAAGCTATGTGGATATTTGAAAATCGCAAAGTGGCTGCCTAGATCCTAGTTGACTTTGTGCAAAACATGGGTATACATCACCATTCTGAGTTGTGAGAGTTCAGATCCAGATTTAGAGCTAATATGAAGAGAGACAATTTAGTCAATAACTTGGAAGTGTTACCTTTGATATATTGCGGCTCAATGCAAGGTTTGTTAGATGACATAGTTAGATTGGTCAGTATTAATGATTCCTTTAGAATGAATTTTGGTTTCTGTAAGTCTTGTTTGTTTTTTTTCAGTTCGGTGTTACTCATAGAAATATAGGGAATATATATTAGCATAGTTATTAGCCAATCAGAAGTAGACGTAGTAAAATGTGGAATTCCAGGATTCCTCTCAGAAATTGCAAGATTCCAGGAATTACAGGATTCTCATAAGGAATCGCAGGATTCCAGAATTCCAGAAATCCCAGGATTCCTGTTGTGTAGAATTGAGGAATTGAGAAATCTCAATTATGTATATATAGCAGTAGGATTAGAAGCTAAAAAGACAGACCTCTCAGTTTAAATTTAATCTAAGCAATTTTCCAAATCACAATAAATAACTATTTGTTATCTCAAATTCATTTCCACTATCAACACTTCATGTTGATAGTAATTGGCACTTAACTACACTAGAACAATAGCTCTTGATTATGGCTATTGACAGAATACTAACTTGCAAATCGCCTTGGCTTATTTTTTTTCTTTTTTTATTTCCTTTTCTTTTCTTTATTTTCTGCTTTGATTTTATTGTTGTTTACTAACTCTATTGAGGATTAATGTACAGGGCATTGACATTAGGATAAATGTGACTGGTAAAAGACCCAGAAATAAGAGTAAAACACTCGATTGAGGATAGCTTACCAGGAGGAATACCGGCCATCAAGTTGAGAAAGAAATTGATGAAACTGTGGTTTTAGGAAGCTACAGATAAAACTATTACCATTGAATCTCTGTCCATTATACAAAGAACTCAACCAAACCCTTCAGATACAAAACCTTCAGATACCAAACTTTTAGATTATCAACAATGAGAATAGCTTTGAGCACCAAGTTACAGGTTTGTTATTTAATCCAACACCAGAAATTGTCACCTGTAACATTTGGTGCTCCTTGTAAGGTATAATCTTACAGAGAATTAGCACCAACAATCCCATCCAAAAGTGGCAGAATCAGAAAACATAAGAGCAAACCATTTAGAATTCACGAAATTCTTATTTTAACATTACTGTCAACACCTGGGATTAAACCATAATCACATATTCACAGAATCAGCCTTCAATTTCTACATCAACAAGAGAATCACTTACTTATTGGGAACACCAATAAACACTGAATCAGCAAGAGAAACCTTCTACAGTAAATTGATATAAAATACCAGCTTACCAACAAATCATAATTTCACATCTATCATCACTGAGATCAACAAAGAAATTGAACATCACACCCAACAAAGATATCCAATTACTTGCGCCAGTAAAGGCAAAGGAAAACTACAAACATCAGCAGTAACACCCAAAAGGATACAACCACCCACTTAAAAGAAAACAAGAATTGAATCACCAACTGCTCCATCCTATCACTACATACTGGGAAGTGCCATCAATATAACATCAGCAAGTGCGTCCACATCAAATGTAATATCAACATTCAGACGATTTTCATTCCAAAGTAAACAAAGAAAAACAGATCTACTAGGATCATATGGCGAATATTTTGAGAGATTTAAATTGTGATCACCAACACCATTAGGAATTTGATTACCACCGCTTCAACCAGACTTTGGAACTGCTACCCCATGGGAACTATCTGAAGAAGAAGAGGAAGAAGAATTGGAAGATCAAGAATTTACTTACCAAAACTCAATTCTTAAAAACCCGGAATTTGGAACCCTGAATATTCAAGTACTGCAAAATCAAAACCCCAAAGTAATTAATCAGCACTTACCTCCAGTTATCATCATCGATCAACCACCAGTGGAACCAATTGGCCAGCCCATCCAAACACCAAACCAATAAAATCAACAACCACCCTCAGTACTGCCTTAACAATAACAACAACTTCCACCACAGCAACAACAACAAATGGCATATGCACCAATTGCAAAGCTCGACAAATTCACTGGTAAAGAAGACAATGCACAAGTTTGGCTAAATGATGTAGAAAAAGCCATCACAGCCAATGGATGAAATGATGTCAGAGCTATGCAAACCATATCTTATTTTCTCAAGAATATAGTGGATTCATGATATCAAAGCCTGGTCGACAAATCCCAAGATTTCAATGTCTTTAAACTAGAATTTTTGAGATATTTTAGCAATAACAACAGCATCAACAGATTAGCCAACACTTTCACTACAATTAAACAAGGAGAAACTGAAGCAGTTACCATATATCTGGGACACTTCCATAGAAATCTGTGACAAATTCAAGCAATTAATGCTAATTATTTCACAGCACCACAGATTCTCAATCAATTTATCCATGGCCTGTGCAGTAGTATCCTGCAACATGTATGCTGTTATAGTTTAAGAATTTAGCAAAAAGAATCATAAAAATAATACAAACTATTCAATCATAATATAGCACAGTAATAATCTTAGAAAGGTAATGATTAACATAGTAGCAAACACCATCTCGCGATAGTGGCAAACACCAGTTCACAATAGCAGCCAACACCAACTGGTGATAGCAGCAAGCACCAGGTTGAAATATCAAAAAGAAAGTATTTTCTCGTAGAACTACAAACATGTATATATACAGTAGTTTTAATATTGGGAAAGAATCAATTAAGTAATAAAAATCATAACTTATCAAGCAATAGATCCAATTTTATCCAACAAACTTCACTTTAAATCATACTTTCAAATTAAATATACCAAGAAATCTTTAAAAATCAAAAACAAATGAAAAAGAATATTTAAAACTGAACTATCACAATCCAAAGTATTAAGAAACTTTCTTGTATTATTTATTGAATGAAACTATCATTCATTAACTGAATCCCTTGGAAGAATAATCCTTGATCAAGATTATTCACGTTGTTACTAATTGATAAAAGCTTTATTGTGAGAATTAGAAAAGCGCTAAAGACCATTAACATTCTGTGTTTCTAGATTAGAGAAACACATCAGGCAATTGCAAGGATAGCCTCAGAGAAGACCCCAGACAATGGGTAGATTTCAGTTCAGCCTCTGAGAAGGAGTACATAAACACACACAACAATCAAGAATTAAAGAATAACTTACATCGCAACAGTAAAAAGAAAGCCTTCAGTGTAACAGTGACACTATCACACAAATAGAATTGAGGAACTCACGAAAGATTGATTGCAATTAAAGCGGGATATCAGCAATTAAATATAACAAGAAAACCATCCCATAACAACGCCCATTGAATCCAGCCATTCTCTAGAATGCAGTCACATATGCCAGAGATTTTGAATCTGTCGAATTAGAAGCCAATCATGCTCATGCCATGAACCTAGTAATGAATGGATCATCTGAATTGGATTCCAAATTGAAACAATTCAATAATTTAATTAATCAGAAATTAGAGGGATACTTAGCTGACAATCACACAATTTATCAACCACCACAATGACGCAATAATCCAGGAAATATGAATTGTTTCCAAAATCAGTCATGTTTATTATTATCATCAGCAGCACCTAATCAGCCGTGGCAGCCAAAAATGCATGTTTGCCACAACTGTGGTAAACAAGGACACATAAGAGCAGACTGCAGATTTTATAGCAATAATTTATGATTGGGAAATCAATATCAAAACTCTGATTGCAGATTTCAGACTCAAAATCACTACCCAAATCAAGACCAATATCAAACCACTTACCTGCCAATGACGCAGCAATCAATCTATCAACTGCCAGTATATTAACCTCAAATTTATCAACTGCAGCCACCAGTAATCTATCAGCCACAACCCTAAATAATTTATCAGTCCCAACAACCAATACAAACACCACCCCAAAACCTTACTCAAATAATATCAGGCAAGCCCCGATCCAGATTCACTCAAAACTGGAGATTGGCAATAGTTGTTCACCAACCAATCCCCAGTTTATCAAATTCACAATCAGGATTACACTCATAGAATTTGGGTACCAGTCATGCCCAAAACCCAAATTTCCAGAACTATTTAAGTCTTCTGGTTATCCCAGAAGACACCACACCCAGCAACCTGAAAACCAACCCAATCCAAAAACTTACCAGCAACATACTACCAGCAACAGTCACCAAAGACGAAATATTAGCAGCTATCTTCCCATTTGAGTTCGAGAAAACCACCCCAGTCCTATTATTCAGTGGAGCCGCCCTTGAAAAGAAACCCATTACAGCAATGTATACTGATGCCAAAGTAGATGGCCACTTCATCAAATTAATCCTAGACAGTGGTTCAGCAGACAGCATCATCACATGACAACTCATGGACCAATTAAGTTACTAAGTTGATTATGCTGCTAGTGCGCATTGTTATGCTTGAATTTTTGAAGTGTTGAGTAAATAACAAACCTGTAACTTGGTGCTCAAAAGCTATTTTCATTAATAATATTCTGAAAGTGTTGTATCTGAAGGTTTTGATGGAGTCCTTTATATAATAGACAGAGATTCAATAGTGTGGCAATTCGTCATTTGTTGTCAGTTGTTTCCCAATTTCTTTCTCAGCTTGGTGACCAGATTTATTCTAGTAGTCGTGCCTTTCTGGTAAGCTAACTGATAATATATATAAATCTACCCTTATTTCTGGGTCTTTTACCAGGCTATCTGTGACATCAATAACTCAGTGCTTTTAATCCTCAATCAATTAGTATGCACAACAAAATCAAAGAAATAAATAAAAAAAATAAAAAAAATAACAATGATAAAAGTAAGCCAAGGCAATTTGGTAAGTTAGTATTCCATCAATAGCCATAATCAAGAGCTATTATTCTAGCGTGGTTAAGTATCAATTACTATCAACATGAAGTGTTGATAGTGGAGAGTGGATTGAGATATGAAATAATTATTTATTTGATAATTGGAAACTGGAAGGTTGCTTAGATCAAATCTAAACTAAGAGGTCTGTTTTTTCAGCTTCTAATGCTACTGCTATATATACATAATTGAGATTCCTCAATTCCTCGATTCTTCACAACAGGAATCCTGGAATTTCTGGAATCCTGCAATTCCTTTGAGAGGAATCCTGGAATTCTGCAATTCTGCAATTCCTTGTGTGAGAATCCTGTAATTCCTGAAATCCTGCAATTCCTGAGAGGAATCCTGAAATTCCACATTTACTAGGTCTACTTCTGATTGGCTAATAATCATGCTACTATATTTCCTATATTTCTATGAATAACATTATTCCCTCTTTTTAATATTGAGCTCCATCAAAATCCAACTCGGTTAATTCCCCCTCTTGAAGTATCTTCTGGATTTTGTTTTTGATAATTACTTGTGTTATTTGAGTTTGTAATTCTTCAAATTGAGCATTGGTGATCTTTCCCAATTGATTACTGGTAACCATATTCATTGCTTTGTTGAATAAGATTTCTAGTCGATCTTGAAATGCTGTGTGTATTTGGTATATAGCTCGAGCTTGTGTAGATAAGTTATTTTTCCTCACAAAATGTTCTAATTGTTGTAGTATTGTTGTGTCGAATAACCACTTTGTTTTATCTATATATAAATTCTGGATATTTATGTGTTGTCCCAAGTAAAAATAACAATAGTTTCTTGGAAATTGTTGTGTCCACCAATTCCAAGTTTCTTTAGTCAACTCTTGATATATTGACTCTTTTGTCAATTTTTTTATTGCTAATTTTACTTTTGCCATTATTTTGTCGATGGTATTTTCTGGTTTCTTCTGTTTTCTGTGTTGCAATGTTTTTCTAGTATTTTGATATTGAATGGTTTGTTAATTAATTGTAATCTCCATTTCTTGGTGTTGGATCAATTAAAAAAGTTGTTGTGCTAGTGAGTGAATGTTGTCTGTAATCTCCATTTTTCTGATATTTTCTGTTGTGTTTACTGTGTCTTTATATATTTTTTTGATGAATCAATTTAATGTGTTGTTGTCAATAATAACGATTGGTTCCAGATCTTGTAGAATTTTATCTGGTTGGACTAGTATTCTCTGTACTCCTAATTGTGGAATATTACTGGTAGATGGTGGTGTAATGTTGTAGTATGGTTTTAGTTAATCTCCATGTACTGCTTTGGTTAAAATTTTGTTATCCAGTCTTAATTTGTAAGCTCCATTTCCTAGAATTTCTTCTATGTGAAATGATCCATCCCATTTGGGGTCAAATTTTTCACTCCATTGTTTTTCCACTTTGGTACGATATAAGAGTACTTTGTCTCCAATCTTGAATTCAATTGGTTTGTCTAGTAGTTAACTATTGTGTCTTTCTTTCTGTTTTTCTTGTGACTTTTGAATATTATCAGCTGCTCTTTTTCGTTTGTTTTCCAATGTTTCCATTAAGTTATATATTCTTTTCAGCAATGTTTCTTGAAAATTCTCTTTTGTTATTGGTTTAGCTGGATATGTATTAATTTCTCTCTCTACTGGTAATATTGCTGTTCTACCGTATACTAATTCAAATGGTGTTGCTTGTGTAGTATCTTGCTTCATTGTTCAATAAGCAAATAATACTGATGATATGAACAAATTCCATTCGTCCTGGTTTTCTTGGCTGAGTTTGGCAATTGCTTCACACAATGTTCTATTAAATCTTTCAACTAGACCATTTGTTTGTGGATGATATGGTGATGATAGTGGTCTCTTAATTCCGAATCTTTGACTTAATTCTGCTAATGTTCTATTCACAAAGTGAGTTTCTTGGTCTGATAATAGTTCTTTTGGACATCCGTGTTGACAGATCAAATCTTGATAAATAAATTTGGCAATGGATTCTGCATTCACTTTTTGAATTGCTTTCACCTCTGGCCATTTAGTAAGATAGTCCATGGCTACTGCTATATATCTGTTTCCTCTGTTGGTGATTGTTAATGGTCCGACTAAATCAATTCCAATCTGATTGAATAGTTGTTCCACTTTAATTGGTCTTAATGGTTCACTGAGTCTTGTTCCTCTTCTTTGCTGACAAGCATCACAATTTTAAACATATTGGATAATGTTTGGATATATTGATAGCTAATAGTATCTCTTTCTGGTTCTTTCTATGGTTGCTTCTTTGTGAAAATGTCCTGCTGTTGGATTTGAGTGCATGTTGAATAATATTGTCTCTTTTTCTGGCTCTGTAATTACTTTGGTTGGTTGATCTGGATCCCTTCTATTTTTCCAATAAAGTATATTTTTGGTGAGTGATAAAATATTTTGATTGTTGTTTGATACTCTTTCATTCCATTTGAGATAAATTCTCCTTGAACTGTTGAGTGGTTATATAATGTTAAATTTGTTGATATTTTTGTCTGTTCATCTTTTGTTATTTTTCGTTGGTATTGTTCTGGCTTTGTTATATTTTTGGGTTGAAATGTCCTTAGATTTGTCTTATTTGCGACAAACTGTTAGCATTTCCATTGTCTTTTCTTTTCTTATAGTGTATAGTATAAGTATATTATGATAGTGCTATTTTCCATCTGGATTGGCGGCCATCATCAAATTCTTGCTTTTGAAGCGATGTTAACCCTTTATGATCCATGTATATATCAAACTTTTAACTTAAGTATTTGTTCCACTTCATGACTGCCCAATAGATTGCTAAATGTTCTAGTTCTGGTGTTCCATAATTCTTTTCGGCTGGTGTTAGATCTTGGCTGGCATATGCTACTGGATGTTCTCTGCCATCTGGTCCCTTCTGAGATAGTACTGCTCCTAATGCTTGGCCTGATGTATTAGTAGTAATAATGAATGATTTGTTGTGATCTGGGTAAATCAGTACTGGAGCTTGAATGAGCTTTCTTTTCAGAATATCAAAAGCTTCTTGTTGACTTTCTGTCCATTCATATTTGGTATTCTTGGTTTGCAGATTATTGAGTGGTTGAGCTATCTTTGAAAAGTTCTTTATAAAGCATTGATAATAGCTTGCGAATCCCAAGAATGATTTCAATTCAGTCATATTGGTTGGTACTGGAAAGTTCTTTACTATCTCTATTTTCTCTGGATCCATTTTGATGCCGTCTTTACTGACTATGTGTCTCAAGAATTTTAGTTCTGTTTTGCCGAAGAAGCACTTTGTTGTATTTAACTTTAGTTCTGCTCTTCTTAGTCTTTCGAACACTTGTTGAAGATGATGAAGATGATTATTGAATGTTTTTGAGAACACATTGGTGTCATCCAAGTATACAACTACTGATTTTCACAATAAGCCAGTATAAACAATTTCCATTAGCCATTGGAAAGTGGCTGGAGTGTTGGTTAAGCCAAATGGCATTACTTCAAATTCAAAATTTCTTTTTTTAGTGGTAAATGCCATCTTTTCTTTGTTGGCTGAATTCATGGCTACTTGCCAATAACCACTGTTCAAGTCTAATGTTAAGAACCCTTTGTTTTCACCAAAAGTGTCGAATAATTCCTGAATTCGTGAAGTCGGGTAGCTGTTTCTACAAGTTACACTATTGAGTTTTCTGTAATCTACACAAAATCGAATTTTTCTATTTTTTTTACAGACAAGTACCATTGGTGATGACCATGGGCTCATAGATGGCTGGATTAGCCCATTGTCAAGCATTCAATTAATCTCTTGATGAATGATTTCATGGCTTGCTAGTAGTACTTTTTTTGCTTACTGTTTGATTGGCATTGCATCTCTGGTGTTACCAGAGGTTTTTGGTCTCTTTTTTTAATATTGTTGATGCCTGTTTTGCTGTGAATTCACGTTTTCTGGATGTGGTTGAATCTCCAGTAACTGAATTTATCTTCAAATTATCTCTTATAATTTGAACTGCTGGGCTTACAAGTGGAATGGCCAATTCCATGCCAGTTACTTTATGTAGTTACATTGTAGTAAATGTCAACTCTTTCCCAGAAATTGCTCATCTGGAAGCTCATTAAAAATGTGTAGTTACTTTGCTGTGAAAGTCAACTCTTCTACAGAAATCTTGTCTGTAGGCTACCCTAATAATTATAGTAAAAAAAATAAAAGAAAATAAAAGAAATAGAATTCTGTCAAGGGAAATGTTTTCTGTCCAGGCCTGGAGTCACTAACAGTTTACTGAAATTGGTAGCTAATCAATTTCAAACTGTTTAATAGGAATTGGTTAATTTCAAAAAGAAAATAATTAAGGATTTGATTTTTCGAATTATTTAATATTTATTTTATTTTTGTGTATAAAGGATAATTCTAATTGTTAAATCTAAAGTAAGATATATTTTCTCAAAGAGAAAAGCTCTTCTTTTATACAACTTGTCATAGCACTATTCTATGAACTTGAACTTTGCTATTTTTTACAATTTCGCTGAACTAAAGATACATTTCGGCAAACTACAAGTTATTTCTGCAAACTATTAGATATTTTGGTGAACTATCAATTATTTCGGCAAATTTCTACAAATTTCAGCAAACTTTTTGAATGTTACATAGTTCAGGGTATTGCATAATTGATCATTACAATTAGGTTACATTTATGTTATGTGCAAATTGGGTTATTAATTAAATGATAATTTCGGACATTTTGCTAATATAATAAGTGATATTTGAAACAATAATATATGCTAATTAATAATAGGGATTATAAAGATAATTTCATCCTAAATAATATCTCTAATTTTGTCTGGTAATATAACCTCCTCCTCAAGACTGAGCTTCATTGAAGTCCAAGTACTGTCTGTAATTTCCAGATAATAATCCAAAATTATTGAAGAAATTTGGTCTGAAAATTGTTGAAATTTCAGTTCTGTGAGCTTTCCAATGTATTGAATCTTCAAAGGTTGTAAAATTGGGTTTTGTAGAATGTTTTTACAGGTGTGGAATAGGTCGTAAAGTCTAAGAGCAGCTCTTAATTTATAATGACTGTTTGTAGGTCCAGTTATTGTCTTGAATTCATTGTGGAGTTGTTTCCGGATAGCTTTTTTTGTGAGGTTTGCTGCTGTAAGCTCCAGTTTTCATTCATGAAGTGTTTTTCCAATGTAGAAATATCTATATATTGGAGGATATTTGCTGTTTTCTTCATTAAGACACAGTTGAAGTTTTTGTTAAATAGTAGCATTTGGTAGAATACTAATAGGGATGAGCAATAAGTTTTCTCTTAAAGCAAGCTTCAAAAGTTCTGGTAGGTGAATTCCAGAATAACTTCTTGTATTCTTCTTATATGGGTGATATTTTCATGAATTTGGGGCTAAATTTGTAACTATTTCTGTTTGGGTATAATTAATGTGGTTTCCAGTAACAGTAATGGATAATTTGGGTATTGTTTTTAAAGCTAACATTAGTTTTTGGGATAATTGTTGAATGTTTTGAGAAATAGTCATTATAAGAAATTTGAAAATAAAAGAAAATTATTTTTGGTGTATGGGTTTTTATGTTATTTTTGCTTTGTTTTTGTGAGATTGTTTCTAAATTATAAGGAAATAACTATAATAATAAATTTAAGTTAAGTGTTCAAGTTGGGAGGTTGTTTAATGACAACTATTGGTTCTAAATTTCGGGGAATATCTTCGGAATTGATTAAAGAGAAATGTGTACCAATTTGTGGAATTAATGGTTCAGGATTGTTTCTGGAATTATAGTGTTTCAAATGATCTCTATGTGCAACTTTTGCTAGGATTTTGTCATCAAGTCTTAGCTTGTATGATCCATTGCCTAGAACTTTATGGATAAAGAATGGTCCATTCCATTTATTTTCAAATTTTTCACTCCATTGTTTTTCAGCTTTAGTTCTGTGTAAGAGAACTTTATTTCTAATTTTAAATTCATTGGTGATTGGTGGTAATTTGTTGTCATGCCATTCTTTTTGTTGAGCTTGGAAGTGTTTGATATAGGTGAATGCTATTTATCATTTTCCTTCCAATGTGCTAAGAAGATTGTAGGCTCTTTGTTGAAGTGTTTTCTGAAAGTTTTCTTCATTAATTGGCTGCACTGGATATAGTTCCATGGTAAAATTAATTGGTAATGTTGCTGTCCTTCCATAAGTTAAGTCAAATGGTATGTTTTTTGTGGTGTCATGTTTTAGTGTTCTATATGCTAGTAACACTGACAAAATAAAGAAATCCCATTTTTGCTCAAAATTGGTTGAGACTTTGGCTAATAATTTACATAATGTTCTGTTGAAATGTTCTACAGGTTCATTTGTTTGTGGATGGTAGGGCAAAGATAATGGTTTCTTGACATTAAATTGTTCACAAATTTTTTGAATTAAATTGTTCACAAAATGTGTTCCTTAATCAGATAAAAGTTTTATTGGGCATCTATGTCTACAAATAACATTTTCATAGATGAAACTTGCTACTGATTTTGCATCTGCTCGTTGAATGACTTTGACTTTGGGCCATTTGGTAAGATAGTCTACAGCTACTGCAATATAACAGTTTCCTTGGTTTGTGATAGGTAGTGGTCTGACTAAATTGATACCAACTCAGTCAAAAGACTGTCCAACTTTGATTGGGTTTAAAGGTTCTGTAGAACAAGTTCCTCTTTTTCTTTGACAATGATCACAAAACTTAATGTATTCATAAATGTTTTTTCTTATTTGTGGCCAAAAGTAATATTCTAATGTTCTTTGGGTGGTGCTGTCTTTTCTGAAGTGTGCTGATGAAAGATTTGAGTGCATATTATATAATATAGTCTCTTTTTTATGTTCTTGTATTAATCTGAGTAGTTTGTCTGGATTTTTGAAGTTTCGATAATAAATAATGTTGTTGTGTAAGAAGTATTGTTTGGCTTGTTGTTGTAACTGGTGTTTTTTATCTGCAGACCAATCTGTTGAGATTGTTAATGTCTCCAAATATTGTTTAAGATTGTTGTAGTTTTTGGGGTTCATTGTTTGTTGTTTTGTTGTTAATTCAAATGGGTGTTGGTTTTATGTTCTAATCTTGTCTCATTCTTGAGAGACAATCAACATTGGTGTGGAGTTTTCTTAGTTTGTGATGTACAATGTATCAGTAGTTAGCTAAAAATCTTGTCCATCAGGTTTGTTTGGCATTCAGCTGAGTGTTTTTGTTTTGAAGCTATTTGAGTCCAATATTATCAGTAATAATGTCAAATTCTTTAGGTCTGAGATAAAGATTGAAGTGGTGTAGGGCCCAAATTATGGCTGCTGTTTCTAGTTCTGTGGCAAGGTAGTTTTTCTCAGCTGGTTTTAATGTTCTGCTAGCATAAGCAATTACTTACTCATTTCTGTTGTCATCTAATTGTGATAAGATGGCACCAAAGGCAGTATAAGAAGTGTCTGTAGCTAGTCGAAATCAGTTACTGAAGTCTGAATAGGCGAGAATTGGAGCTGTTGTCAGCTTTTCCTTGAGAATTTCAAAAGCTTTTTGGTGTTTTTCTGTCTATTTGTATTTAACATTTTTAGTAGTGAGCTGGTTGAGGGGTTTTGCAATTTCTGAGAATCCTTTGATAAATTTTCAGTAATAGGATGCTAATCCAATAAATCCTCTTAATTCTGTGGTATTTCGTGGAGTCTTGAAGTTTTTGACAGTGCTGACTTTTCTGGGGTCTGGTTTAATTCTATTTTTGCTAACAATGTGACCAAGAAAGGCCAAACTTGTTTTTCTGAAGTAGCATTTTTTGATGTTCAGTTTTAATCTTGCTTTCCGTAATTGTTAAAAAACTTCTCACAGGTGTTTTAAGTGTAATTCAAAAGATGGAAAATAAACATCAGTATTATTGAGATAAATGACTACTGATTTCCAAAGGAGGTCTTTGTAAACAACATTCATGGGTCTTTGGAATGTGGCTGGTGCATTGCATAATCCGAAAGGCATTACATTAAACTCGTAATTTCCTCCTTGAATGGTGAATGCTGTTTTGGGGCAATCTTTGGGATCCATGACAACTTGCCAGTATCTACTCTCTAAATCTAATGTCGAAAAGTATTCAGACTTCCCAAGAGCATCCAGCATGTCATCAATTCGGGGAAAAAGGTAGGCATCTCCAATGGTGACACTGTTAAGTTGTTAATAATCAACACAAAATTGTATCTTTCCATTTTTTTTTTTAACTAAGACCACAGATGAGGCTCATAGACTCATTGATGGCTGAATAAGCCCATTGTTAAGCATCCATTGTACTTCATCTCGGATAAATTGGTGACTTTCTAGAGCGATGTGGTAGGCTTGTTGTTATTTTGGTTTGGCATCTCCAGTATAAATTTGGTGTTGAACCAAATTGGTTCTTCCTAAGTCATTGTTGTTTTTGGCAAAGATATCGGCAAATTCTGCAATTAGCTCTTTGAGCTGGCTCTGTTGTTGTGATTCAAGTTGTCCCATGTTGATTTGAGATAGTTTTTTTATGACAACATGGTAGTTTTCTGAGCTGGGGTTTGGGTTGATTTTTGGTAGTAAATGTCCAATAATTTCAGAGAAATCGGGGACTGTTTAGAGTAATTCTTGTTAAAAGATATTACTGTGAATAACTCCAATTTCTAAGTTATTTAATAAAACTATGGGGTAATTATTGGGGTTGTAAAAAGTAACTTAGACTTTCTTTGTTCCTTTTGGGATGTAAATATTTGGGATTGAGATATTATGTTCCAAGCAGATTCATTCATTGGACTCAAAAATTTGTTGTGTGGTCATTGGCTTTTCACAAGTATAAATTTCAGGGTGTTCTCCAAAAGGTGAAATAGTAATTGGTTGTGGAAGTCGTAGAATCTGGTGAGATTCACTTTGTTCATTAAGAGCTATGTTTACTGGAACTGTGAATCGCCCAGTTGAACCAAAACCATTGGTTTTTCTTTCACTTTTTCTCAATTGTTCTCTTTGACTGACTAATTGTAAATCTGAAATGTTGATTAAGAGTAAATAAATAGCTTGAGCAATTTTTTCAGCATGTTCAATCTGAAAAGGTTTATTGGTTTCATTTTGTAACATGATTGTAATGTCTCCTATATATCCAGCATCTATGATTCTTCCTCTAACATTAATTCTTTTGCTTGCCAATGATGATCGTGAAGTGATTTGGACTATTGCTCCTGGTGGGATTTTGAAGGCAATTTTGAGGTTGATTTTGGTAAGGAAATTTGGTTGAAAAACCAAAGTGTCTTTTCTTGGATATTGTAGATTGTATCCAGCATCAATTTCATGTGCTTTTTCGGGTTTTATTCCTTGTTTGTTGTTGTTGAAGTATTTGAGTTGTAAGGCAGGCTGATTTTTGATGAGATACATGGGTGTTGTTTCAATTTTTTCTGTTGCTTCAGGTTCTCCAAATTCAATTTTGTATTCATCGCTTTTGCTGGGCAATAGAATGCTAAGAGCGTAGCATTCAAAACACTATTGTTTGTCACATGGCATTATACACTCTTCACACAGCTTAATGTTTATTTGCTCTAATCATTGAATTTGAGCTTCTTGGGTTGGGTAGGTGTAACTTGCAATATGGTGATAGACTTCTACTTCATCTTCATAATTAAATCCAGCTAATTCCATGGTGTATTCAATGTATTCTGCTTCCTTCATTTGGTGGACATCTTCTTGAATGGCTCCATTGATTAAAGCCATTGTTAAGTCAAAAATCATTTCAGCATCATGTGGGTAATGATATAGTTTGTTGAGAGTACTGTTGTATACTGCATTAAAGGGTGTTTCTTTTTTTACTTTTTCTGAAATTGATAAAGCATATTGGCAGGTCTAATCGCAGACTTTTCCTCTCATTGCTACATTAATTCAATTACATTTTTCTGATAGCATATCTCTACAAGTTAAACAAGGGGTGTTGTCCTATTTTCTGCTTCTTTTTATTAGATGGCCCCATTGTTCTCTGTGGCAAGCCTTGCAGTAATAACAAGTATGATTTTTATATTCTTTTTCAGATAAAATGCAGGCTTCTATTGATGAGAGTTTCTTGTGGTAATCTTTGCATTTGAGTGGAATGTAAGGGCGTTGTTTTCGTGATTCTGGTTTTGAATAGGGAACATTCCATCTGGTTGTCACTGGTTCTTTTGTTTCAAGAGAATCATTTGTTGAAAAATACTGTTGTTCAGTTTCATCAGCCCAATTGGAGATTGATTCAAGTGCCATAAATGTTTCAATGATGGGTTTTTTTTCTTCCAGTTCAAATTCAAAAGCCGGTGCTTTTTCAAAGCATTTGTTGAATATACTACAAGTAACGGGTACTCAGACATGTTGTCCTTGATAGGAGAATTGTAATTCTTGGGTTTCCCAGTCTAATTTTGCATTGGCTTTTTGGAGCCAATCATTTCCGACAAGGGCTTAATACTGGGGTGTATCCATTACAAGAACTTTGACTGGAATGGTGATTCTATTAAGAGTGAACAGAAAATTGTCAATTTCTCCTACTGGAGTCTTTTTTATGCCATTGGCAATAATGATTACTGTTTGAGCTGGTCGGTCAACATTTTTCTTTAACTGTTGCATTAACTAATAGGTGATGATGCTTCTGGCAGATCTACTGTTTAGGATCAAGTGAATTGCCTTTCCTTTGACTTCTGCTTTAGTGTACATAGCAGTGATTGCTTTTTGTTTGTTGGCAGCTGCATTGCTAAGCAGGAATGGTGACTCATTTGCTTCAAACTCAAAAGAGAATATATTTGAAAAATTGGCATTTTCAGCAATTCTGGCTGGTGGAATTGTGGTAGGAGTATAGGAAGGGTTTTGTTGTCATGCTGCAGCTCTACCTTCCGAGAGTGCAGTATGGTGAAAATCCTGTTCTTTAGGTATTGTAAGATAGCTAGGTTGAGTATGATAATGGGTGAGTCTTGGTTGAGCTGAATTTTGGAGAATTAATTGGTTGTTCAAATTGATTCTGTTGTTGTTTACTTGGTATTAGTTTTGTAGTGTGGATTGATTTTGCAGAATTATAATAATGTTGTGTAGATGGTTGTTGGTATTGCTGTTGAATTGACTGTGGGACAGGCTGATAATAGTTACTTTAATATTGGGATCTTGGTGAATAGTAAGCTGGTGGTGGTAGTTGATAATAAGATTGCTATAGTGGAAGGTAACGTTGATTACTCTTATTTTGTTGGTCTCATTGTAGCTTTCTGCAATCTCTTTTCCAGTGGCCAGGGATTCCACAGTAATGGCAATTCTGAGACTGGTTATTAGAAGATGATACGAAGTTGTTTTGATTCCGTCTTTGGGATGGTTGATATCTTTGGGGTTGCTGTTGTTGTTGGTTGGTGAAATAGTTTTTGACTTTCTTTGTGAGTTGGTCAATTTTCTCTTCAGCTGTTGAGCTGGTCTTTCCAATGGCTAAGTTCACGAGTTTTGTATGATTGGCTTCTTTCATGGCCATTTCATATCTCTTTGCATGCTGAATGACAGAGTTTAAATCTTCTGGAGCATGTAGGTGAACCTTTTTAATCAGTTTATTCTTTAAACCAGCAATAAATTGATCCAAAATTTGAGCATTGGAATAATAATCATTAGTTTCAAGTTGGCGAATTCATCTGAGAAGTTTGTTGAATTTCCCAATATAAGTCATAACAGATTTGGAGGGTTCTTGTTTGATATTACAAAAATGATTTTGAAGTGTGATTGAGATGTTGTTATCGGTGAATTGTTCTAAGAAAGCAGTTTTGAAAGCTGTCCAGTTATTAAAAGAGGTGGTCAAGTTTTCGAACCATTCATCTGCTGTTTTTTTGAGAAAATAGGGAATTGTTCTTAACATTCTGGCAGCATTCTATCCATTTGCATCTCCAGCTTTAGTAACTTGGTCGAGCCATTCTTGGGGACTGGTTTCAATATTTTCTCCATTAAATTCGGGAATTTTTGCAATATAAGCTGTCATTTCATCTTCTTCTTTGTTATCTGTTAATTTACTTTCTTCTTCGGATTCTACTTTTTCTTCAATGAATTCAGAAATGTTTTCTTTGTTAGCTAATGTTTCAGAGTATTTGCTTGTGTTTTCTGCTAAATAGTCAAGAAGATTGGTACTAGTCTGAAGGGTTTCTTGTTGTCTGGTAGGACTTCTGGGTAATGTATAATCTTCTAGTCTTGAAAATCAATTTAAAGGTGAATTAGAAGTTTCTGCTTGTGTAAGTGAAACTGGAAAAGATGTAATAGTGAGTGGGAGTTTTGAACTGATTCCTTGTTCAGGTGTTTGTAAGTGTTTGGCAGTTGTTTTTGGTAGTATTGGAGTATTTGGGGTGGTTTTTGAGTATTGCTTCAATTTTTGTTTGCCTTTGTTGCTTGTTTCTGTCTCTGATTCAAAATCAAAAAAATATTTAGACTGTACTGGGTATTTTTCTTCACAATACTTAATAATGTTAAAATTAAATTTTTGGAAGTAGGTAGCAAGTGTTTTACTGTTCAGGTCTTCTGTTCCCAATTGTGAATAGTGCACTAAATTATTGTAGAGGTTGCTTCTAACTTCTGAAATGTTGTAGTTTCCAAAAAGATAATTGTTGATGTGGTTTTTAATGTATTGGTATACTGATTTCTTGACAACTTTAATTCCATCTGGAATGTTGAATCTTTGCTTGCAGTGTGTATAAATTGACTGGTAATACTCTAGAGTTGCTGTGTCTGGTGTGGTCACTACTTTGAATTTGTTGTTGCTGTGTTATTTCCGTAAAAGAGCACCAAATGTTACTGGAGGTTTTTGGTCTCTTTTCTTAATGTTGTAAATGCCTGTTTTGCTGTGAATTCACATTTTCTGGATGTGGTTAAACCTCCAGTAACTGAATTTATCTTCAAATTATCTCCTATAATTTAAACTGCTGGGCTTACAAGTAAAATGGCCAATTCCATGCCAATTACTTTATGTAGTTACATTGTAGTAAATGTCAACTCTTTCCCAGAAATTGCTCATCTGGAAGCTCACTAAAAATGTGTAGTTACTTTGCTGTGAAAGTCAACTCTTCTACAAGAATCTCATCCATAGACTACCCTAATAATTATAGTAAGAAAAATAAAAGAAAATAAAAGAAATAAAATTCTGTCAAGGGAAACATTCTTTGTCCAGGCCTGGAGTCACTAACAGTTTACTGAAATTGGTAGCTAATCAATTTCAAACTGTTTAGTAGAAATTGGTTAATTTCAAAAGGAAATAATTAAGGATTTGATTTTTCGAATTATTTGATATTTATTTCGTTTTTGTGTATAAAGGATGATTCTAATTGTTAAATCTGAAGTAAAATATATTTTCTCAAAAAGAAAAGCTCTTCTTTTATACAACTTGTCATAGCACTATTCTATGAACTTGAACTTTGCTATTTTCTACAATTTCACTGAACTAAAGATACATTTCGGCAAACTACAAGTTATTTCTGCAAACTATTAGATATTTTGGTGAACTATCAATTATTTCGGCCAATTTCTACAAATTTTGGTGAACTTTTTGAATGTTACATAGTTCGGGGTATTGCATGATTGATCATCACAATTAGGTTACATTTATGTTATGTGCAAATTGGATTATTAATTAAATGATAATTTTGGACATTTTGCTAATGTAATAAGTAATAATTTGAAACAATAATATATGCTAATTAATAATAGGGATTATAAAGATAATTTTATGCTAAATAATATCTCTAATTTTGTCTGGTAACACTAGTCTTGATTTGATGTTAGATGATATCAGTTCTGCTAAATTTGTTTTCACTGGCAAAGATGTCATTGAAATTGTTGAATAATATTTTAAGCTGTATACATTGTAGTGGGTCTAGATTTCTCATGTTCATTTGTTCTAATTGTTTCGGTTGGAGCAAATAACATTTGTCTTGTCCATAAATTGTTTGTGATGTGATGTTGACATATCCACAAAGTTGTGAAAAGTCTGGAATGGGGTTTGGTAATTGGTCTTCTATTTTTGTGGTTAAATATCCAATGGTGGTTTTTTCTAGTATGTTGATGACTTTGCCAGTATTGTTGTATGTGGGAATTTTTATGCAGCTATAGCTTTTGGCTGGTATGTGGAGATTAATCAATCCAATCTCTCTTGATTCACAAAGGTTTGCTTCAGTTTCAAAAATCTGTTCTTGCTTCTTTTCCTTCTTTTCTATTGCTAGTATGTACTGGCTATATGGTGGAATAGAAATAGCTTGACTGGTTAAAATAATTTCTCTTTGGCCAACAATTTCTTCCTCTGCCATATTAACTGGTACATCTATTCTATCTGTTGACCCAAATTCCTATATCCTTCTTGCTATTATTCCTAATTCTGCCCTCTTTTCCACTAATACTAACTGAGTTACTCTAACCAGAGGCAGGAATATTGCCTGTGCTATTTTTTCGTTGGGCTCTATTATATAGGCCTTTTCTGAGTCATTTTGTAGTATGGTGATGATATTTTCTACATATCCCATGTCAATTATTCCTCCTCTTATATTAATCTCTCTTCTTGCTAAACTATTCCTGGATGCTAATTGAACTATTGTTGTTGCTGGAATTTCTAGTGCTATTTTCAAATCAATGCAGGTGCACATATGTGGTTCCAATTTGATGGCTTCTGTTCCTGGATATCTCAGATCAAATCCTGCATCAGTATCATGCACACATTCTGGCATGATATCTTCATTATTATCGCTGAACCATTTCAGTTCTTGTTCCTTGGTGAGGTTAGGAAGCGCAATATATTGTTCATAATTTGAGTCGGAATTTGAATCTGAGTTGATATTGTTGTCATTGTCATTGTCATTTTGAATGGAGCTGGAACCATTATTCTCGTCGTCATCATTGTCAGAATTTGAATCAGGATTGAGTAGTGATTCCGACTCCGATGTACAGCTGCTAATTGGTTTTTCCTCTTTGGGAATCGTGTAGATCATGCATGGTGATGGATTGTAAATGAGATCACAATTGTCACAATATTCAAAGTCACTGGAAATTAAATAATGGCAACACAGTCTTGTATTCAACTGTGCTAACCGTTGTTCTTGCTCTTCTTTAGTGGGTGCCAAGTTTTGGTAGTGTTCATGGAACTCTTCTGGTTCCAGAAAATTTATGATTGGCTCTGCATTCCAGTCAAGCTCGATGGGTTCTGGTGGATTGTTTTTGATTTCTCTGATCTCTTTAGGTGTCGCTCTTTCTATTTTGGCAATTGCCATTCTCCAAATTTTGTCATCATCATGTGGACAACTGTTCAGTTGCTGTACAGCTCTTCTCCAGACGGCTTTTATTGGTGTCCCTTTCTCAACTCAGTCATTAATGAGGATCATGTATTGGCAGGAAACATTACATGTTCCTTCTTTCCCTGAAATGTTGTTCCACATTTCTTCATCGAGAAGAGTTTTTCCACAGGCTAGACATAGTATATTATCCCATTTTCCCACTTGTTTTGGTCTTCCAAAACATTCGATGTGATATGTACGGCAATAAAACTTGGTTGCTGTTTAATATTCTTCATCATCACCATAGCATACGCCCATTGATGACAATTTCTTGCCACAATCAATGCATATCAGTTTGGGTCGGCAATAAGTCAATAATTGTTGTTGACCGTAGGTGTATGGAATATAAGTGTTGTTGGCTTGAATGTTTTCTTCCTCCCTCTCTTTTCCTTTTCCCTTTTCTTTTTTCCACTCTCAACTCGATGGTTCTTCCTGTTCATTGTTAGTCCAGGTCAAATTGTCTGTTTCTCAGGTCAGTTCCTCTTTTTGCTTTCCCTTGGGGTTGTCGTTCTACGAGAGTATTGGTGATAGTTCATTGTGGTTGGCATCAGTCCAGGAGACTTGGTAAGCTTCCCAAGTAGGTTTTTCTTTCTTCTCCTCTAGTTCAATCAATAGTTTCTCTCTTGGAGGAGCCTTGAAATGGCCACATGTGGCTGGTACACATATGTGTCGGCCCTGATATGTTAGCTGGAGTTCCTGGGTGTTCCAGTCTAATGTTGTGTTGACTTTAAACAGCCAGTTATTACCAACTAGAGCTTGGTATTGAGTGGCTTCCATCATTAAAACTTTAATGGGAGTCATGATGCTGTTAACTTCGAAAGGGAAGTCATCGATTTCGCCAATTGGAGTTTTGGTTGCTCCATTGGCTGTGATGATTCTGGCACTGGCAGCTCGATCAACTCAGCAACCTAATTGGTCCATGAGTTGTCATGTGATAATACTGCCTGCTGAACCACTATCGAGGATCAATTTGATGGATTGACCATCAACTTTAACATCTGTGTACATCATGGTGATGGGTTTTTTATTGAGAGTGGCTCCACTAAATAATGAGGTATTTGATGGCTTTTCAATCTCGAATGGAAAGATGGCGGCTAGTGATTCATCGTTGGTAACTGTTGCTAACGGAATATTGCTGGTAAGTGTTTGTTGTTTTTGGGTGGGTTTCTGGTTGCTGGGTGAGGCATCTTCTGGAGTAACCAGAAGACTTAAATAGTCCTGGAAATTCGGATTTTGGGGATAACCAGTGCCCGAATTCCATTGACAAGATCCTGTTTAACTGGAGGAGCTGGGGATCAGCTAATGAACTACCATCGACAATCTCCAGTTTTGCTGCATAATTCTCGGTCTTTGGACTCCACTGGCAGATAAGTTTTGTGGTGGGGTCTGAATCATTTGGGGTTGATAGATTGTTGGCAGTTGTGGTTAATATATTACCTGTGGTTGTGGCTGATAAATTGGAGTTTGATACACTGGTGGTTAATAAATTAATGGCTGCGTCATTGGTGCATAATGAGGTAAGTGTTGATACTGTGTGAAGTTTGATTGATGATTCAGAATTGAAAACCAGTAATCAGGGTTTCGATATTGATTTTCCAATTGTTGGTTATTTAAACACTGGCAGCAGTCGATTTGAATATGTTCTTGTTTACCACAATAGTGGCAGATATGCGTTTCCTGTTGCCACTGTTGATTGGTTGATGAAGATGGACATGGTTGATTTTGGTCATGATTAGAGTTTCCTTGATTATTGCATCATTGTGGAGGCTGATAAATGGTGTGATTGTCAGCTAAGTATTCTTCTAATCTCTTATTAATTGATTCACTGAACTTCTCCAATTTGGAATCCAATTCAGATGATCCATTCATTACTAGATTAATGGCTTAGGCATGGTTGGCCTCTGACTCAGTGGATTCAAAATCTCTGACACGTGTGACTGCATTTTGAAGTGTGTTTGGATACAATGGACGTACATGTTGCAGGATACTGCTGCACAGGCCATGGATAAACTGGTTGAGGATCTGTGGTGCTGTAAAATAGTTGGCGTCAATTGCTTGAATTTGGTGCAGATTTCGATGGAAGTGTTTCAGGTAAGTGGTGACTGCTTCAGTTTCTCCTTGTTTCATGATGGTGAACATATTGACTAGACAATTGATACTGTTATTGTTGCTGAAGTATCTTAAGAATTCCACTTTGAAGGCATTAAAATCTTGTGGTTTATTAATCAAGCTCTGATACCATGAATTGGTGATATCCTTGAGAAAGTAAGAAATGGCTTGTATTGCTCGGACGTCATTCCATCCATTGGCTGTGATGGCCTTTTCTACATCATTCAGCCATACTTGAGCATCGTCCTCTTTGCCAGTAAAGTTGTCAAGTTTTGCAATTGGTGTGTAGGCCATTGGATCTAAGTTAGATGGTTGTGGTGACTGTTGAAACAGTTGTTGATTTTGTTGAAGTGGTAGTTAAAGTGACTGCTGAAGGAGTTCAGCTATTGGATTAATTGGTGGTTGATCAATGACAATTACTGGAGGTAAGTTTGGCTGATTAATTGGTTCGGGGTTTTGCAGTATTTGAATATTCAGAGTTGTGTTTTCCGAATTTTCTAAATTTGGGTTTGTTGGGGTTTGAAATTCAGGGTTTCGAATTCCGAGTTTTCTGAGATTGGGTTTTGGTAAGTGAATTTTTGATCTTCACTTCTTTCCTCTTTTTCCTCTGATAATTCCCATGGAGTAGTGGCTCTGAAATCTGGTTGAGGTATTGGTAATCAAATTCCTGATAGCATTGGGAATTGTGATTTAAATTCTTCAAAATATGCTTCATATGGTCTTAGTAAGTCTTTTTTCCATTGTTTACTTTGGAACTAAAATCTTCCAAATGTTGATGTTGCGTTTGATGTAGATGCGTCTACTGATGAAATGTTGATGGTACTTCCAGGTATGTAGTAATATGATGAAGTGGTTGGTGATTTCACTCTGTGTTTCTTCCAACTAGGTAACTGTATTTCTTTTGGTGTTGCTGTTGGTATTTGTATTCTTCCTTTATCTTTGTCTGCATAGGTAATGGAGAATTGTTGTTGTGTGTATCTTTCAATGGTTTGATTAATTTCTCTGATTATTGGTACAAAACTATAGTTCCTTGGAAAGTTGGTGTATTGGAATAATTCTGTGTAGAAGTTTGCTCTTACTGCTTCAATATTAACTGTTCCTCCTAAGCATTCAGTAATTTTGTTGTTGACATAGAAGTTGAAGACTGATTTGGTTGGATAATAATTACTGTTTAATCCTAATTGTTGACTGTATTGTTAAAACAAGAATTTCGCAAATCCTAAATGGTTTGCTCCTATATTTTCTAATTCTGCCACTGTTGATTAGTTGTTGGTGCTGGTTCTCTGTAGGATTATACCTCACAGGGAGCACCAAATGTTATGCTTGAATTTTTGGAGTGTTGAGTGAATAACAAACCCATAACTTGGTGTTCAAAAGCTATTTCCATTGATGATATTCTAAAAGTGTTGTATCTGAAGATTTTGATGGAGTTTTTTGTATAATGGACAGAGATTTAATAGTGTGACAATTCGTTGTTTGTTATCAGTTGTTTCCCAATTTCTTTCTTAGCTTGGTGGCCAGATTTATTCTGGCAGTCATGCCCTTCTGGTAAGCTAACTAATAATATATATTAATCTATCCTTATTTCTGGGTCTTTTACCAGACTATTCGTAACGTCAATAACTCAACGCTTTTAATCCTCAATCAATTAGTATGCACAACAAAATCAAAGAAATAAATAAAAAAAATAAAAAAAATAACAATGATGAAAGTAAGCCAAGACAATTTGGTAAGTTAGTATCTTGTCAATAGCCATAATCAAGAGCTATTGTTCCAGCGTGGTTAAGTATTAATTACTATCAACATGAAGTGTTGATAGTGGAGAGTGGATTGAGATATGAAATAATTATTTATTTGATGATTGGAAACTAGAAGATTGCTTAGATCAAATCTAACCTAAGAGATCTGTCTTTTCAGCTTCTAATGCTACTGCTATATATACATAATTGAGATTCCTCAATTCCTTGATTCTTCACGACAGGAATCCTGGAATTCCTGGAATTCTGCAATTCCTTTGAGAGAAATTCTGGAATTCTGGAATCCTGCAATTCCTTGTGTGAGAATTCTGTAATTCCTGGAATCCTGCAATTCCTGAGAGGAATTCTGGAATTCCATATTTACTATGTCTATTTCTAATTGGCTAATAATCATGTTACTATATTTCCTATATTTCTGTGAGTAACAGCATATAATCACAGCTGATAGAGTGATCAAAACTCCAATAGGTGAAATAGACAACCTACCTATTGAAATTAACAGCATCACAGTATCCATCAAAGTTCTTGTGATGGAAGCCACTCAGTACCAAGCTCTTGTTGGAAATGATTGGCTATCCAAAACAAATGCCATACTTGATTGGATGACATAAGAGCTCCAACTGAGCCAAAACAGTCAACATACTTGGGCACCAGCAGTATACAGCCACTTTAAACCAACTAACTCACAGCCACTGATTGAACTTGAGGAGGAAACAAAGAAACCAACATGAAAAGCATATCAGGTTTCATAAGCCAATGTCAACCACAATAAACTGCCATCTATACTTTCATGGGACAACAAAGAGAAAAAGAAAGAGGAAGAAGAACTTACTTGGGGAACAAATCAGAGATCTTGGAATGATCACAGCCAAAACGAACCAACCACAGAATGGACTTGAGAAGAAAAAGGAAAAGGGAAGAAACAAAAAAAAGAGCCAGCACAATCTATCACTCCTACATATGTCTCATATTCTATACAATCTCAGACCACCTACTGTCAACCTAAACTTATATGCGTTACATGTGGCAAGAAATTATCGGCAATGGGTGCATGTTGTGGCAATGATGAAAATTGGCAAACAGCAACATGATACTATTGTCACCCATATGTCATTGAACACAATGACCAACCACCAAAAGTAGAAAAATAAGACAATACGTCATGTCTAGCATGCGAAGAAATGCTTCTAGACAAAGGAATGTAAAATGACATTCCAGGATGAAAAGAAACATGTGATGAAACATGCCAGTACACAATCCTAATAAACAATTGGGTACAGAAAGGGATCTCAATCGACAATGCATGGAAACAAGCCTTAAGACATCTGGAAGACTACCCACATGATGAACATGAGATCTGAAGAATGGCATATGCAATGGCAGAAGGAGCTACAGTTAGCGAGTTGCGGGAAATCAAAACCAATCCATTATCCCTCTCAAAGCCAGAATATGTTGCAATGTTCAATGTTTTTGGCAATATTGAGGACAATCCTAAGAAATTCCACAAATATTACCAATGACTAGCACTCACAAGAGAAAAACAAAAAGAGCAGTTAGCACAGCTAAACACTCGATTATGTGACTACTGTTTAATTTCATATAACTTTCAGTATTGTAATGAGTGTAACCTCATCTACAATCCATCACCATGTATGATCTACACAATCCCCAAGGAAAAAGAACCAATCAGCAGCTGCACATCGAAATCAGAATCAATGTTCAATCCTGATTTTAACTCTAACAACGAAGATGACGAAAACACTGGTTCCAGCTCTGCGCAATATGGCAATGAGAAAATCTATGATTCAGACTCCAACTTGAACCCCAAAATATACATAGTGCTTTCTGATTTCTTTAAAGAGCAGGAACTCAAATGGTATAGTAACAATAATAAAGGTATCATGTCAGAACATGTGTATGATACCAATGCAGGATTTGATCTGAAATATCCTGGAAAAGATGCCATCAAATTGGAACCACATTCACACACCTGCATTGATCTGAAAGTAGCTTTAAAAATTCTAACAACAACAATAGTTCAACTAGCATTTAGGAGTAGTTTAGCAAAAAGAGGGATAAACATCAAAGGAGGAATAATTGATGCAGAATACATAAAAAATATTATTGCTATGCTACAAAATGACTCAGAAAAGACTTATATTATAGAGCCAAATGAAAAGATAACACAGGCAATATTCTTGTCTCTAGTTAAAATAGCCCAATTAGTGTCAATAGGAAATAAGGAGGAATTAGAGATAACAACAAGAGGAATGCAGGGATTTGGATCAATGAATAGAATAGATGTACCAGTCAATATGGCAGAAGAAAAAATTGTTAACCAAGAAAAAATTATCTCAATGGGTCAAGTAATTTCTATTCCACCATATGGCCAGTACATGGTAAGAATAAACCAGAAAGTAAAAGAACAGAATCAGATTTTTGAAGCAAAACCAACTCTTTGTGAATCAGAAGAGATTGGACTCATCAATCTCCATATACCAGCCAAAGATTACAACTACATCAAAATTCCCATCTATAATAACACAAGAAATATTATAGTAATACCAGCCAGAACCACCATTAGATACTTAAGTACTGAAATAGAGGATCAACCACCAAGCACCATTCCAGACTTTCCACAACTTTGTGGATATGTTAATATCACATTACAAACAATATACAGACAAAGCAAATGTTATTTGCTCCAACCAGAACAATTGGAACAAATGAACATAGGAAACTTAGACTCACTCCAACGTATGCAGCTCAAGATGTTGCTTAACAATTTCAATGACATTTTTGCCAGTGAAAATGAGTTTGGCCGAACTGACATCATCTAACACCAGATCAAAACTGGAGATACAATGCTGATCAAACAAAGAGCATACAGAGTGCTACCAGCCAGCCATGAAATCATCCATCAAGAAATCAATCGAATGCTTGACAATAGGCTAATTCAGCCATTAATGAGTTCATGGTCATTACTAGTAGTACTCATCCATAAGAAGAATGGAAAAATCTGATTTTGTGTAGACTACAAGAAACTCAATAGTGTAACTCATGGAGACAGCTATCCAACCCCAAGAATACAAGAATTGTTTGACACTTTTGGCAGAAACAAATGGTTCTCAACATTAGACTTAGACAGTAGTTACTAACAAATAGTCATGGATCCAGCTGACAAGAAGAAGATGGCATTCATTACTAGAGAAGAGAATTTTGAATTTGAAGTAATGCTCTTTGGCTTAACCAATGCCCCAGCCACTTTCCAATGGCTAATAAAAATTGTTTATACTGGCTTATTGTGGAAATCAGTAGTTGTATACTTGGATGACATCAATGTATTCTCAAAAACATTTGATGATCATCTTTATCATCTTCAACAAGTGTTCGAAAGGCTAAGAAGAGCAGGACTAAAGTTAAATGCAACAAAGTGCTTCTTCGGCAAAACAGAACTAAAATTCTTGGAACACATAGTCAGCAAAGATGGCATCAAAATGGATCCAGAGAAAATAGAGATAGTAAAGAACTTTCCAGTACCAACCAATATGACTGAATTGAAATCATTCTTGGGATTCGCAAGCTATTATTAATGCTTTATAAAGAACTTTTCAAAGATAGCTCAACCACTCAATAATCTGCAAACCAAGAATACCAAATATGAATGAACAGAAAGTCAACAAAAAGCTTTTGATATTCTGAAAAGAAAACTCATTTAAGCTCTAATACTAATTTACTCAGATCACAATAAACCATTCATTATTACTACTGATGCATCAGACCAAGCATTGGGAGCAGTACTATCTCAAAAGGGACCAGACGGCAGAGAACATTCAGTAACATATGCCAGCTGAGGTCTAACACCAGCCGAAAAGAACTATGGAACACCAGAACTAGAAAATTTAGCAATCTATTGGGCAGTCATGAAGTGGAACGAATACTTGAGCCAAAAGTTTGATATATACACAGATCATAAAGGGTTAACATCACTTCAAAAGCAAAAATTTGATGACGGCCACCAATTCAGATAGAAAATGGCACTATCACAATATACTTATACTATACACTATAAGAAAGGAAAAGACAATGGAAATGCTAATGATTTGTTGTGAATAAGACAAATCTAAGAATATTTCAACCCAAAAATACAACAAAACCAGAACAATACCAACAAAAAATATAACAAAAGATGAACATACAAAAATATCAACAACTCTAATATTATATAAACACTCAACAGTTCAAGAAAAATTTATTTCAAATAGAACGAAAAAGTATAAAACAACAATCAAAATATTTTATCACTCACCAAAATATACTTTATTAGAAAAATAGAAGAGATCTAGATCAACCAACCAGAGTAATTACAGAGCCAAAAAAAGAGACAATATTATTTAACATACACTCACATCCAACAGCAGGACACTTTCACAAAGAAGCAACCATGGAAAGAACCAGAAAAAAATACTATTGGTCATCAATGTATCCAGACATCATCTAATATGTTCAAAATTGTGACACTTGTTAGCGAAAAGAAGGAACAAAACCCAGTAAACCATTAAAACCAATCAAAGTGGGACAACCATTTGACTGTATTGGAATTGATTTAGTTGGACCATTAACAATTACTAACAGAGGAAACAGATACATAGCAGTAGTCATAGATTATCTCACTAAATGGCCAGAGGTGAAAGCAATTCAAAGAGTGGATGCAGAATCCATTGCCAAATTTGTTTATCAGGAATTGATTTGTCGACATGGATGTCCAAAAGAATTATTATCAGATCAAAGAACGCATTTTGTAAACAGAACATTAACAAAATTGAGCCAAAGATTCGGAATTAAGAGACCATTATCATTACCATATCATTCACAAACCAACGGATTAGTCAAAAGATTCAATAGAACATTGTGTGAAGCAATAGCTAAGCTCAGCCAAAAAAACCAGAATGATTGGGATTTGTTGATACCATCAGTATTATTTGCTTATCGGACAATAAAACAAGACACTACACAAGCAACACTGTTTGAATTGGTATATAGTAGAACAGCAACATTACCAGTGGAGATAGAGGTTAACACATATCCAACTGAACCAATAACAGAAAAAAATTTCCAGGAAATCTTGTTGAGAAGAACATATGACTTAATGGAAACATTGGAAAACAAACAAAAAAGAGCAGCTGATAACATACAAAAGTCACAAAAAAAACAAAAAAAAAGACATAATAATCAACTATCAAACAAATCAGTTGAATTCAAGATTGAAGACAAAGTACTCTTACATTGTACCAAAGTGGAAAAACAATGGAGTGGAAAATTTGACCCCAAATGGGATGGACTATTTCACATAGAAAAAATTCTAGGGAATGGAACTTACAAATTAAGACTGGATAACAAAATTTTAACCAAAGCAGCACATAGAGATCAACTGAAACCATACCACAACATCACACTACTATCTACCAGTAATATTCCACAATTAGGAGTACAGAAAATATTAGTCCAACCAGAAGAGATTCCACAAGATCTGGAATCAATCATCATCATTGACAACAATACATAAATTAATCCATCAAAAGAATATATAAAGACATGGTAGACACAACAAGAAATATCAGTAAAATGAAAATTACAGACAAAATCCACTTACTAGCACAACAACTCTTTCAATTGATTTAACACCAACAGATGGAAATTACAATTAATCAACAAACCATCTGATATCAAGACACTAAAAAAACATTGCCACATAAAACACAGAAGAAAACAAAAAATACCATTGACAAAATCATGGCAAAAGTAAAATTAGCAATAAAAAAGTCATTAAAAAAGTCACTATACTAAGAGTTAACTAAAGAAACTTGGAATTGGTGGATACCACAATTTCCAAGAAACTATTGTTATTTTTACTTGGAACAACACGTAAATATCCAGAATCTATATACAGATAAACAAAGCAATTATTCGATACCAGAATACTACAATAATTAGAACATTTTGTGGGAAAGAACAACTTATTCACACAGGCTCGAGCTATATACCGAATACACACAGCATTTCAGGATCAACCAGAAATCTTACTTAACAAAGCAATGGACATGGTTACCAGTAATCAATTAAGAAAGATCACCAATGCTTAATTTGAAGAATTACAGACTCAAATAACACAAATAATTCTTGAAAATGAAATTCAGAAAATACTTTAAAAAGGGGAATTAACAGAGTTAGATTTTAACAGAGCTCAATATTAAAAGAAGGGAATAATATTACTTATAGAAATATAGGGAATATATATTAGCATAGTTATTAACCAATCAAAAGTAGACATAATAAAATGTGGAATTCCAGGATTTCTCTCAGGAATTGCAGAATTCCAAGAATTCCAGGATTCCTGTTGTAAAGAATTAAGGAATTGAGGAATCTCAATTATGTATATATAGTAGTAGGATTAGAAACTGAAAAGACAGACCTCTTAGTTTAGATTTAATCTAAGCAACTCTTCAAATCACAATAAATAATTATTTGTTATCTCAAATCCATTTCTACTATCAACATAAAGTGTTGATAGTAATTGGCACTTAACCACACTAAAACAATAGCTCTTGATCACAGCTATTGACAAAATACTAACTTGCAAATCACCTTGGCTTATTTTTTTTCTTTCTTTATTTCCTTTTCTTTTCTTTATTTTCTGCTTTAATTTTATTGTTGTTTACTAACTCTATTGAGGATTAATGTATGAAGCACTGACGTCAGGATAAATGTGACTGGTAAAAGATCCAGAAATAAGAGTAGAACACTCGATTGAGAATAGCTTACTAGGAGGAATACTGGCCATCAAGCTGAAAAAAAAATTGACAAAACTGTGATTTTGGGAAGCTACAGATAAAACTATCACCATTGAATCTCTGTCCATTATACAAAGAACTCAACCAAATCCTTCAGATACAAAACCTTCAGATACCAAACTTTTAGATCATTGACAATGAGAATAGCTTTGAGCACCAAATTATGAGTTTGTTATTTAATCCAACACCAGAAATTGTCACCTGTAACAATAACAGTATTTCTGCATGTATATTTTTTTAATCAAGTTAACAAAGAAAATAAAGCAAGAAAAAAAAATAAAAAAAAATAAAAAAAATAAACTAAGGCAATATACACATTAGTATTTTGTCAATAGCCATAATCAAGAGTTATTGTTCTAGTGTGGTTAAGTATTAATTACTCTCAATATGAAGTGTTGATAGTAGAAAGTGGATTAAGATAGTGAATAATTATTTATTGATATTTATGATGTAGAAGGTTGTTTAGATCAAATCTAAACTTAGAGGTCTCTCTTTTTTACTTCTAATACTACTAATATATATATATAATTGAGATTCCTCAATTTCTCAATTTTTCACACCAAGAATCTTGGAATTCTTGAAATCCTGCAATTCCTTTAAGAGAAATCCTGGAATTTTTTGTACAAGAATCTTGAAATTCCTGGAATCCTGCAATTTCTTTTAGAGGAATCCTGGAATTTCTTATTTATTATGGCTACTTCTGATTGGTTAATTTATATGCTAATATATCTTCTATATTTTATAAGTAACAGTGTTATAGATGATTATTTGGAGTTTTAAATTAAATAACAAATTCATAACTTAGTGCTTAATAACAGATTTAATTGGTAATATCTGAAAATTTTGGTTGAGTTTTTTGTATAATAGACAGAAATTCAAGTGTTGTTTTTATCTGTAGCTTTCTAGAATTACAATTCCATCAATTCTTTTTTTAGCATGGTAGTCGGCAATCTTCTAGTAAGCTATCCTTAATTATGAGTGTCTACTCTTATTCCTGGGTTTTTTATCAGTGCTATATCCTGATGTCAGTATCTTTGCATGTTTAATTAATTAGTAAACAACAAAGAACAAAACTAGAGAAAAAAAAAATAAAAAAATTAAACCAAGACAATAAAAATTAGTATTTTATTAATAGCCATAATCAAAAGTTATTGTTCTAGTATGATCAAGTATTGGATATTATCAATATAAAGTATTAATAATAAGAAGAGTGATTTAGATGGTGAATAATTATTTATTAATATTGATAATTCTAACTAAGATGTTTTTTTTATTGAAAAGATCTTGGTATCAATTCTGTTTTTTCTGCTTTTAATGTTCTTGTTATATATACATAATTTGAGTTTTATAAGATTGCTTATATTCCTAAGCAATGTGCTATAATTTCTTAAGCAATGTTCATATTGTTAAGTAATGTACTTACATATTTAACTATTATTTTTCTATTGGTCTATTTGTTTTTCCTACTATTTTTTTATATGCTTTTCTATAAGTAACAGTGGCTTGGTATTAAGATTATTTTGTAGTGTGGTGTCTGTGTTTTTAGATAATATGATTAGGTTACTTGGTATTATTAAGTCTTTTGCTGTTAGTTTTAGTCATCACAAACTATGTCTTTTTTTTTAGAATTAAGTAGTAATATACATATTTGTATAGATCTATAGTATTGTTTTGTCTGGTCTAAGTAGCTAGTTACATGTAATAAGTACATAAGTTGTATTTAGTTCAAATCACTTAGTTTAGTTCTATGTACTAAATAGCAGTTGAACTTTACTCAATAAATATAAATATAAATTGGTTATAATTTTAATAAAAAACAATTTTTTGGTTTTTTAATTTTATTTTATAAAAAATTAAATATGTTTATTAATATTAATAATTTATTTGATAAAATTATAATTATTTTAAAATTTTTATTAAATGCAACTTTTTTATATATGTATTTATTGTATTATTTTTGGTATTACAATAAGTATAATAAATTTTTTTAATTTAATTTATATTATTTTGCCAATTTTACTTTTAATTTTTATAATTAATAATATTTTATCAAGTTACAATTAATGTAATATTTAATTATTACATAATTGCAACTTTAAATTATATAATTACAATTAAAAATAATATTTTATTTTGAAAAATAACACAATATTTTATTTATTGTGTCCAAAGAAAGCTGTTTACCATCAACAAAGCATAAAAATAAGCAAAAAACATAAAAGCTTATCACTTTCAACTGTATATTATTAATGAAATTGTATTCAAATTATCCTCAAAAGCAATGATTGGGCTTGACAAGATTTGCTTATAATACTGTTGTCTAATGGAGTTGAGATTGCCACTTTTATACCAAAAATTCCAATATCAGTTCATCACAATAGGGCTGGATAAACTCTCAATCCATCAAAGATAAGCCTAAGCTTTACACACAGATGTTTGGGCAGAAAAAGATGCTAATAAACACGAAGACAAAAAACTGATTCTACAAAGACCCGCGAATATTATCGATGAACCATTGATTGGTAGACGTACTGCGAATCGGCAAGGTCTACCAGCGCACTCTCTATCATTTCGATCTGCGACAAAAAATGACAATTCGTGCACAGCAATTTTCAAAATCCACATGGAACCGTTTCTGTATCACTCATTTCCATAATCCGTCGATGCTTATTACACATGGTTATAAGCCTACTACCCTTGTGGATAATGACAAGCGTGCTTTGTGGCATCTTCATTTCGAAAAAGAGCCATAATAATAGGTGGCCCGTTCCTCACAAGATAATATCGAATGGCCAGCTCACCTATTATTATCGCGAGACCCGAGCGGATGGCTAGATTAAGGATTTTCCATTGATCCCGGGGCCCGTAAACCTTTTAAAGGGTACTCTCCCATGAAAGATGTAGGCAAGATTGGCTAAAATTCTATTCAAGTGCTTGGACGATCTCTTATGCAAAAAGGATAGGTTATTAGTATCCTCAAAACGTAAGAATAAAATGGCCGGCGACTCGATAAGGCGATTTTTCGGATGCGGAAAAAAATTATATATCTGTAAAGTGAAATTCACTGGAAATTAGTTATATTCTCTACCCACAAATTTGATGCCATTTTCATTTCTCCTTTAGACATGGCAAATCGCAAACAAGAAAGTTTACACGAAAAATTGGTCGGAAACTGCTTGTTGGGCGCATTATCGCTTTCGACAATGTCTGATTAGCAAGGCCGAGGAATTAGGGCTCCCTGTTATTATCCAAAACGAAGCTTACAGATACAAAGAATCTTCCTCCAGGCATTGCAGGAAATAATAGCAATGCTTAGTATTGAAGTGTAACAGTCCATCCGAGGTTCAACATTTTCTAGAAACAATTCAGAATTAAACGTCACAATGATTTGTACTTCCAATCAAATTAACACACCCGGTTTTCAAAATATGAAAACCAGGATGATGCATGAATCATAATTAATCAACTAAGCGTGCCACTCAGGATGGGCAAGAATTCCCCTTTACTTTCATCGCGTTGAAATAAATCACAAGCAAAATATCGAAAGGTCAAAAGACAAGATCACTTTCTTATACACTAGCCATAGTAATGGAAAACCATTAAATTTCCCTATATTATCAATATCACTCTTGAATGACTTGATAAATGTAATCTTTTCCGCCTTAATTTTCGGCATTCAAAGAATATCCCTTAGATCAAGTGTCTCTGATTTTTGAATTTAATAGTTCATCGGAAAACATCAGTATTTCTAAAACTAGAATTATCTTTCAATGCATTATTGTGCGTCTTATATTCCAGAATTGTGTCCGGTGGAAGACTCAACACTCTTTTCATTGTATCTCTGAAAATTGATCAGTCATGAATACTTCAGTAATCTGAAGTATACCAAACATTTTAATAACAAAAAAAATCCCAACCTTATTTTTCTATTAATTCTTCCTTCGTTAGCAGATTGAGTCCACAAGGACAAGATATCCTCCGAACTACGGATAGACAAAACCGCTCCACATATTTCTGTCCCAACATCAAACTGGTCACCGATGACCGCCATGACCTTTAGCAACCAAAATCAATGATACACAATAAATAAAGGTTAAAGAATTTAGATAGATAGTTTACAAAATCTTGGCGTTAGCGTACCAAACTTTCCCAATATCGGCTAGCCAACCCTTTCTTTAATCTAACAATCCATTTCCCACCATTAATGTTGGTTTCATCCTAAAGGAGACAGTTAATTGAGTAAAGATAATTTTTCACATTTTTCGTTGCAATTTTAACCTACCTCCCACACAGGCCTGACACCCTGTTTGAAAAGATGATAATCGCTAATATTTGGTAATTCATTGGGCCTCCGAAGATGACTGTAGACCTTCCAGAAGTCCTCAATCTAATTATTTTTTGTTTTATGAAGGTAAAAATGTATCGGATCAATTTTCAAATTTTCGAGTGGTGAAGAATAACTTGATTGTCCGTACCCGGAAATTTATTCTCAACCCACCGAAGAAAAGGCTGCAATCTTCTTCATCGAACTCTCATAATTCAATATTTTACTGCCAGGTGTACGATGCATGAACCAAAACACCCAGGTAAAATGAAGTGGATGAATATCGCTCGTCGGACTTGGTGTGAATTGTTGACGTGTCAGCCCAACCACCAATCCATTGGCCACAGTAGCATTAACGACAACACTACTCCCATTCTCTTTTTCTTTGTTTTGTTTTTCATCACCAGTTATACCGACGCCGCCGACCCCACCTCCGATACTCCCACGGTGCTTGCCAAAGTATCCAACTCCAACTCCACCACCAGCACTTCCCAACACCGCGCCAGGTGTTGTAGGTGTTAGTATAACAGTTGAAGTTGCCATGTTTCCATTAGGGGAGTTTGTGCGCTTAAGTTGAATAAGTTTGGTGGAGGTAGTGTTGGAAGTTGGAGTAGTGACTGTTGCACTTGTAGTTGTAGTTGTGGTGGCACCATTATGATCAGTGTTCACAGTTAAGCGATTGCTGCTGCGTAAATTAAAAGCCATTAAATACGATTATGCATTGGAATATTCCGAAATTGATTAAATGAAACAAATATTCAAATTAATTTCGAGTTTGGGGAACAAACTATTTTTAATCTATCCCTTGGGATAGAGCTTTGAGCTCATCCATAGACTCCCTACATAAACTCTATTGAGTGGGGCATAGAAAAAACCAAAAAAGTATCCCAGAAATTAATATTTTTCCTACCTGCGTTTTGTCCAAGCCGATTCCATTCCTTTTATTTACCTTGTTTATGGTGTAAAGCTTGCAATAAATACTGAAAAGCAAAATTAAATGGGTAACTTTAACTGTTAAACTTTAATCTAAGGTATGCCTCTACCAGTCTATAACAGATAAAACTAAACTTTGATTAATGGTTTGCTTTCTCAATCCTCACCTAAGAAAAATAAAGCCACACAATAGGGTAACAAGGTTTTGTGATGTGGGAACGGTACGAGGAACACAGTCAAAAATTGCAGCCGATTGAAAGAAAAGGTTTGGAAATTTGTCTGCAAAGATTAAGGGCAGCCCTTTTATGTTTTCCAAGTTAAAAAGAGCACTAAAGGAAGTCCAGATTGTCTTGAATAAGGTGGGTCTTCAGAAAAAGAAGTCTCAGTGAATCGAACGGGATTGATTTGGGCTGTGTAAAAGTGTGAAAACAAGTTTTTAGAAATCGATTTGACGGAAGGTTTTTTGAGGTAAGTTTTTTCCGTTGAATCGTCAAAGAAAAAAAAAGTCCCCGTTTGCAATGTCAGTTGCGTAGGTTTTTGAAAAGTAAAACTTTTTTCGTTTTTCAGTGTGTGAAAGTTAAGGAATTACTTGAAAACTGAGATCAGTATAAAAAAATTAAGAAATATTTGAGCGTACAAAGTATGTTCGCCTATAGTCTCAACATTGTGTTTCTAGCTCAGCGTGAACTTTTTATTGGTGGAATATGACTTATACGTCATCAGTAACCATAAAAATGGATGACGTGAGTAACTCAAAGATACGAAAAAGGAAATCTGTTGATTATTGTGGTCTAGAATTGGCAAATGTAGTGCTACAAATACTTCCAGTTTGTGAGCCTTTGGGCACCATAAAGCCCTTTTATCAATGTTATATGACCATATTACGAACCCAAGATTATTAATGATCTTGTTTCTTTGTGATCCTAAATTTCTATATACAATCTTCAAGATCCAATAGAGCTTGTATTTTTCCATGAATGATTTAATGTTTTTGCTCTAACTAACTTCCCATTATAGCAAAAGAATTTACTTCAGAAATCATCGTCGAGATTATGACTTGTAGTGTATTGCTCGGCACCCATCGCGAGAAATACAGCATGTTCCGACAAATCCATGTCATTGTCAGCAGGATTAATAGTTGAAATAATATCTGAAGAGCCTATTGCATTAATCGAGTTTTCTGGTGGATTCATTAAATCTTCGTCTGAAAACATTGGCCCTTCATCATCTAAATCACGAAGATGATGCTGAGTGTGAGTTCCTGTTAAATCATCGTCATCTTCATCTTCCATTTCATCTGCTTCCTCATCTTCTGCTTCATCATCATCAGCTTCTTCGTCTTCTACCTCGGGAATTTCATCTTCGTCATCATCATCTTCATCCTCGCCGTCATGGTCATCCTCTTCCTCTGAGCCATCTCCCTGATCTAAAGCGTCATCATCCTAATTGATTTTTCAGTATAAATCAAATATAATTCTATTGGCAGAAAGAAAATCCAGTTTTTTCAAATATTACCGAGTCATCATTACGATTTTTATGTTTAATCCAGCCTGGAATTGCACATTTTTTGTTATTATTCTTTATTGTTGCCAGCTTTTATAACCAAATTTTTTGTGCTCATTAATATGATAAAAAGGTGAACACCTTCACGTTGATCTGTTTCAAGTGAAAGAGTCAACTTTAACTATATAAGACTGTTTAACACACAAACCGAAGCTTCATATTCCCTTTCCTCTTTATCCAAGTCAGCAGCCTCATTTATTATCGCTTTATGATACCAAGTGTAAACCACAGACCGTGGCTCCAAGGAAGGGAGGTAAAGATGAGGTGAAGGCATTAAACAAAAGTTTAACATACAAACTTACAGTGGAATTTATTAAATAGACATGAAACATGTGATTAGCAAATTCTATGATGATCATGTTACTAATACATATATGTCCAAGATTTTTTGTAAACGTTACAAATTGTAAAAAAAGGTTTTAATTATTATATTTTATTATTCAAAATTGTGAATATGTAAATCAATTAAAATAAAAATTTTGAGCTTAATTTTTTTTATTAATTTTGAAATTTTGAAAGTTGTATTTTTATATCAAAATTTTTCTGTAATGTCTTTTTTAATAATTTGGATTGTTTTCATAATCAAAATTTAAGATATTTTCTGTTCTCAGACAATGAGTTCTGTTATTAATTAATTAAAATAAAAATAAGTAAATAAAAAATATTTTCATTAAAACCATATGTTAATTTAAAATTACAATATTTAAAAAGGGGCATTGATGAGATCTTTTAAACCAGAGTATAAATTGAAATTTTCAGATATTAAATGTTCGTTCCTAACTTCTTGCATGATTCATTAGGGCTTTTGTACAATTGCTCAAATAGATCGAAGACATGAAGAAAACATAAAACTTAACACTGTTTGTGGATATTTGGAGGATCAAGAATCACTTCAAAAGTAAATTTACCAGATGGCAATATCCAAATATCCAGCAGATAATAATCTGAACCTACCCCTGATTCGTCATTTGAATTAAAATCCTCTATATAAAGGATCTTAGATATAAAAATCAAAGCTATTATACGAACTAAATCCAAAATTAAATTATACCAAACGCTTACTTGTACATCTGTAAAATTTTCTAACCGTTTAACCACAGTAGCCTGAACGGCCTTATCTTTTATGAAAGGAGGAGAAATAAGCAAAGTAAATGAGACTATTTCCATGGCTATGTATTTCCTTGTCACCTGAATAGGTCCAAAGATAACATACCATTTGAACATTACGATCACCACTCTCATATCCTCCCAGTTAGACTGCTTTCAAAGGTTTCTAGGAATGAGGTTTGACTATCAAAATTCAATCAAGAGGGAGGACTGTCGAACTTTGCTTTCATGGGTGGTCAACTTTGTGTCCTGACTTGCCAACGATGGGTGAGATAGTTCAAAACTTTGCATTCATGACCGATCGACTTTGAAACAAAGACTTTATCTCCCTCAATTGCGTCAAGGGAGTATTTATGTATATACTGGACAAGAGCCAGGATTTGAGTTAAATGTTGATATTATAAGGAATCTTAGGAGTGGGAAATATAAGATTTTCCCAGAAGGCGAGAGAATGTTAAGCCGAATATGGCCAATACAAAAAAAAGATGTTTACATCACATGCTCCCTTTGTCCCAGCATACCAATATATTCTAATCTAATAACTTAAAACAAGTAATATCAATCAAAATCGTTTCTTTTTTTGATTTCAAAAATTTCCACTCAAAGACTTAATCAATATTTCTAACCTTTTGTCTTTCTTTTTTCCCTTTTGCTCTCGTTTTCTCTTACTCGCTCTCTTGCTAATTCATTTTTGCGATTTAATTATATTTAAAATATAGGCCAAAGACTCCTGAATATATATTTTTTTCATTGTTCAATATATATATTGTGTATAATTTCCCTTGACACAGAAAATTTACTTTTTATTTTTCTTCCCCCCCTCCCCAAATTTTCAACGCTTCTTGTATAGATTCACAGCTATCATTCAAAAATCAGCCTTTTGTTTTCAAGCGAAAGGAGTAACTTTGCCGTTTGCCTTTTTTTCTCTTCAAAATACACATTATATACTAGTTCCGTACATAGCTGATATCATTACATCATTTTTATATTTTTAACTTGGAAGCTTGCATACCTGATACGTAATATTATTCAAAACTTAAAGTAGAAGTTAAAAAAACTTGCCGAAAATTTTTTTTTCTTTTCATAAAAGGTAGCCTTACGTACACACCTCCCATATAGATATATCACGCCAAACCACCCACCGGTTTTAAGAATACATTACCCTTTTTCCGTATTTTTCCCACAGCTTATATCGATATCTAAAACGAGCTCACACATAATGCCAGTTTTCTCTAACCCCGTAATCTTTTCCGATCCTACTTCTGCTCCATCCGCGATAAACTCGATAATCGGGGCAGTTGGAACAGTGGTAACCACTCCCACAAATACCACCCAAGACATTAAATGTTTCGGTGTGGATGGAAATGGCCTGTGTCGCGATCCTTCTCACAAACACTATTATGAACAACAAAGAAAGTACCAAGAACGTTTAAAACAGGAACAACTCTTGCAAAAACGACGGCAACGCTTGTCATTAACCACAGAAACATCCTCGGTTCGGCTACTGCCGACTACCACTTGTTCACTTTATTCTGGTTCCAAGTTTCGTGGGGAGCAGCGTAGCGGAAGGAGTAGTTACGAGGTTGCCGTTCATATTCAGGTACGTCCTGAACTAAATTAGAGAGGGTTTCATGGACTTCTAGTTAGTGTCAAATTAAATGACATATGATAAATCACTATTGCAATGGCTCATCGGATGTGTGTGAAGAAATGAACGAATATGGAAACTTGAACGACAATATTTCTTGCCGATTATGAACTTTGAGATCGACATCGCAGGGAGAGATCGACGTTAGTAAAGAATTCGATCATGACAAAATGAGCCCGATGAAAATTATTTGCTTACAAAGAATGTTCTAGAGCTATTGAATAAAAAAGGCCGATTTTAGGTCAACGTTTTAAAGAATCTCCTTCGTCGATGTAGCCATCAATTAGCCTGATTTTTTTGATATTCGGTATTACTTATTTTCATATTAAATTTAAAACTTAACAGCACGTCGATCTCGCCGAATCATTTTTATGTGGCTATCTTCACATCAAAGGCCTCACTGAAGATTATCCAGAATTAACCACTTTTTTTGAGGCTGAAATCATTGGTAAGAAGTATTCTTTCCTCACTAAAAAGTGGGATGCTAATGACAAGATAGATGTTCAACATTGGGTAAGTTTTATCCTGCTAATATTTCAAAAACAGATGATATAAAATTGCAATTTTCATTACTAATTATCAAATCTCGAAATTGTAGACGCGCTTCCCTGCATTCCGTCCAATTCAAAAACACATGAAGAAAGATAACTTTATTTATGATTTTCATAACAAAGACTTCATCTTCATGCGATGGAAAGAACATTTCTTGGTTCCTGATCATCGTGTAAAGACTATAAATGGCGCTAGTTTTGCTGGGTTTTATTACATTTGTTATCAATTAAGCACTGGTGTGATTACTGGCTTCTACTTCCATAAAAACTCTGAATGGTGAGTGTGAATACGCTGCACTTAAATAAATTGGTGATTTATGGGATTTTCATATTCTAGAAAATTTCAAATTCCTTTTAACATTGCTCTATTGTAAACTTTTTTATCGCTCACAGGTTCCAAGAATTAAAATTGCAACATACTCCTGACAATTCCTTCCCATCCTTTGAGTTCCGATAAAAAAATCCATTCACGCTCATAAATACCTCCAACCGTAAATATTAAACCAAATTATCTCGTAAAATAGTCTCTCACCTTATACATACATTTGATTCACAACCTACATAAAAAGATTTCCAATATAGTATGTTTACATACTTAATCAGCAGGAGCAACAAGAGCAGCCGAACCAAAAGAAAGATGAATCCGAATAAAAATCTTTACAATTCCAACTCTCACATACCAAGAAACTTGGATATTTTATTGAAAAATGAAAGTACGAATATTTAATTGATTTTGAATCTAACCATTTTAATATAAATAAAAGTGATATATAAAATAAAATTTGCAACGATTCGACATTTACGGATATGGGCCTTGAATTTTTAGACATCAAAAACTTTATAATACTTTTGAATATTCCCTTTACCAAAAGCCAAAATAATGAAATAAAATTAAAAGGCCAAGCATTAATATTTATTTTCCAGATAAATTTGTAAAATCACATGATGTATTTTAGAAATTTCTAGACAGGTTCTTTCTAAATAAAATAAAAAACACGCAAATCTTTCCTTTTAAGATGTAGAAATTATGCAAATACCTTAGATCTCATCGAGGGCATCTGATAAAAGAGGGGATTACAGGTACCTTCACAATAATTCTCATTGCGAAAAACCAATATATGGTTTCTCGACAAAAAAGTAATCATGAAATGGTTCATTTCAATTTTTAATCTTGTGGAACATTGTCATTGTTTTATGAACAGGTAAGAATAAAATTTCATGTAGATGGTGCAGGTACGTTTGTTGACACAAGCCTATCCCTCTTCATTATAAATGAAGGAACACCACAATGTATGGCTCGAACGTGAGCTTGAAGAGCTTCTTTTGTTTCGTACGGCTTTCCGCATTGTCTTTCATCATCGAGAGTCCACTCACACACGAAAGCCTCGGTTTCAAGCGATAAAGCAGTGGGGAAACCTAAGGAGGAACGGGTGATCGAAGTGCCACCATTATCAGAGGGAGGGGTGGCCAAAGATTCCATGTTTGCCTTTATTTTCTCCGCCCACATTCTTCGAATTAAATCATCTGATAGGCGATTTTGCTCCTGTAACATCAAGCCAGTCAAATTGAAGTATTGTTTATCATCCTTCAAGTTCTGGTTTAATACTTCCAAGTGTCTTATTCGTTCATGTAATTCAGAGTGTTTCAAAGCAGATGAAGGAGGACGGGATGTAGCAGCTGCACGTCTCGCCTTTAGTAATTCTTGTTGCGTCTCTCCAGCTTCTTCTTTCATTCTGTTTATAATTTCATGGGCCTTTCTCAATTCTACTGTGGCTTTTCTTTCCTTATTTTTCAACTGTTGTTTCTCCTGATCCGATTTTTTAGCAGCATCTTGCTCTTGAGCTCTTAATTTTTGGATTTCCATCTCAGATTTTGAAAGCTCGATACTTTTCTTTGCCAATTCCTTTTTATTTTCTTCTAGCTCTTTCAATGTTTTATTAAGCAGTTGCTTAAGGGTTTTAATTGGGTCATTATCAGCTGGACTAATAGGATGGAGCAGACTTTCTGTTGAAGCTAATGTGGAACTAGACACTTGGATAGTACTCTGATCATCAGGATGAGAGGGAAACTGCGTTTTTGCTCTTTTAGCCTTATTTTCAGACTCATTAACGGATTCTTTGTTTCTTCCAGACTTGTGATCAAAAAGAAGCAATGAGAACTAAGGAAAAGGATGGGATGTGCAACAAGATATGTTTACCTCTTTACGTTTGTCACCGATAGAATTCATTGAACCCTCATCCTCACTAGGTCTTATATTTGGCTCTACGGCCAACAGTGGCTGATTGAAGTTGGGAAGATTTTGTCTTTGAGACGACTGGTAAATTTGCATCTGATTTACTTGATTGAAATTTGGTCTGAGAATTCTTGGAACTATTGGGATTACTATTTTCTGCAAACATTTTTTAACCTCTTCCTCCATACCGAAATTCAAATTGGTTTGGTAGTTTGACTGTATCCATTCAATTACTTTTTTAACAACTTCTTTTAATTCCAGTTCATTCTTTTGCCACCCAACCTTTATATAACCACACTCTACTTTGATACCGAAATCGTGGATACGTTTCAAATCGATAAGTCGCAAATTTCTCAGTGAACTGTCATCAGACATTTGTAGCATATAAATATACGCTTGTTCTGAGGAATTTTTGGTTACCAGGCGTAGAATTGGTAACTCCATGTGATGTTCCGAATGTAGCCAAAGTTTACAAAGATCAAAGGAGGAATCATACGCAATGACAAAATCGAATGGGGGCTTTGATATAAAGTCTTATTAGGATAATACCCTTAATAAGTTTACTTTATTATAAAACAAAATTAAACCATAATTTTTATCTTACTAGATTCCGAGAATTTTCTATGTAATCAGCAGTGAACAGGTGTAGGCCAAAATTTTCTCCGTTTTGAGAAGGTTGAATATTTTGATTTGACATGGCTCCGAATTCACGATAAGGAATTTGTATATGGGCCAAAAACGTTTTCATGAGTTCCTGTAAAAAGGATTACAATACCTTTTGTTAATTACTACCCGTTTTCTAAGAACCCTCTTAGTTTCTTATTATGGTAGACGTGGTTGTTTTCAAAAGAAAAAAACAATGCGACGAAACTACCTCCAAAGGGTTGGACCTACGATCCGAGACAATAGTTACATTGTACCTCAGAAAGTAGACCAAAGAGAGTTACGTTCGAAATGCAAGATTGGTAAAATTCTGATTTCTATCGTCATTAAGCCAATCGTTCGACCAAGGGAACATCGAATTTGTCTAATGATTATCTAAATGATCTTAACCACTAGATTCATTAGGCTTTGACCAATGCTCAAAGGTCTTGTTGGTTTTAAATCACGTAGGCCTCAGAAATTACGTTAATCTTTGCATTTGAAAAAACGCAACATATTTAAAAAAGGAAATATTGAAAGCAATTTTCGCCAGATCAGGCAAACGTGCTGAGTTATAAATCTTGATGAATCCAAAAAAATTTAGCGGGAAAGACCCACGTATCAAGCATGCAAAAAATTTGGGTAAGCCACTTGGCTTTTCATATAAAGGATTGAAACAAGGAAATGTATAAAATACTATATCAATTGCGAAAGAATAAAGACATACCATGATTTCAGGCCTCACAACTATGGCATAAATAATTCCTGGGTTGATTGATGGAAGTAGTAAGCGCAAAGTTGTTAATTTACCCGCCTCGTCTGAAGAAGAAAACATATGGGTTGCAGCTTCCATAGAGGACAAAAAGAGGCTTGGATTGTCCAGAAGATCGTTAAATTGAATCAACTTCTTATGAATTGGTGTGTTTAAGTCGACAGTTTCTGTAAGGGAACTAGATTCCAGTTGTTGAGCTACGCTTCTATCATTCAGCAATTGCACGTAAAGTCTACGTTGAGAGTAAGACATTGGGACTGGAATCATAAAAAAATTTTTTTTTATAGGATATTGTCCCTTCGTTTGAAATGATATCATTGAAGTAGAAGCAGTTGCTGGTTCCTTCCCTTTGTTTGTATCCTTGACCCCAAAAATGTTGAAATGTTGTGGTTTTTGGGGACTTTGATTATTTGATAATTGTCTTGATGGCCCTCCGTTATTGCCACCCATATTAATAGAAGAACTATCTCCATTAACCCCTCTAGAAATAAGTGCTTGGTGCCCAATAGAGCTTGTTTGACTTTCAACTTCGGTATCGACCATCATCGGGATATTTATATTGTGAGCTAAAGGAAGAGAATTTTGGCTCGAAGATATTAGTTCTTCATCCTCAGAATCTGATATCTCAATTACATTGGAATTAGGATCCAAATTAGATCTGTCATGTACCCTAGGAATACATGGCTTCTCAAAATTATTTTTTACTGGAAGTATTACGCCTGGAAAATTGTAATATTTAGGCCATCGGTTTTCAACCTGTCCTTGCTTCTTTTCGGTCAATGGAGCCCTCTGATCCAAACTTATACTTAGATCGGGAAGGGACGCAGATTGGCTGGTAACAGAAGGAGCTTTTGTAGATTCACGCGAGTCCGTTGTCTTTGGGGATCCAGCAATAGTTGAAGCGTCATCCATAACATCTGGGACTTCTTCGTAAATTTGTCCATGATGAAATTCGTCATTTTCTGATTGATGACCATCCATATCAATATGGTTTTTTGTTTTATTCCATTCCCTCAACAAAGCTTTTGTGCAATTTTTTTTAGGCTCCTATTTCGAGTGAAGCTAAGTTAAGCAAAACTTTACTCAAGGTAACATTATGAAAATAAAACCAGCTACAAACCCAAGTCGGAGCCCATGGAAGGTTCGTTTGAGGGTCAATTCCTTTCCATTGACATAAATATTGCCTTTCTCCCTTTTGAACTCTTTCGTCTAATATTCTTTCCACTTCAAAAAAGTCACCTGAACTCTTTGTATGGATGCCTCTAGGCATGGCTTTTTATCTACTTGCAGGTGATCGTGAAGGTGTGCTTTTGGAGGTCAGGAGTAAATATCGGTAGCCTGCTATTTATTGGGTAGAGGTTTACAGGTAGAAACAAGTAATACGATGGTGACGCTAGGAGATGATGCAGCGTCCCAAATCTCAAAAATTTCTATTAGATGGATTGCTCAGACACAAAAATTTTTGCTATTTAGTAAAATTACAAACATTTAAATTTTTTATTTATCAAATTATAATTGATGACTGTTATTCTATTTTTTTAATATAAATAATTTTCATCTTTATAGTATATTTTAAAGAATTATTTTTTTTAACTTGAATATTTTACATAAAAATAACCGTAATAAATATTAATTAATTTATGCTATATAAATAGGCATTATTGATTTCACATATTTATAAATTTATAATGCGACATAATAAAATATCATTAAAATATAAATTCATCAGTAAAAAAAATGTTTTATACATATGCTATATAATTATTTTATAATTAATTATTAACCAAATTATTAACTTAATTGTTAATTATTAAATATGGTTTGTTTTTGCTAATTTCAACTTGAATAACACTAAACGTTTATCTTGGTTCTGGTTTTACTAATAAAGCTATAATTAAATTGCACTACATATTATAACGGTTATTTATGAAAAATTATTAGTAACAATTAGAAAAAAGTACATAAATATTTTATCTTAATATGTTAAGTATTTAGTATAATAAAATTAAAATTTTCACTTATGTATTTATATATCCAAAAGACAAATTCATAAAGCATAAAATCTTACAAGAATATTTAGATTTGTAAAAAGTTTTGGTAATAGTTATTATTGATTTTTTCTAATATTTTAAATATTTTATAAAGCTAAGTATAATAACCAGTTTTATATATTTGTTTATAAAAGATTTGTTTTTAAAAATTGGTTTAAAAAGTTTTTGCAAATTTTTAATTACAAATACCAAATTGATTGATTTAATTAAAATTATTAATAATTAAGTAATAAAAAAACTTTTTTTCTTCTATATTTCAAATTTTCCAAAAAAATTAGTTTTTTAAAAATAAGTTTTTTGCTTTTCTGTTTTATATTTTCAATGTTTTTTAAAACATTAATTCTTTTATATTGAAACTACAAGCTGTTATTAATAGTATTATGGCCAAGAAAAAGTTAACAAAAAAGATTATTTATAATTTTATTGGTAATATTTTTGCACAAAAACCAAAAAATATAGATAAAAATATTAAAAACTTTGAAAATAAGACAGTTTTTTTTTTAACAAATTATTTAGTAATAATTTAACTAATTTTAAAAAATACAATAACATAAAAATTAACTTTAAAAAAAAATAAAAAGTCTGTAAAAATAAACAATAAATTTAAAACTAGTAATAAAAGTAAATTTTTTTTAGATTTTTAAATAAATACTTAAAAAAAAAGTAAATATTAATAATTTAATAATTTTTTTACTTGGTATAATTAAATTTTTTTTTTTTATTAGAAGTTTTACAAGTGCAGCCCAACCACCACCTAAATACATTGAAACAAAACAAAATCTAAATTAAGTATGGCTCATGCCTTTTTTACACATAACAAGTCACTTGGACCAATTAAGACAGCACTATATACCTAGATTTCTTATTACAGAAACATTACACAAGAAACCAAAATCTGATTTGGTCAAACATGAATACAATCCAAAACATACATGGATATCTAACCTGAAACTCAAATCTTGGATCATTCCAGCAGACTACAAGAAAGACATATCAGATATTGAAGGAAAAAAAAAACCATCATGTGGCAGAAGGTTATGCTTTTCATAAAAGAATCTCAACTTAGCCATAGACAGCCAAATGGCAAATCTATAACTCTCAACAAATTAACAAATGAAATTGACAACCAATGCATTTCTACCAGAATTAGCATCCAAATGGCTTACTGTGTTAACCACTCAACTCTTTAACACAAAACTTTTAGCCAGTGCTGTGAACAAATCAATAAAAGAAACAGTCTTATTTAATGAACTAGCAATCACATTTCTATCAGCAAAAGCATCCAGCAATGCATTCCATTTCAGAATAGCATCAGACAGTAAAGTTTCCCAAACATTGACATTATGAGCACAAAAAAACATGTGATTAGAGTTTTCTACCAAACCACATTAAATGCAAGCAATATTTGAATATCTTAGATTATACAATCTTTTCTTTTTGGCTACTAACAAGCAATAGTGAAGCGTTTTTATAAAGTATAACCAAAGCACTACTAACACAGTACAAGTGTAGCCAGATCTGATTTTGCTATTAGATGCCAAACACAAAAGGTCTTGGCCTTATCAAAATAGCCACAAAGCTCTGCACCAATAACTTTACCAACATACTTGGTCTTCCAACCAACAGAGTAAACAGCATTAAATAGTTTTTTGGCAACATGACAAACATTCTCAGAGACAGGTCTGCCTTCAATATTGAGAAAACAATAAGGCACTACAAAAGGCAGAAATGACCTAAAGGTGACAGCAGCATCAGCATAAAAATTGGCACATTCATTTCCAATAACACCAAAATAACCCTTGACCTTATCTCAAGTAACTAACAAATTTTTTTTGGAAATGACTTGGCAAATATGTTCCTTTTCAATTCAGTATTTGTTATAAAAGTCAGAACCAGACACATCACTAATGGAATTGCACATGTTTAATAAAGCTTGGCTGTCTGTAAACAAGTCAACAGATTAAGAAGTGGGCATACACTCCAAAATAAGAGCAATAATCTGCAGCTTAACCAGAGTTGATGACAGCAACCCATCCATCTTAACTCCAATGCTAGTGTTTACATCTAGAAAGTAGGCAGTGGTATCACTACAAACACCCAATGTATCTAAATTTTTGATGGAACTATTAGTATAAACAGTTATAAAACCCAATTCAGAATTTAACAGATGTTCACTAATGTAACCAAAGTTACAAAGAGAATCAGTGGAAATGGAATGAAAAGACAACAACACATTATTTGACAAACCACCTTTATTGATAAATTTAATTATAAAAACAAACCAGACAGGAACTGGGTCTCTAAAGTCCAGCTTCTTTTACCTGCAAAAAATGTTCTACATAAAACATATGCCACAATGGTCTAAAAGCTGGTCTACAAATACAATGCCATATTTTTTAAGAGACTTTACCACATCCAAATAAAACTCAAAACCAAGCACATCCAAGACTACCTAAAGACAGATTGCACAATTTGAGGACATGTGTCATGTCAGCCAAAAAACAATTTTTGGTATCAATTGGCAACACAATTAGAACTTGAAAAGGGTGTTGGGACATCTAGCTAGCAGTCTACAACTCTATGACTCTGTGTTCAAATAATTTACCAAAAATTCTGTTAGCATTAGCAAAACTAACCAAACCAGCCAAAAAATTTTCAGCCAGCACCTGCTCAAAAGTTCTTAAACCATAAAGTTTTAGATAATACAAAGCCTTATTTGGGAAATCTTTGGGCAGATTGGCCTTGGGTTTCAAACTTTTTTTTAACATTTTGTCCCATTTCTTACATACATTCTTTGAAACACAACTAAACTGCAGCCTATAACCAATTATGGGCTATAAAACAGCAGAAACCAAATATGAAAACTGCTTCTCAGTAATAGCTTTTCTTAAAACCACATTTGAAAAAAATCTGATATCTGAATAAGCTTTGACCAAACTTGGCTTTGACAGATCATCTATAAAAAAAAAATCCCTAAGTGCTGGTAAGACTCATACTTTTTGGCTATGGAAATTTCAGAACCACTAATAAACAGCAAAACTTTCTTGGCCTCTTGATTAATAGGAATGACAACCATTTTGTCCACATTAATAGAAATGTTATTGATCAAAAAAAATTTACTTGCAATGTCCAAAATTTACTGTGTAGCTGCCAAGCAATTTCCAACCCAAATAGTGTCATCCATAAAGGCACCAGCTGCAAAAAAGAAAGTCTTGCTACCCTTAGAGTTAACTTTGCTAATCTTTGTAAAAAATTTTAAACTCAATCTGTAACTGCTGTTACAGATAATTATTTGGGATCTTAAATCAAATAACAAACTTATAATTTGGTGCTCAGTTGATGACGTTGATAATATCTGAAAGTTGTTTGTATCTGAAGGTTTTTTTGTTGAGTCCTTTGTATAATAGACAGAGATTCAATAATTGTTTTAGTAGTCTTTTGGAATCACAATTCTGTTAAATTTTTTTCTCAGTGTGGTAACTGGTAATTTTTTTAATAAGCTATTCTCAAATCTATAAGTGTTTTATCCTTGTTTCATGGGTCTTTTACCAGTCCTTATGATGTCTGTATTTTAGTGCTTAATCCTTAATCAATTAGTAAAACCAAAAGAAATAACAAAAAGAAATAAAAGAAAATAAAAAAATGAATAAAAACAATTACAAGTTAGTATTCCATTAATAGCCATGATCAAGAGCTATTTTTCTAGTGTGGTTAAGTATTAATTACTATTAACATGAAGTGTCAATAGTAGAGAATAGATTAGTTATTTAAATAATTATTTACTGATATTGGTGCTGTAAAATGTTGTTTAGATCAAATTTAAACTAAGAGATCTGTTTTTTCTATTTCTAATACTACCACTATATATACATAATTGAGATTTCTCAATTCTTCAATTTTTCACATCAGGAATCCTGGAATTTCTGGAATCCTGTAATTCCTTTAAGAGGAATTCTGGAATTCTGGAATCCTGCAATTTTTTGTATGAGAATTCTGAAATTCCTGAAATTTTACAATTCTTCTAAGAGGAATCCTGGAATTCCATATTTACTATGGCTACTTCTAATTGGCTAAGTTATATACTACTAAACTTTCTATATTTTATGAGTAACACCACACAATTGCTTATGTTTTTTGACTTCACAAAGCAGAGAATTATAGAAGATCCTTTACAGTAATAGTAAAAAAACTTCTCCTTAATCCAACCCATCATGAATAGTATATCTATCAATTAATCCAAAGTCTGTTATCATCCAGTTGGTCTGATCATTGTGTATATTTCTAAAAAATTTAATAAAATGAGAGCACATCTTGATCTTAATCAAACTGTTCTACAAATAGAGCCATTTGACTAAGTCATAAGCCTTTTACATGTCCTAAAAGACCAACCACAGCTCTCTGTCTTTTTTAAGCACATTCTTAATGATAGAGCCAATGGCAAAAATCAGAGTTTGAGTAAAAATACTTTTCAAAACTAAGAAGTTATTGTCATGAAGGACATTAAACTTACTACAAGCCAGAGATATCCTATCAGAAAGAACCTTAGACAGTATCTTTCTAGGTGTTTTAATTAAAGCAATAGGTCTGGTATTGGTAAGTGTTCCCTCTCAATCATACAGCTTTGGTATCATAGAAATCCAGGCTTGTTTCCACTGTAAAGAAACTGCACCCAACACTAAACATATATTGAGAATGTCCAACAAACCACCAAGAATCTGAGCATCTCTATGTTTCCAAAGCTCATTAGGAATACCAGAAATGCCAGCAGCTTTCCCATTAAACAGGCTCTTGATTACTAAGAGAAACTCATCAGATCCAATCACATTTATGACATTTGAAAATGCATTATCTCTAACATAGTCCAAAGGGGCATATTGATTTGACCAATAAGCAGGCAGAAAATTGGGAGCAATCTGTTTTCTTGTCTATCCTTCTATGATAACATTAACAGTAAATTTAACTTTACCAAATACCAAAATTAACTTATCATCCATAACTAGATGGTTCAGCACTATCTTCTTGAAAGACTGTTTCAAAACATTCTTAATCATGTGTTTTTTATTGGAGCAAAAGTTTTCCATGTATTTGTCTATTGCTTTCTTGATAGAAATATCTCTGGCCACCCTGAACTTATAATACTTGGACCTTTGATACAACTTTTTAACCTCCAACAGATGTTGTAAAATCCTTTCCCTGCTCTCACTATTACCAAACATTATGCATGCTTTGAAGGCCTCCTTATCATCAATAGTATATACATCAAAAAGGTATATGGCTTCTGATTCCTGATTTGAGCTTAAACATTTCATCAATTTGGCTACCAGCAATTTCAGCCTAAAGAATCTTGAAGACTGCTTATTTTTTGGACAACTAAAGTCACTAAATCAGTACTTAGAAAACACATTATCAGCTGAGCTTAATATCACCTCTTTAAGGATCTTCTACATAACATCCAAATTTTCAGCATCTTTTGTATTATTGAATAAATCCATATTCTCCAGAAACTTGTTCAACAAACATTCTCTAAAGCATGACCACTTATTAACATCTGCATCCTTAATCTTAAACTTCTACCTATTTCTATTGGTCTGTATATGATTACTATTAAGGTGGATATCTAAGAGACCACCCAAACCAACTGAAACCAAAACAGCATTATGATTAGTGTTAAAGAAATCAGAAACTGGAACAACTTTATGACTGGCTACTGTAAACAACAAACTCTTGTTCACAAAAATGTAATCAATAACTTTCATGACACCTCTTAAATTGTTTCAAGTAGAAGCTTTGACCAATGAATGTCCACTAAAAGAATTAACCAAGCCCAAATTCAAGCAGAATTTAAAACTAGTACTTTTCTTAGATCCACTTTCATTGAAATCTCCATTTAGAACCATAAACATAGAAAAATTAACAGTCTTGGCAATAAAAAAGTTGATTTTATAAGCTTGGCTGAATCTGGTCCCAGCAGAAGCACCAGTGTAAAGGCCTAAAATTACAACTAACAGTTTGTTTTTGAAAAGAAGCCAAACAGAAATAAGATAACCAGGAATTTTTTCAACCTTGAAAACATGATATGCAAGAGAATTGTTCATAATGATTGTCATCCCAGCACCAAGAAACTCTTTGTTCAAGCCAGAAAAAAATATCCTCACTCTATCAAACTTGTTCATAATCTAAGGCCTGATATTAGACCTTAACTTTGTCTCCGTAATAATAGAAATCATATTTCCAGAATCCATATGCCAACAAACAACGTTATTCTACTTGGCAGGAACATTGATACTATGAACATTGCATGTTGCAAATTTCCAAACTAGATCTATTATTGGGAAGGAAGAATAGCAGGAACCAAATCAGCATTGTCTATTTTGGCCAAAAGACCCATAACTGTCATTGAAATATTGTTTAGAATTTCTTCTATTTTCGAAATAACTGAAAGATCAAAAACCACCACTTCTGTAATAGTTTCATTACAAGTGATCACACCTGAACTCTTATTCATTATTATATTTGCCCTTTAATTCTGTGATGAAGGTGTCACCAATGGCTGACATCCAAGACTAGACTGAGAAACCATTGGCCCAAATGTGTTCAATCTTTTAGCTAACTTGTCAATGCATTCTGCGAGACTAATAAGACTATGTTCAAAAGTGGCAAATCTATTGTTCAAATCCTCAAACTTTATTAGATTAGGTTTTATCTTTGAAAAAGAACCAGAAGCTGCTAAGCCATTGTGTATAAAAAGGGGAGAGAAAGAAAACCCACCAACAATATTGGCCCAAAAAGCACCACCAAAAGAAACAGAATGGGAGATTGAAACAGAACGTCTAGCATAAATGAAAGCCAGTCTATTTTTATTATTATTTAACAATATTCTGTGAAATGGGCCACCAAGAGAAACATTCTCACCTATAGAATAACTTAAAGAGGTATAACCCAAATTTTCACACTTAGTATACTTGGCAGAACTTAGATAAGATCAGCACAAATTAATACCCTTTAAGACAGATGTAGTTTTCATAACAGCATTAAGCAAAACAGCAAAGTCAAAACAAACAACAGCACATCTGACTTGGGCATATATAACAGAGTGTTGATTAATGACACATGTTTTTCCACTTACAGAACCAATGAAGTCCCAGATGTTATAAGCATTGATGCCCATCAGCAGTATGTAGAGCAATATCTTATGCTGATCTCTAATATTCCATGATTCTTTGTCAATATTAGCCTTGACTACTTTCATGAAATCTTTTTCGATTAAGATGAACCATCTAGCTGCGACCAAATCAGTCTAATCCAATTGGGCAAATTTTATCACAGCTTTTTGTTATAGCTCTACCAATTGCATCTTAATTAACACAACAGAACCAAATTCAGAAAGTGCAATATGCACAGCCTCAGCCAATGTTCTAACTGGAATTTCTTTTACCACTATAGCCCAATTTGAATGACTAGTTAATCTCTTAAGATTAGTGTTTACCAAAATATTTGCTGCTCTTGTCTTTTCTGTAGTCTGTGCCAAACTAAATTCAGAAGTAAAAAAAGCATAGATGATCTCTGAGAATTTTGAGGGAGTAGAAGTCTTCTTAAAATTATTAACTTTTGAGAATAACTTTCTGATTACCACCAACTTTTCCTGAAAAGATTTTTCAGCCACCTTATCCAGCTCAATATCCATAATAAAAGACTTCTAAATAGAAACATTGACTAAATTTTTCAAAGAAGGAGGGAAAACCATAGGAGTATCCAAAAAAATGTCATCATTATCAACACTATCCAAAAAGTTGATTTTTCTCAATAGTATATCCAAAGCATTTTTGATTACCAATCTCAGACTCTTTGGTGTTTAGTTAGAATTGCCTTTTATAAACAAACTTCTCTTATCATAATACACACTGGTTTTCTTTACCAAACACTCTTTTTCTATATTAACACTATCAGATTTAATAGTATTATTAGCTTCAGACTCCCAAGAATTACCAACAGCTTTTTTAGACAAGACCAGTTCACTAGCAGCACTATCTTTTAAAACACCATCTTTTCTTTTTTTCCTAGAAGCAATATTTTTTTTAATGTTTTTTTCACTATTAATAGAGCCAAAGCTTTTAATAGACTTCTTCATTACAGTAATACTACAGTCAATAGTGGTTTCATAATCAAGCAAAAACAGTTTGGATTTATTGTACTAAATTGTAAAAAACTTCTTTTAGAAAAAAAAACTTTTAACTCTTTTTTGGAAATTTTGGATGAAGAAGAGAAAAAAGTTTTTTTTATTAATTTTAATAATAAAAATAAAAAATATTTTTTATATATATTTTTTATTGCTTTAAAATCTAATTATTTTGTTTTAATAATTGTTAAAAAAAGATTAAAAATTGGTTTGAATATTAATTTATTAGCTATTAAGAAAAAAAATTCTATAAAAAAATATAAGTAGTTAAAAAATTGTTTTTATTAATAAATAATTTTAAAAAAGTCTTTTTTTTTCAAATTTTTAAGAAATTATTTAATTTATGTTTAGATTAGAATTTAATTAAATATATATTCAAATTAAATTGTAATTATTAAGAAAATTTTTATAGATATTTTTAAAAAAAAATTGTTTTAATTATATTTAAGTTTATAAAATAATATTTCAATTATAATTAATTAAACTATAACAAAAAACCATAATAAAGTTTATTATATTAAATAAAATTAATTTGCTAATTAATTAAATAATAAAAAATTTATTTGTTTATTTAAAATTATTGAAAATTAAAATATTTAAAAACTAAAAAATAAATTTAAAACTGTATTATTTATTTTGTTTATAGATATTATTATATAAATTGAAAAAAACTTATTATATAATTTTAATATTTAATAAAATTAATTTATTATAAACTAAATTAAATTTAATTATTATAAAAATTATAATTAATTTGATTATATAGAATTAAAATATGATTTTTTTAAAAGCTTAAAAAAATTGTTAAACATATTTTATTAATAATAAATTAAGTTTAGTTTATAGATATTTATACAAAAAAATATTTTTATCTTAGATTTTATTATATTTAATAAAAAATTTTAGATCTAAATAATTTTTTTAAAATTTAGTTTTGGTTTTATTAATGTTTTTAAAATAATTTCAAATAACATATTTTTAAAAATATGTTAAAAAAAACTTGAAATAAAGTTTTAAATTTGGTATTTAGACTAAAATTTTAGTTTTTATTAATGTTTTTGATTGTTTTGCTATTTTTTTTAATTATTAATTTAAATAAATTATTTTTTATTTTTTTTAATAAATTTAATTGTTTATTATCTTTAAATTTTAATGTTTTTAATGTTTTTATTTCTAAGTTAAATAATTTAAAAACCAAAATATTTTATGTATTAATAATAATGTTTTTATTTTTTTTTAATAACTAATAAATATAAAAAATTGTTATATATAATATAATAAAAATAAATAATTTTACTAAACAAATAAATAATATAAAATAATATAAAAATAAAAATAATTTGGTTTTTATTACAAAATTAAAAAAATTTTATTTTTGATTTAAATTTTAGTTATTTAAATTCTAAAATTACAATTATTTTAAATATTAATTTAGTTAAACATATATACAAAGTTTTTAAATAATTATTTAGCTTTTATTAATTAAATTGTTATTTAAAAATAAGTTTTTTTTAATATTATTAAGATTTTATGTTAATACTTTTTTAAAAATAAAATTAGTTTAAACAAATAAAAATAATTTTTTTATAGTTAAAACTGTAAATAAAAGTTTTTTTGTAAGTTTAAGTAATAATAAAAATAACTCTAAGAAATATGTTAGCTTTAAAAAATATTTGGTTAAAATTAATTAATTTCTTAATAAACAGTTTTATGACTAAAACTATAACTTAAAAGAATATTAAAGAAGTAAAAATAATTATTATATTTTTATTACTATATTATTTATAAATATTATGATTAATTAAAAAATATTAAATAAAAAAAGTTTTTTAATTTTAATTATTAAACTGTTTTTATTTTAATTAGATTAAATAGTTTTTTATATATTTAATTTGTTATTTTATAAAAATAAACAAATAAAAATTGATAAAAATACCATTTTAAAAATACAAATGTTTTATTGTTAAAAACAATTAACTTAACAAAAAAGTTTGATAATTTTAAAAAAAATAAAAATTTAAATACAATATAAGTTTTTATTTAGAAAATTATGTATTTATTAATTAATAAAATAGTTTTTAAAATTCGTTTTAGTAATTTTAAAGAAAATAAAAACAAAGTTTTTTAAATTGGAATTTTTGGTTTTAAAAATTGTTAAAAAATTATAATAATAATTTTATAAAATTTATATATATATAAACTTTACTTAATAAAGCTAAAACTTTAAAATTTCAATTTTGTTAATATTAAGTTGGTTTTATTTAATATAAAAAGATTTTATTAAGTATTTAAGCTTTATAAGTTTTAAATAATCAAAAAAATTAGAATTAAATTTTTTGTTTTTAAATACATAAAATGTTTAACTTATAATAAAAATTTTATAATTAAGAATGTTTTATAATATTTATTTTAAAAAATAATATTTTACTATTTAACTATAAATAATAAATTGGTTTTAAATTTTGGTAAAATTAAATTTAAAATAAATAAAATTATAAAAAATTAAACAAAAAAAAATATTGTTATCTGGTATTTTGTGCTCATCTGCTTTTGTTATTTTGTAATCACTTTCTATGTGTTTTTCAGATATAGACCTGTACACATTTATTTACAAGAGCTTTATATTGAAAGATTAATATACTAAGACTGTTTTGGTTTTTAAGAGAAAGAAAAAAACTACTTTTGCTCTTGTGAAGTTCAATAAATTTGTGATGAAGTTGCACTATGCCAAAATATGAGCTGTCAGAATCAAATATAGAGTTAATATAAAAAAGGCTGACTTGGTTGGAGATGATAATGTGGTTTTAGATTTGTCTTGCTGTTTAGTTTTTATGTTGTTAGTTGGAGTTGTTTATATGCTTAGGGTTGTAGAATCTTTTGCTGTTAAATTTGGTAGGTGCAAATTGTGTTATTTTTTCTTTGGTTTAAGTGGTAATGCATTTGTTAGCATAAATATATAGTGTTGTTTTATCTGGCTCAAGTGATTAGTTATATGTAGTAAATATGTGAGCTGTGTTTAGTTAGTTTTATTTAGTTTGATTCTATGTATTAGATAGTGGTTGGACTTCACTTGTTAAACTTGTAATAAAAAAAAATATTATTAATATGTTTTATTAGTTTATATGTTTTTTGTAATCTGTCTAATTTTTTGTTGACTAGAATAGTTTGTTTGCTTAATATTATTAAATTATTTATTATTAGTTTTAGATTATATAGAGTTTGTTTGTTTTTTTCAGATATAAACAATAATACAGAAATTTGGTGTATAATGTTGTCTTAATTGGTCCAAGTAGTTAATATTATTTGAGAAAAAAACCAATTCAAAGCTATTAAAAAAATGTAATTAATATATAATAACATAAAAAAATATAATAATATAAAATAATACAAAATAATACAAAATAACATAAATAGCATAGAATAATTAGTTATAATATAGAATAACTGATTATAATATAAAAAAATAAAGCAATAATAAAAATAATAAATAATAGTTACTAATAACAAATAATCAAAAATAATCTTGTAAAACTAGAAAATATGTATAAAAACAAATAATTTTAGCAGATATAAAATAACAAACAGAAGATAAAAATCTATTTTTTTAAAATATATCTTAGGTTTAAACTTGATAAAACTTTTTTATCTTTTTTTATATTTTTTTACTTACTATTAAATAAAAATATTATTTAATTTTTATATATATAACTACATAATTTGTATTGTTAAAATTGAATTAATTGTTTCTCTTACTTTTGTTCTAGACCAGATATTATTAGCATAAATAGCTTTAAAACTCTAACAACTTAGATCAATTGCTCTTGATTATAGTAATTAATAATATTAAATTTTTTTTTCTTGATTTTTTTTTTCTTGTAAAATGTCAACAAAAAAATTCAACTGTATAAAAATAAACTTAATAATAGCTTAATAAAAGAGAAAATTTTTTTTAAATTTAAATATTAATTTTATCTTATTAGTTTATTAGAAAGACAAAAAAACAATATTAAATTTTAGCAATTATGTTTAATTAATTCAAAGAAAATAGTTTATATTCACAATTATAAACTACTAAAAATACATTTTGTGTTTTATAACCAAAAAACCCCACTAGTAAATTTACATATAATAAAAATTTTCAAAGATTAATAAATTTTAATACACTTCTTATATAATTAAAAAAATTCTACAGTTTTTATACTTAAATTTAGAATACTAAATATTATTATAATACTCTATCAAGTTTACTTGTAATATTTGATGCTACTTGTAAGATTATAAAATTTACAGAAACAAAACATCTCAAAAATTTACAAAAATAGTAACTATTAAAACTATAGAAAAAGATTATTTATTATTTAAAAAATTATTATATTACTATTTTTGAAAAGAATTAGAAATATTAACAAAGATTGTTACTGCTAAAAGCAATTTTATTTATTATGTACACACTAAAATTAACTATTTATTAGGCTAAACAACAAATATAAAAAAATTTGAAGAGCAAATTTATCAACTATTATTAGCATATTTAATTTTAATTACTATAAAAGTTATAACTAAAACTTTTTTCTTAATTGACAAAAAAATTGAGTTATATTTACAAAAGTAATACTTTTATTTAAAAAAAAACAAATATTGAAATCCAATTTCAAAGAATTTAAGTTTAACTTTAATAATAATATATAAATTATATAAAAAAGAGTTTTACTTATGATTAATAAAAAATCAAGAATTTTTTTATCAATAATTCTCTTATATTATTAAATTTCAAAAAGCAGAATTTTACTTAATTAATTTACCAAATTACAATCAAAAATTTTAAAGACTTTTAAAAATCTGTATTTATAAGACTTTAACCAAAACTTTTAAACTAAATTTTTAAAAAAATACAAATTTTTGTTTAAAAGTCTTATTTTAATTACCAATAATCCAAGCAAAAGTATTTTCTTTTGAACACTATTTTTAATTTAATTACTAACCAAATCAACAACTATTTTTTTAAAAAAACATCTATATTGTAACCTATTAGAACAATTAACAAAAAAAACAATCAGTCTCAAGATTAACAAAACAACCAAATATATTTTTATCAATATCTTTTTTATTTACACTTAAACAACTTAGATTATAACTTATAGAAACATTGTTAAACTGAAAAAGTTTTTTGGTAAAAAAAACAACATATATACATAAATTATAAAAGCTAAAAAAGCAATTAGAACCAATAATTGAAATAAAATTGAAACAATTCAAGTTTTATCTTTTTTTTTAATTGAAACTGTAAACTTATAATATTAAAGTTTTAATAAAAAATTAATTAATTTTGCCACCTTTAAACTTGCCTTTTTATAATATTTTTATAATTCAAATATGCTTATTAAACTACAAAATCAATTTAGCATAATAAAACAGAAAAATTATAAAGTTATAACCACTTATTTCGAAAGATTTAATCAAATTTTTCACCAAATTTAAACAATAAAAAAAAACTATTACATCTTAAATTAAATTTTTAACCCATTTATTAAGAAACTAAAGAGCAATATTTTTTAATCTATTAAACTCCAATATTTTGACAACTTATAAAAAGCAATAATACTTGCTTAAAATTTTGAATTAATAAAACAAGAAGTCAATTATATCTAAACTATTAATTTAGTCATAAATAAAACTTTTAATATTAATACAAAAATTACCTAATTAAGTAAAAAATTGATTCAAAAAATTAAGGAATTTTTTGTTAAAAGTACAAAAACTTATTAGTCATTATAACATAAAGAAAATACTAATAAATACTAGTAACAGTAATATTGCCAACAACAATAGCAATCTTAGAAACAAGATTTTTATAATTGTTATTATTGTCAAAAATCTGGTTACATTATAAAAGATTGCTACAAAAAACTATCAAATTAGAATTGTAAAAACCAATATTAGAACAATTTAGATATCTATAATTTATAAAATTTTAATATTTTTTGTTTTTATATTAACAATTTTATCTTAGTATTAAGTTCTACTATATAATAATTCAAAATTTTAAGCTATTAATTACAATCAAGAATGATAAAACAACAGTAAAAATCAAATTCAATTTATTATAATACTAGAAATCTATTATCTTAAATAACTTTAATAGAATATTTAAACCAGATCTTATATCTTGGTCTTATAAAAACTCTGAATTTTAGTAATATTATATCTTAAAAAAAAACTGTAATTAAAATTACCAATTTTTCTTCTTTTAACAACAATTAAACTATTTTTACTATAATTTTCTCTGTTATAATTACTAAAAATAACATATTTGCTATCATATTTTTATTTGATATTAATAATCTAAACTCTATTAATTTTTTTAGTAGAGCTATCAGTAATTAAAACAAACTAATTACAGCAATATATACTGATACCAAAATAAAACAAATAAACATTAAATTGATAATTGACAATAAATTAATGAATAGTATAATTACAAAACAACTTATAGATTAATTAAGTTATTAAGTGAATCATACTTTTTATAAAAGCCACTTAATATTAAGCTTTTATAAAAAACAATTGATTAACTAAAACCTATATTACACTTAACTAGAACATTCAAATTACTTTTAATAAACAACACATTAAAGTATCTGTTATGTATAAATATTTTAGAACAACAATTCTAAAACAATTCTTAATCAAATTTGAAAAACCTATCTTTAATCAATCTTAAAAACTTATTAAGTTTTTTGGATTAACAATTTCAAAATAGAGCTATTATTATCTTCCATATAAGAAAAAAAAAAGAGCTAATAAAAAATCACAGATATTAATATTAGTTTATTTAATTCTGAATTAAAGAAATTAATTATATTAATCCCTAAAATTAATTTGTATTAATTGTAGAAAAAAATTATTTTTAATAGATATATATATTGAAAACAATAAAATATGACCAATTATTACCAGATATTATTGTTATCTTTGTATATTAAAACAATTTAAATAACCAAAATGATTAAAAAAATAGAACAATATATTATGTCTTATATGTAACAAAATCTTATCAAATAAAAAATTATAAAATAATATCTTTAGCAAAAAAAAAATATGTGACAAATTCTGTCAATATACTATTTTAATCAATAATTAAACTAAAAAATAAATTTTTTTTACTGTAATTTATAATTAAACATTAAATCAACTGGATTTATATTTTTACAATAAAAAAAAATTTGAAAAATAACTATTATAAAATAGAAAGACATCATAATTAAAGAAATACACATCATAAAAAATGTTTTAGTAATTATAAAAAAATAGATAATCTATTTACTAGTAATTCCAAAGCATTTTAAAACTAATATTAAGAATTTGTTTCTACTTAAAAAAAATAAAAACAAATATTAATTAATCTCAATACAAAATTGTGTAATTATTATTTAATTTTTTATTATTTTCAGTATTATAATAAGTACAATTTTTTGTTTAATTCATTTTTATAAACACTTTATTCTATTTTTAAACTTAAAAACCTAAAAAAGAATATGTATTAGCAATAAAAAACATAATATTTCAAAAATTAAGTATGACTACAAAAATAAAACAATATTTTACTTATTTCAATTTTTCTAAAGAATTAAAATTAAAGTAATACAATAATAATAATAATAATAATAATAATAAAATATGCTCCAAAAAGCATATAAAAATAATGTTAAATTCAATTTAAAGTATTTTAAATATTTTTTTATAGTTATAATACTCTATTTTTTTATAAAAATAGATTTAAATTAACTTTAAAAATTTCCATTAATATCATAGTTTAAATTGCATTCTGGTCTAGTTTTGTAAACAAAAAAATTAATATTAAAAAAAAATAATTAATATTAGATATACTAAAAATATAATTATAATAATTTAAAACAATTTTAATAAGTCTTATATAATTAAATCCTAAAAAAAAATTGTACAAACTATCTTTCTACTTTTTGTAAAAAATTTTTAACTAATTTCAAAAAAAATTAGGTTTTATTGCTTAAAAAATTCAAGAATTTAAGTCAAATAAAAAAAAATATACAAGTTAATTTTGTGAAAAACATTATTGATAAAGTAAAATTTATCTATATTAATACTATTATTTTTATTCAATTATATTGACAATACATTCTAAAAGTTAATTAAAAAATTCAGAATTAAGTTTTATTATTTAAAATAGTTCTAAAAATCTGTTTTTTAGCTAATATTGCAAATTTATATATACTTGTCAAAGCTTACAAATATTTTAAAATTCTTATTTATAATTTAATCAAAGATGTTATTAAGATTCTCAAAAAAATTTTTATTAATTCTATTTTTCTAAACATTTAAAATCTCAAAAAACTCTAATTTATTTCTAATTTTACATAATATTATTTTTAAGTATAAAACTTGTTAAAAAAAAGCTTTTTATTCATAATAAAAAAAATCAATAAATTAAACTTAGAAAATTTAAATACTTTATAGCAAATATAACTCAAAGTTCTTTTAAATTAATATGTTAATATTTTTACCAGTAAAAACAAATTCAGATATATTAATATTATAAAGCATAAAATTAACATAAAAAATGCCAGATTTATTAAATAACAAGTCTATTAAATAATTTTAGTTGATAATAAATTAATTAAAAAAAAAATAATAGATGCTAAATAATAAATTAATTAAAAAATTACTAAGCTTTTGGTTTTTATCTGTTGTATTAGTTACCAAAAAAAATAAAATAAATAATTTCTGTGTAAACTATTAAAAACTTAACAATATCACTTAAAGAGATAATTACTTAATTTTTTTTATTCAAAAAATTCTGGATAATTTAAAAAATAAGAAATAGTTCTCATTCTTAGATTTAGTTAATGAATATTAACAAATTAAAATAGATTTCTTAGACAAAAAAAAATGACATTCACCACTTAAAATATAAATTTTAAATTTAATATAATGTTTTTTGAATTTTGTAATATTTCTGCTACTTTTTAATATCTTATAAATATCATATACAAGAAAATTTTTTGGAAATTAGTTGTAGTATATTTAAATAATATAAATGTATTTTCTGAAATTTTTGATATCTATTTGTGCTATTTTTAACAAATTTTTAATTGTCTTAAGAATTTAAAACTAAAACCTAATCTTAATAAATGTTTTTTTAAAAAAACCAAGCTAAAATTTCTGAAACACATTATTAATAAAAATAAAATAAAATTAAATCTTAACAAAATTCAAAAATTAAAATTTTTTTGTTTTAACCAACCTAAAAAACTAAAATTTTTTTTAAAACTGGCTAAATACTATTAATAATTTGTCAAAAACTTTTTTAATATTACCAAATCTTTTTATTATCTATTATTAAAACATATTCTATATTTATAAAAGGCTAATTAGCAAAAAACTTTAAATTATTTTAAATAACAACTTATAAAAACATCAATTCTAAGTTACTTAAACTTTAATAAACATTTTATTATTATTATAGATATATCAAAAAATACACTAAAAGCCATTTTATTACAATCAAATTCAATAGTTAAAAATATAAAATTATTTATGTTAACTGCAATATTAGTACTGTTAAAAAAATATATAATACTATTGATTTAAAATCTTTTATTATTTATTAGGCTATATAAAACTAAAAATATTATTTTTGTTAATTATTTAATTTATATATTAATTATAAAAAACTTATTTGATTATTTAACAAATCACAACTTAAAAAAAAATATACAAGATAAAATACTTATCTGTAACAATTTTCATACAAAATACATTATAAAAAAGAGCTAAAAACACCAATACTAATAAGTTATTAAAAATAACTCAAATCTAATTTTGACTAATAGTTATAGCCATTTATTAATAATTATACAAATATCTATTAACACTTTAATTTAAAGAGAAACTGTTTTAATAAAAACAAAGTGTTATATAAAAACAAGCTTAAACTATTTTTTGTAAAATAACTAATTATATTATTAAAAATGCCAAAATTACACTACATTATAATAAGTTATAAAAGATAATAAAAAAAATTGTTTTATTTAGCATATACTCTAATCTAATAACAGAATACTTTAATAAAAATATTACTTTAGAGAAAATAATTAATTTATATTATTGGCCAACAATATATAAGAATATTTTCGAATATATTTTTAATTGTAACTTCTATCAAAAAAAAGATAAAGCCAAAATAATAAAACTATTTTAATCTATTTTAGTTAGAAATTTATTTAATAGAATTAAAATTAATTTAGTTAAATTTTTCTCAATTATCTCTAAAAAAAATTGCTATATTACTGTAGCTATAAACTATCTTATTAAATAGTTTAAAACTAAAACTATTCAAGTGGCAAATACCAAAACAATAGCTAAATTTATATATTAAAATCTAATCTACTAATATGAATACCCAAAAAAATTATTGTTTGACCAAAAAACTTATTTTATTAATAGCATATTTACTAAATTAAACTAATAATTTATAATAAAATAATTATTATTATTACTATATTATTTTTAAATAAATAAATTATTTGAATAATTTAACCAAATATTATATAAAATATTAGCAAAAATAAGTTACAAAAATATGTAAAAATAAGACTTATTTATATCTTTAGTATTATTTGTATATTAAACATTAAAGCAAAATACTATTCAGTTTATATTGTTTAAATTAGTTTATAGAAGAAAAACCACATTATTTATTAAATAAAAAATATATTTTTTTTAACAAAAACAATTACCAAAAAAAATTTTAAAGTTACTTTGTATCAAAAAACATATCATTTTATAGAAACATTAAAAAACAATCATAAAATAACAGTTAACAATATTAATAATACTTAAAAACAACAAAAAAAAAGACATAATAATTATTTACTAAATTAATTAATTGAATTTAAGATTGAAAATCAAGTATTATTATATTATATTAAAGCTAAAAAACAGTAAAGTGAAAAGTTTGACTTAAAATAAGACAAATTATTTTAAATATATAAAGTTTTAGACAATAAAGTTTACAAATTATTATTAAAAGACAGGATTTTAAAAAAAACTACATATAAAAATTGTTTAAGAATTTATCATATAACACAAAAATTATCATTATTTGTATTTTAACTAAAAACATAAATTCTATTAATTAGATTAGAAAATATACTATAAAATCTAAAACCAATTATTATTATTGAACACAATCTATGTATGATAATTTGAATTACATAAAATAAATATATAAATACCAAAAATATGAAAAAAATTAATAATACTTGTAATATAAATCTTTTAAACAAAATCTTGAAACTTTTACAACAACTATTTAAAACAATTTAACAATCTATAATACTAATAAAAATTACAATTGATAGAAAAAAAATACAATATAAAAATATGAGTAAGAAAAAATTGAATAAGAATTTAACTAAAAGTAAGTATTTTTATTTTTATAAACAATCAAAAGAGAAAAAAAAAAATACATGGTTTTATATGTTTGAAAAAATTAAAAAAGCTTTAAATAAATTAGTTATAGAATTAGACATAAGAGATTAAATACTAAAAACTTTTAAAACTTGGAAAAAAAACTTTTTATTAATTTACTGGTTTTTTAAAAATTAAACTTATAAACATTATACTTAAATATCAACAAACAAATATTTAATAAAAAAGCTCTGAAACAAGTAAAAAAATTTGTTAGAAGAAACAACTTAATATTATATTACAAAGCAATATACTAATTGTATTTAATATTTAAATGTTGTTTAGTCATATTATTAGACAATTTACTAAAAACTATTACAATTAACAATATTATTACTCATAGAAAAGAGTACAAAAGAAATAATAAGAAAAACAGATAAGAAAAATAGACCAATAAGAAAGTAGTATTAAACATGTAAGCATATTACTAGTAAATTATGGCACATTGCTTAGCAATATGAGCAATATTAATAGATTAAAGCATATTGCTTAGCAATATGAATATTGTTTAAAAAATTATAATACATTGTTTATAAATATGTGAGATCTTGTAGAACATCAATTATATATATATAGTGAAAGTGTTAAAAACAGAAAAGACAAAACATATAACTAAAATTCTCAATTAAGAAACACAGTTAAAAGCAGTTCAAAATCCATATCACATATCAATAAATTATTAATTACTACTTAAATCCATATTATTATCACTTGATTAAAGAATATTAATTATCTTCACTTTATCAACACTCCATATTAATAGAATCTAATACTTAATTACATTAGAACAATAACTCTTAATTATAACTATTGATAGAATACTAATTCTTATTTCCTTTTTTTATTTTTTTTATTTTCTTTGTTGTTTGTTGATTACTAATTGATTAAAGAGATTAAATACTAAGTAATTGACATTAAGGATAGTCTGATAAAAGATCCAAAAATAAGAGTATAGAATTTAGAACTTAATAGATAGTTTACCAAAAAAGCATAATTACCAGAATAAACCAGCTATCATGTTGAAGAAAAAAATTTGACAGAATAATTATTCTAGGAGGTTATTAAAAACAACTATTAAATTTCTGTTTATTATACAAAAAACTCCAACCTAAAACCTTCAGATTACCAAAATCTTTTAATATTACTAACATAATTCAGCTATTGAGCACCAAGTTATAGATTTGTTATTTGTATTAACACCCCAAATAATCACTTGTAACAACATAAAATAAATAACAAATTCATAGTTTAAAAATCTACAAAAAACAATACTTAACACAACAATTAAATATTATATCAAAAGAACAATTTTTACAAATACATATAATTTTGTAAAAACTCAATTTTAAAAAGAAGAAATAATATTACCCAAGTAGAAAAACCAATTTAAATCTATTGAAAAAACATAATTAATACATAATAATATAAAAAACATAATAATACAAAATAATACAGAATAATGTATAATAATTTAAGACAACACAAAATAATACACAATAACATAAAATAGCACAAAATAGCTAGTTATAGCATAAAAAAACAAAACAATAATAGAAATAGTAAGCAATAATTAATAATAATAAATAATTAAAACAATCTTGTAAAACTAAAAAATATATATAAAAACAAGTAGTTTTAGCAAATAGAAAAAAAGACAAAAAACAAAAACCTATTCTTTTAAAACATATCTTAGCTTTAAACTTGATAAAAATTTTTTTATCTTATTTTTTTTATATTTTTCTATTTATTATTAAATAAAAATATTATTCAATCCTCTTATATATGATCACAAAATTCATGTTATTAAAATTAAATTAATTGTTTTTCTTATTTTAAGTCAGATACTATTAATATAAATAGTTTTAAAATCTTAACAACTTGGATTAATTATTTTTAATTATGGTAATTAATAATACTAAATTTTTTTTTTTATTTTTTTTTATTTTTTTATTTTTTATTTTATTTATTTTTGTAAAATAGTAATAAAAAAAATTAATTATTTGAAAATAAATTTCATGATAGTTTGATAAAAAAAAGAAACTTTTTTTAAGTTTGAATATTAATTTTATTTTTTTAGCTTACTAAAAAAGCAAAAAAACAATATTAAATTTTTGTAACTGTACTTAATTAACTTAGAAAAAATAACTTATATTTACAACTACAAATTGCCAAAAACATATCTTTATGTCTTATAACCAAAAAACTTCACAAATAAATTTACATATAGTGAAATCTTTAAAGACTAATAAACTTTAACATTTTCTATGTAATCAAAAAAAACCTTATAGTTTATATATTCAAATTTAGAATATTAAATATTATTATAATACTTCACTAAGTTTACTTATAGTACTAGTTATATGTAGTAAATACATAAATTATATTTAGTTAAAATTACTTAGTTTGTTTTTTTGTACTAGATAGTAGTTGGATTGTATTTATTAAATAATAATAATAATAATAATAAAAATACTAAATTATAGAATAATATTATAATAAATTTATAAAAAAACTTTTTTAAAAAAAATATATTTAGCTTAGAATTATCTTTTTTGATAATTATTTAACTATTACAAATTAATAAATAAATTTTACATTAAATCAAATTTTTTTATAATTAATACTGTTTTAAAATTCACAAATTTTAATTGGAAAAACACTACTTAATAAAAGAATATGGAAGAAGATTTCTGGTTAAAAAGGAATATATAATGTATTATATTAATACACAATTCTAATAAGTGATTGGGTAAACTAAAAAACACTCTTTAACACTGTGTAAAATTGAGCACTATTCTCACAATAAAAACAAAATTTGGTGAATAGTAAGTACTAAAATTGAAGGCACTTTGTTCAACAAAATATTAGCAATCAAAAATAACCCATCAAAACCAGTTGAAACCATTCTTATCTTTAATTTAGATGTTTTTATTGATATTTTAAATAATTCAGAATACTTCTATAAACACTACCAGAACCTAGCACTCACTAAAAAAGAGCAAAAACAGTATTTAAAACAGTTAAATACAAGATTGTATAAACATTGCCTAATTCTCAGTGACTTTGATTATTGTAATGATTGTAATTTATTCACAATCTACTACCATGCATGATCTATTTGATCCCAGAAGAAAAAAAACTAATTAGTGAATATATAGTGAAATTGAAATCAAAATTTAATCTTAATTCAGATTTTAACAATAATAACAACAATAGTTTCAACTTTATTCACTATGGCAATAACAATTCAAACTTTGATTTAAAATTTAAACAATATATTGCACTTTCAGATCTATCTATAGAACAGAAACTAAGATGGTTCAGTGATAATAATAAAGATATTATGCCAGAATGCATGCATAATACTAATTTAGGATTTGATCTAAGATATCCAAGAAAATATGCTATAATATTGAAATCTAATATATGTACTTGTGTTAATTTAAAGATAGCATTGGAAATTCTAGCAACAACAATAATTCAATTAGCATCCAGATCTAGTTTAACAAAAAAAAAATCAGCATTAAAGAAGAAATAATTAATGTGAGATATATAGAAAATATTATCACAATACTATAAAATGAATCAGAAAAACCATATATAATTGAATTAAATAAAAAGATAACACAGACAATATTTCTATCTTTGATGAAAATAGCCTAATTAATTTTAATAAGAAAAAAAAAAGAGTTAGGAATTACAACAAGAAGAAAAAATGGATTTAAATCCACAAATAAATTAAATATACTAATTAATATGGCAAAAAAAGAAACAATTAATAAGGAAAAAATTATCTCCACTTATTAATTAGTTTTTATTCTATTATATGACCAGTACATATTAGTGATAGAAAGAAAAATAAGGAACCAGCCCCAGATTTTTGAAGCAAAACCAATTATTTATAAATCAGGAAAGATTAGAATTACCAATCTTTACATATTAGCCAAGAACAATAAACACATTAAAATTCTTATACAACTAAAGACACCATTAAAATACTAAGTAAAACCACCATTAGATACTTAAGCACTAAAATTGAGGACCAACTACCAAACCTTATTTCAAATTTTCTACAGCTTTGTAAATATGTAGATATCATATTACAAACAATATACAGATGAGAAGAATATTATTTGCTCTAACCAAAACAATTAGACCAAATAAATTTGGGAAATTTAGATCCACTTCAACATATACAACTTAAAATACTACTCAACAATTTCACTAACATTTTTGCCAGTAAAAATGAATTTGGCAGAATAAATATCATCTAATACTAAATCAAGACAAGAGATACAATATTAATTAAACAAAAAACATATAAAGTACTATTAGCAAGCCATAAAATCATCCAACAAGAAATCAACTGGATGTTAAACAATGAGTTAATTTAATTATCAATAAGTTCATAGTTATTACCAGTAGTACTAGTTTAGAAGAAAAATGGAAAAATCTGTTTTTGTGTAGATTACAGAAAACTTAACAGTATTACTTGTGAAAACAGTTATTCAACTCCACAGATTCAAGAACTATTTAATGCATTTAGAGGAAAGAAATAGTTTTTAATATTGGATCTAAACAGTGATTACTGGTAAGTAGTTATGAATCTAACTGATAAAGAAAAAACAGTATTTACAACCAGAGAAGAAAACTTTAAATTCAATGTTATGTTATTTGGCTTAATAAATACTCCAGTTATCTTTCAATTGCTAATAGAAATCATCTATACTAAACTACTATAGAAATCAGTAGTTATGTATTTGGATGACACCAATATATGTTCAAAAATATTTGATGAGTATTTGCACTATCTTCAGCAAGTGTTTGAGAGATTAAGAAGAGCTGGATTGAAATTAAACACAATTAAATACTTCTTTGGCAAAACAGAACTGAAATTTTTGAAATATGTTGTAAACAAAGATGGTATTAAAACAGATTCAAATACGATTGAGATTGTCAAAAACTTTCTAGTATCAACAAATCTCACAGAATTAAGAGCATTTTTGGGATTTGCTAGATACTACTGCTGCTTTATTCAGAATTTTTTCAAATTGGCTCAACCATTTTATCAGCTCCAAGCCAAAAATGTAAAATACAAATAGACTGAAAGTCAACAAAAAGCTTTTGATATCTTGAGAAAAAAGCTTATTCAAGCCTCAGTACTAATTTATTTAGATTACAGCAAATTATTCATTATCATTACCAATGCATCAGATCAAGTATTGAGAGCAGTATTGTTACAAAAAAAACCAAATAGAAGAAAACACTTAATAGTATATACTAGGAGAAGCTTAAGCTCAGCTGAAAAGAACTATAGAACTTCAGCATTAGAATATTTGGCTATCTATTAGACTGTTATAAAATAAAAAGAATATTTAAGTCAAAAGTTTGATGTATACACTGATTACAAAGAATTGACATTAATTTAAAAGCAGAAATTTGGAAATAATTACTATGCAAGATAGAAAATAAAACTATTATCATTCAATTATACAGTATATTATAAAAAAATAAAATAAAATAAAATTGTCAATGATTTGTCATAAATGAAACAAATCTAAGAATATTTCAACCCAAAAATATAACAAAAAATAAACACACAAAAATATCAACAACTCCAATATTATATTAATACTCAACAATTCAAGGAAAAATTATCTCAAAAGGAACAAAACAACATAAAACAACAATCAAAATATTTTATTATTTACCAAGATATATTATACCAGAAAAACAGAAAATATTCAGATCAATCACTCAAAATTATCACAGAACCAGAGAAAAAAATAATACTATTTAACATACACTCAGATCCAACAGCAGGATATTTTCATAAAGAAACAACTATAGAAAAAACCAGAAAAAGATACTATTGGCCATCTATGTATTCAGATATCATTTAATATGTTCAAAATTGTAATGTTTGTCAAAAAAAAAAAGAAACAAGACCAAGTGAACCACTAAGACCAATTAAAATGAGACAACTATTTAATCAAATTAGAATTGACTTAGTTAGATCATTAAAAATAACCAGTAGAGGCAATTATTATATAATAATAGCTATGGACTATCTTACTAAATAGCCAAAAGCAAAAGCAATTCAAAGAGCAGATGCAAAATCTATAGCTAAATTTGTTTACAAAGATTTAATTTGTAGATACAAATGTCTAAAAAAATTACTATCAAATTAAGGAACTTATTTTGTAAACAGAATATTAGCAAAATTAAGTCAAAAATTTGGAATTAAAAGACCATTATTATCACTATATCATCTACAAACAAATGTCTTAATTGAAAGATTTAACAGAATATTGTATAAAATGATAATGAAAATCAGCCAAGAAAACCAGAACAAATGGAATTTGTTTATATTATCAGTATTATTTGCTTATTAAACAATAAAACAAGATATTATATAAGCAACACTATTTGAATTTGTTTATAATAAAACAGCAACATTACCAGTTAAGATAAACATCAACACATATCCAATAGAACCAATAACAGAAGCCAACTTCCAAAGAACATATGAATTAATGAAAACATTGGAAAACAAAAGACAAAGAGCAGCTAATAACATTCAAAGATCACAAAAAAAACAAAAAAAATAACATAATAACCAATTACTAGATAAACCAATTGAATTCAAAATTGAAGACAAAATACTCTTATATTATACCAAAGTAGAAAAACAATGGAGTGAAAAATTTGACACCAAATGAGATAAACTATTTCACATTGAAGAAATTCTAGAAAATGAAACTTATAAACTAAGATAGAACAACAAAATTTTAGCTAAAGCAGTACATAGAGATTGACTAAAACTATACTACAATATAATATTATTATTTATCAATAATATTTTACAACTGAAAGTACAAAGAATACTACTTGAACCAGATAAGATTCTACAAGATTTAGAACCAATTATTATTATTGAAGCAAACATGTCAAATTGATCTACTAGAATCATATATAAGAAACCAGCATACATAACAAAACCAACAAAAAAAAATATAAATTACTAACAACATTTACTTACTTACACAACAACTTTTACAACTGATTCAACAATAGAAATTATCATCAATAAACACATAATACAGTACAAAAACAAAAGGATATCATGAAAAAACCAAACCAAAGAACAATATTTCAGATACCACATTTCTGAAAATACTGTAAATAAAATAATAAGAAAGATAGAAAAGACATTGAAAGATCCAAGAATATTAATATCAAAAAAAAATTGATCTTAAAAAATTAGAACCAATAAATACAACAAAATTCAAAGAACTTTTATTATTATTAGTTAAGACAATAATTAAGCATTAAAAACTTATATACTGATAAAACAAAAAAAATTAATCCAATTCAACTACAATAAATTGAACAACTTATTAAAAAGAACAATTTATTTACATATGCAAAAGCCATTTACTAATTACAAATAGAATTTTAAGACAGACCAAAAATATTATTACACTCAACTATAGATACTGTAATTATTAATTAATTGAAAAAATTAATTAATATTTAATTTAATGAATTGCAAATGAAAATTACAAAAACAATTCTGAAGAAAGAAGTTATGAAATTAATCCAAGAAAAAAATCTAGAAAGTTTAAAAAATTTTAATGAAGCTTAATATTAAAAAGGAGAGAATAATATTACTTATAGAAATTAAAAATATCATAATTAAAGGAATAATTAATCAGAAAAAAACATAATAATAGAGAAATTTCAGAATTTTTCTAAAGAAATTACAGGATTCCAGAATCTCAGAATTCCAGAATTCTTTATAAAAAATTACAGAATTCTTGAAATCCAGAAATCCAAGATTTTTTTAAAGAAATTGTAGAATTCCAGAAATTTTATATAACACTAATTATGTATATATAATAATAGTATTAGAAATGAAAAAAATATTCAAAAGTCAGTTTATTTTCAGTTAGCATTTTTTTTCTTAATTATTGATTAACCTTTACTTTATAAATAATAATATCAATCAAAGTAAATTTATTAACAAAAATATCAAATAAAACATATTTATTATTATCCAATTCATATTATTGTTATTTGTTTGAGAATTTAATTACTCTTCTATTTATCAACACTTCATGTTAATAACATCTAATACTTAATTATACTGAAACAATAGTTCTTGATTATGACTATTAACAAAATACTAATTTTTTATTTTTTTATTTTTTTTTATTTTTTTATTTTTGTTTGTTGATTTACTAACTGATTAAAAGGATTAATACACAAAGTACTAATATCAGGAAATAGCACTAATAAAAGACCCAGAAATAAGGATAAACACTTGAAATTGAGAATAACTTATTAGAAAATACTGGCCACCAAGCTGAGAAAAAAATTAACAGAATATAAATATTCTGGAAAGCAATAAACATTAAAGCATACCAACTTGAAAGTTGGAAAAGAAAAGTTGAAACATCACCAAAGAATATTATTATTGAATCTCTGTCTATTATACAAAAGACTCAATCAAAACTTTTAAATATGAAAATTTTTAGATATTACTAATACTATCCAGCTATTGAGCACCAAGTTACAGATTTGTTATTTGTTTTCATACCCCAAATAATTACTTATAATACCACCAAACTCAAAATAAATCTACTGCTAATATTTTTTATTATGTTATTGTTTCTATTACTACTAAATTTATTATTAGCATCTAAATATAAACTATCAGAACCAGATCTGATCAAAACTACATTTTTTCATCACTAAAATACTTAATATTACTAAGAACAATCTTCTTTTTTTGAGAAAAAGATTCTTTAACAGAACCAAAAAAAATCTCTTTAAGTGTCTTTTTTTTTAACATACTATTACTGAAAACAGCTTTCAAGTTCACAAAAAATGGATTATTAAGTTGAAAAATGATAAAAAAAATAATAAGATAATAACAAAAAAACTTTTTTTCAAAAGTAAATTCTTTAGAGAATTTTAAACATGAAAAAAAAAAAGTTTTTTAATATTTATTTATTTTTAAATTATTAGAAATTAATTAATATATTTATATATATTATAATTAAAATAATTATATACTATAACACAAATATATTATTAAATAAATTATTAATATTTAATAAAAGTATTAAAATTTGTAATTTATTAAATAATATTATTATTTATTTTTATAAAATTTGTATTTCAAGTTTTTTTAAATACTATTATTAAAATTTAATTTTTTTTTTAATTTTTTTTATTTAAAAAATTGCTAAATTTTTTGTAATATTTATTGTTATTTTTGTTTTTATTTTTATTAATTTACATAATATATTTTTTTAAAATTATTATAATAATATTAAAATGTTTTAAGTAATTTTGATAAAATTTTTAAAATTAATTTAAAATTTACTAGTTAATTATTGTATATTTTAAGAATTTTAAGGTTTTTAAAACTGTTAATTTTTTGTTTTTTTGCTAATATTATTAATTTTGCAATTAATTCTAAGTTGGTTTTTTGAAATTTAAGCTGTTTAAATTAATTAATAAAATTAATTTATTGTTAAACTTATTAATATTCTGATTTTTTGGTTGTAAAATTAATTGTTATTATTTATAAAATAATAAATAATAATAATTAATAATTAAATATAATATAAATAATTAATTATATATTAAAAATTAGTAAATAATATAATATTAATAATATTATTAAAAATTTTAAAAATACTAGCAAAAATGCTGAAAATTTCTGCAAAAATTTAAAAAAGTATAAAAATTATTAAAAATTCCAAAATTTTCATATTATAAAAACTTATACATATATTAATATTATTAAAAATAAAAAAAAAATCTTTTTTTAATAATTTTTTTATTTTTTTACTTTAGTAATTAGTAATTTATTATTTAAATTAAATTATTATTTAAAAAAAATTACAATAATTATTTATAATTAACTTAATTATTAAATTCATATAAATTATTATTTATCTTATTAAAAATACTTATTTTTAATATTTGATTTATTATAAATAACAGATTTTAATAATATTTATTTAAAAAAACTAACAATATAAAAACAATAACTTATAATTATAACTATTAAAAAAATATTAATTTTTTATTTTTTATTTTTAATTGTTTGTTGTTTATACTAATTAATTAAAAAACACTAAAATTATAATATTAAAAATTGTTTGGTAAAAAATATAAAAAACACCAGAATAAACCAATTATTACACTAAAAAAATAAAATATTAGATATTGTTAACTATTATAACTTAAATTTTTGTTTATTATATAAAAAATTCAACTTTTAAAACTTTTAAATTTATTGAAATTCTTAAATTTAATTATTTAATTCAATTAAAAAAAAAAACTTTTTTTTTCATTGATTCCTTGAACATAATGAGAGCTAAAAGTTGTTAAAAGAAATACACTTTTCTTCTAATTTTTGTAGTTATTTTTTTTAATATAACCTCTTTTGTTGCTATGAATCCAGTAGGCTCTTCCACTGGTAGTTTTGGTTCTATTTTAGCTAAATTGGGGACCCAGTCTAACACTAAAAAGAAAGCATACATAGAAAATATTTACTTTTGCAGTTTTTTGTACAAAAAATCAAAGAAATCCAATATTGTTAGTAGTGTAATGAACTTATCAGCTGGACTTATACCTATCAACATTTTACAAGCTGTTTGTGGTAAATACAAAGTGTCTTGGAGTAGTGAAGTGGAAAGCAAAGAAGCTAGTATTAGTGAATTATCTAATGTTAAAAACATAAACAACATAATAGCCAAGGAAACAAATTACATAGATTTAAACACTTCTAAAACTGATAATATAGTGGACAATACAACTTCAAAAAAGACATGTACAAAAACATTTGTCTTGGGTAAGTTGTCAAAAGTGCTCTTCTTTAAGAATTTAAGTGATAATAATGCCAAAATGATGCTGCCTGTATCTAAGTTTTTTGGGTTTTAATCACTATCATTGGCTGAATTGCGGAATAAGAAAGTTAAGAATTTTAATTCTGCCAAATTATTTGCACTGAATATAGAGCTGTTGGTGATACCTGGGAAAACTAATAGTAATAAATTAATTGCAATCAAAAAAATTTTCTATTGAATTGATGGTTTTGGAGAGGCTTTCACTTCTTCAAAATTTCTAAGAATCATTAAATCATCTTTTACATCAGAATCTAACTTGAATAAGACCAAGAATTTGGTGATCTGTGAGAAAATTTTGGTTAACAATAATATAAAAAAGATAAACAACCATTTGAATTAGGAAATAATTGTCAAAGAAATTCCAGTTAATCTTCTAAAGTCAGCTGTGGAATCAGTTTTTTTCAAATTTGGCAAGATAGTTTCAATCAAATTACAATTGATTGGTCTTTGGAAAAAGGCCTTGGTGAAGTTTAAGTTATTAGATGTGGCTAACTCAATTGCTTTCAAATGATTGGTTTTCATGGATAAAGATTTGGTGCATGTGGTTTTGATGGTTAATAATAAAAAATCATGGATAACAAGAGATTGTTATTGGGCTTTGTTGTATACTCTCTCAATTGGGATCACAACTCATAATTTGTCTAATTTATTGAAATTATATGGTGAGAAGATTTGTTTTATTGGCTGTAATCCCAATTTATATGTGTGTAATAGATGTGCAATAGTGTGTTTTATTAACAAGACATCTAAGTTGACTGCAATTGGTTCTACTCCAGTATTTAAGAGTGTGAATTTGCATTGGTTTTTCTTTGGTCTGTTGTGCTTAGTGCAAACAGTTTGGTCATATTTCTGATAATTATTTAGTAAATAGAAAGCTTGGTGGCTGTAATAAGTGGGTGGTAACTTCTCAGAATTAGGTGTGCTTAGCCAATATTTATAAAAAGAAATGAGCATTCATTGCTTGTCCAGTTTTTTTTGGTGATAGAATTTGGGTCCAAGTTGCTGGTAGTTTTTTTTCTTATAAGGTCTTATCAGTTTCTTTTGGTGCTAGTTTATTTTCAAGTGCAGATTCCATTTTGTTGGCTTCCAATACTCTTAGTAATTCTTATTTGATTGATCATTTGGCTTTTTTGAAACACTTCTTGGAGCTTTTGGCAGACCAGATTTCTGTTATTATAAAAAAATTGAACTTGTCAAATTGGTATTATTAACACCTCTTTCTCAAGCTTTTTCTCTAATTATTTCTGTGTTTTTGGTTTCCAATTTGGATGTAAATATAGTTTTGGATGGTGCATTAGTGTCATCTGCTCCTCCCTTTCCAGTTGTTGTTGATGTAATTGCAGACTTCAGTTCAAGTAGTTCTAAGGTTCTAATTACCAAGGTGGGTGGTTTAAAGTCAAAGATGGTGGCTTTGGAAGTATTTATTAATTCTGTTTTAAAAAGGTTGAATAGTTTGTGCTCTGGTTCAGGTTTGTTGGCTCTTCATTCATCTCAATGAGTGTGTTAGTTTAAAAGATAGCTATATACAATATTAGAGGCATGAATAATTCTGTCAAGCAAATAGATATTGTCTGTTAACATAAGGAAATAAACAATTTGGTATTTATTATTACTAAAATAAAATTAAGAAATAGAGTTCATTCATGAATTGAGAATAAGTTTGATGGAGTTTGGGTGTTTATATCTGGTTTGGAGTTTAGTCATCTGGGCTTTGGTCTTGTGATTATAATAAATGTTGCTTTGGTAAAACATGTGTGTAAGGTTTCAGAGATTGCTGGTAGACTTTTGTCTATTAGGCTGCTTTTTAAAAATAAGTTATCTGTTTCGATTCTGGGACTTTTTGTTGGTGCCGTGCTGTTTATGCATTTGTCTTAGACTGAGGAGATCAACTCTTTGATTACAAGAACAGTAAATGAATCTTTTTTTGTTGTCTTGAATAGAGATTTTAACAAAGATAATTTGTGCAGGTGTGCCAGTTTCAAAAAGTGTCTCAATTTAGGGTTGGTAAATTCTCTGTCAAAAAGTTCAGTTGCAAAAAATTTTATGTAGAAAAATTCAAGAAGTGCTAAAAAAACAATAAACTATGTATTTATTTCCTCAAATTTGGTTAATGTTGTAGTGAGTTATAATGTTTTGGATGTTAACAAACACTTTAACACTAATTACCAAGCTAGTTTTGTGTCTGTGGATTTGGATGAACTTTTGGATACACAGTTAAACTTTCTTTACAAACAAGCAAACAAAGATTATTGAAAGTTTGATATCAAGAATGCTAATGAAGCAAAATGATACAGGTTTAAAGAGTCTACAGTGGCAAATGCAGCAATGTTCTCCAATAAGTTTTTTGTGTCTGAGAGATTTATAAATCTGGATGCTATGTGGAATACTGTTTACAAAGTGATATATCTCTTGGCAAATGAGATTTTCAAGAAGAAATAATTCAAGAGTTTTGATAATGTTTTTACTAAGAAGTTTTCTAAGTTTCATAAGTTAAAAATTTTGGTGTCAAGAATAATTAAATCTTTGCATAGAGGTGTTAATAATATGTTTGAGTTTTTAATAAACCATTGAACATCTTTGGACATCAATAGAGCCTCATCAGTTTAGGCTTTGTTGGGTTCTGGTGTGGATCTTAATTGTGTGTATTTGGCTCTTTTTAGTGTGTGAAAATTATATTGGGTCTTTAAGTTTGCTGAATTCTTACAAGCTAAAGAGTCAAGAATTAAAGTAGTTGTTAATAGACAAATGGAAAACTTTGTAGTCAATAAAGATCACATAATTAAGAATGTACTAGAGTGTCCTTTTCAAAAAGTGGTTTTAAATCATCTGGTTGTTGAAGATAAACTGATTCTGAAATCTAATCTGGTTAAAACCAAGGTAAATATAATTATAAAAAACTGGACTAGAAAGCATAAGATGGTAGTGGATTTCTCTAATAACTAATTTTGTTAATATCAATTATTAAAATACATTTTTAATAATGCTTTTTCAAATATGATAAGTCTGATTAATATCAATAAGTTGCTCAATGTGGTTTTTGGTTTGTCTAATAACAAAGCTGCTGGTTTTTCTGAAGTCTCAAATAAGCTCTGAAAGCATTGTGACAGATTGGTTTTAAATATGTTTTTAGTGCTTTTGAATTCTTGTTTATCTCATAAGTTGGTGTTTAGTGGTTGAAAGAAAGCTTGGGTTTCAATGATTCTCAAATCATATGAGTGGAAAGGAGTTCTCATGAACACCTAATCTATTGTCTTGATTAAAACTGCCTATAAAATTCTTTTCAAGATTTTTTTGAACAGGATTTCTTTGGCATACAGCACTTTTGATGTTTTATAAGAGAACAATTTCTTGGTTTTAAAAGGTATAATAATGCAATCTTCTATTTTTGCCATTGGTTTGGTTATTGAAAATACTTTAAAAAAAAACTGTAAATTTTGACTGGTCTTATAGAACATGTAAAAGGCTTATGATTCTGTTGGTTGGAAGCATCTTAGAAAAAGCTTGATATAAAAATGTGTAACAAGTTCATTAGGTTTTTTGGTAACATTTACAATAATCATGTCAACAGAATTATAATTAATTTTGGATTGACAGATAAATATCAAATACATAATAGTTTGAATCAAGAAGAGATGTTTTTACCTCTTCTTTGGCACATTTTTTATGATTCTTTTTTATGTAAAGTCAAGAAACAAAGAAGTATGTGTGGATATAGATTGAATTTTTATTTTGTTGCCAGAACTAGTCATGTGGAATTTCAGACTGAATTAACATTTTTTCTCACTGCTGGTGCTTTTGTCAATGATACAATCTAAGTTGGTGGCAGTCAAACTGCAACACAACACATTCTCAATATTGCTAATGAATTTTTTAGAATCAATAATATTTCTATTAATAATAACAAGACAGTAGCCATTCCTATTAATTGCAGAGTTAAATGCTCTTTTTTGTCAATCAGTAATTCACCTATTTCCATTGCTAGGAAAGAAGAGTCTTATTACTACCTGGGTATTTTTCTGTTTATTAAGAGTTTGTCAAAGTCTAGTTTGGCCAAGGTGTATTTGAATGTCAGATTTTTTGCCAATTTTGTATTAAAAAAAGCCATTTCGGATAAGCAGTTCTCATATTTGGTGTTGGCTGTTTTCTATCCTATTGTTAACTACAGAATGCAATTCAGCTTTATTTCTGTTAGAGTATGTGAGAAGTGAGATGTTTTAATTCACAAAGGCTTGAAATTGAAATTTGGTTTGCTTCTCAACTTTTCTGGTAATGTGTTTTATTATCTTTTGTTATATAATTGAAAACTTTTAAGCAGGTTTAAGCTGAAAACAAAGTGGCTTTTGTTGTGTGTTTCACGAACTCTATTAAAATTTTGGGTTGTTTGTTTTTATACAGGTTTCTTGACTTGCAGACTCTAAATTGATGTTTACTTTATTCTTTGAATTTTCTGGTTTGTATTAGACTCAGTTTATCTAATAATTTTTTAGCTGGCATGGTTTATATTTTTCTTGGTGTTACCAGATGAAATTAAAGATATTATTTAGCATAAAATTATCTTATAAATTCTATTATTAATTAGCATATTATTGTTTCAAATTATTACTTATTACATTAGCAAAATGTTCAAAATTATCATTTAATTAAATAACCCAATTTGTACACAACACAAATGTAACCTAATTGCAATGATCAAATTATGCAATACCCCGAACTATATAACATTCAAAAGTTCACCAAAATTTGTAGAAATTTGCTGAAATAATTGATAGTTTACCAAAATATCTAATAGTTCGCAGAAATAACTTGTAGTTTGCCGAAATGTATCTTTAGTTCAGCAAAATTGTAGAAAATAACAAAGTTCAAGTTTATAGAATAGTGTTATGACAAGTTGTATAAAAGAAGAGCATCTCTCTTTGAGAAAATGTATCTTACTTTAGATTTATCTCTTAAAACCATTTCTATACACACAAAAAGAAATAAATATCAAATAATTTGAAAAACCAAATTCTTTAATTATTGTACTTGGAAAATCCTCAAAAACCCAACTAACGTTTTGAAATTGATTAGCTACCAATTTCAGTAAACTGTTAGTGACTCTAGGCCTGGATAGAAAACGTTTCTCTTGACAGAATTCTATTTCTTTTACATTTCTTTTATTTTTATTTTTATTTTCTTATTACAATCATTAGGATAGCCTACAGACAAAATTCCTGTAGAAGAATTGACTTTCACAGCAAAGTAACTACACATTTTTAGTAAGCTTCCAGACGAACAATTCCTGGGAAAGAGTTGACATTTACTACAACATAACTACATAAAGCAACTGGTACAGAATTGGCCATTCCACTCATAAGCCCAGCAAGTTCAAATTATAAGAGATAATTTGAAGATAAATTCAGTTACTGGAGGTCCAACTACTTCCTGGAAATGTAAATTCACAACAAATCAACATTAACAACATTTAAGAAAAGAGACCAAAAACCTCCAGTAATATTGGGTACAATTTGTTCTTAAGTAGTCCAATAGTCAATTCTTTTCATATTTGGAATAGAACTTCTATGTTAACTGTGCTTGGTAAGTCTGATTTCTTTAGGTTTCTCCCTTTATTTCAGTAATATGGTATTGCTTTTATAAAACAGTTTCATAATTGAAAAAGTGCTATCTTTGATTAAAAAACTTTCAAGTATTAAAAAAAATTAAATCCACATGGTTTTTTTCCTGACTGGTTTAAGATTTTTATTGATTTTCTTAGTGGTGTAGTTTTTTTTCCTGTTGGCTTTTCTTTTTTGGGTGGTTTTAGACTTTCAAGTGTTTTGAAGTTTAATAAGTTCAAACATGTTTGTGGTTATTTGTTGGATGTTATGGCTAACAGTCTTTCTGTCTATATAAACAGATCTCTAAAGGACTTAGAAAGTGCTAATATAAGAGCTAATGCAGCAGTTTTTTTTGGGGATGTGAACTTGAGTTTAGAGATTAGGGTTTTTGGTTTGTTGTTTTCTATTTTGACAGAGCTACAGACTATTGTGTTGGTTTTTGAATGTGTCTTTTCTCTTAGCTCAGTTTGTTTTTTTACGAATAGTTAGGCTGCTCTAAATATCTGCAAATCGGAACTGGGTCTAGTGTATCTAAATTTTCAGAATTAGTGTTGAGTTGAGCATTAGCACATCATAAACATTATTAGAAAAAAGAATTTAAATGTTAGCTGGTGCAAAATTAAAGATCACTTGGATATTTTTGGTAATGAACATGCTAATGTACTTGCTAATGATGCTTTTTTTTCTTCCTAATGTCTTTTTTCTGATTTGAAAGAACATTGTGTCTTGGCTAAAGATAGTGTCATGTATGGTAATTTTAGACATTTTGTTTGTAGAATCTTTTAGTTTATTTATTGTATATGCTAAGAAGTTGGTTCTGGATCTGGAATGTTGGATGATAGTTTATTCTTAGATGTTGATTGGCTTAACTCATCCTTGGTGTAACATTCCGAGTTACATATGGCTGCTGGTTTTACTAGTAAAATTACTGCTGGTATTTGCACATATTTTATAAAAGCTTTGCATTGTCAATTACTAGTTGCTGTTTAGAAATACCTATATGATAAGTATTACTCTAGTGTATTATGTTTGTATTGTAGCAATATTAAGATTTTTGATCATGTTTTTTTTTGCATGGTTGATAATTCTGTTTATCATTAATTATTGGATGTCTATACAGCTGTTTGGTGTGCATTTTCTGGTCTTTTCCTTTTATCTTTATGCATGTTATAATTACTGTCCTTCTGTGTTTTAAATGCTACAGTATATACAATTTTTTGCAAGAGTTTTGTTTTTAAAGATTGAATTCAGAAGACTGTTTCTGTTTTCAAAGGTTTTAAAGTCATGGATAAAAAAGTTGTAGACTTTGTGTGTGATTTCTGTCTTGCTTTAAGAAAAAGATTTGGTTAGTTTATGCTAAACATTGTGTTTTTATGAAAAAAAATAAGCTAATACCATGTAATGAGTCAGTTCTGAGTTTGGTTTTTGGGCTGTCTTCAATGTTTTCTACTGGTGTGGTTAAATTGCTGGGAATTGATAAGGCATTTGGTGTTGGTTTTGGTTTTTATAGATCTTATTTATTTTTTTTGGGTATTGAGAGTCCTGTTTCTGTTTACATAGATGCTTAATGTTGTTCTAATCAGCTTGAGTAACTGGTCATGTGTAGAAAATACATGATTTACATTTAGTTTAGATTAATTCTTTGATGTATTATACTAAACAGTGTTTGAATCTTACTTGTTAAATGAATAAAAAAAAATTTAATTATTTATTTATAATATTAATTTATTAATAAACTATATAATTACTTATAATATTGGTATTTTTTTTTAAATATTGAAATAAAAAAAAATTTGTTAATAATTTAAATAAAAAAATTATTAATTTTAAGATAAAATATAATATAATTAATAATAATATGTTTAATAATAAACTAAATTCTAATATAAACTTTTAAAATTAGATTAAATATTAATAAAACAGCTTTATAATTAATTAATTTAATTTTGATAATAATAATTAATTATAAATATATATATAAGATAACTGTTTTAAATAGATTTATTTTTATAGTTTTAATGTAATTAGTTTTAATTAAATTTATGGTTAATTATATGTAAAAAATGCATAAATTACATTTAATTTAAATATTTTATGTTATATTGTATTAAATTGGATTACACATTAAATAAAAAAATTAGAAAGCAAATTTTTTTGAAATTAAAATATATATATATGTATTTTATTAAATATATTAATTTGAACAATAATTAAAGCTTTGTAAATTTTGATAATATTTTGGTTTATTAGTATAATATAAAGTATAATTTTTGCAAATTGTCAAAAGCTGTTAAAATTTATAAAGTTAAAATATAGATTTCTAATAAAACTAATGCTGGTGTTTTAGTATAATGTACAATTTATATTTATAATAAACATGTATATAAGCTATATATATATATAATACAATAAAATATTCAAGGAATTTTTTACTTAAAACAGAATATGTTTCTATCCTTTTCGACCAAGTATCAAAGCCAAGTTAAATTATTAGCCTCGATTTTAACCAAAGCTCGTCGTCTGCAAAAGTAGGTTTCCTTATTTGAAGGATGCATTTTGTCTTATACAACTGAAAGTCACAATATGTATCAAATATACATTTTGCTCTTCCTAACTTTCTTCAAGTGTTTCAATTTCAAAAGACACACAGCACAGTTCTATGTTTCACAGAAATACAGGGCAAACAACAGTCGATTCGGAAGAACTTCAAAAGTTCAATAATCTGTCAAAGGAATGGTGGTCGCCAAGTGGCTCATTGAGTCTTTTGCATAGCATGAATTCTTTTCGTCTGCCTTACATTAGAGATCAAATTGAAAAGGCACATATGACTAATGAATTTGATCTGGATAAAAAAAAGGATGATAGAGAAGAAGCAGATTTAAGCTCAAAAGAACCCAACTCTTCGTTAGATCTTTCCTCGCTCATATATCCATTTAAAGGGTTGCGTATTTTGGATATCGGGTGTGGCGGTGGTATTCTATCGGAGGTAATTTGTCATATACTATAATTTGGCTTAGGTTTTTTTTGCAATCCCTTAGTTTTTTGAAAGAAGGCTTTAGCACGATTAGGCGGAGATGTCCTAGGGGCAGATGCGTCAAGAGAAAGTATTGAAGTTGCTAAACTTCATGCCAGGAAAGATCCCGCGATCTTTAATGGCCCAGGATCTCTCACGTATCGATGCACCACTGTAGGTAAGTGCAACATGACCTCGATAACTTTAAAAGGACTGTTATTAATGAACAAGAAAAGTATTGTTCTTGGTCGATTGATGGAAATCCCTTGATAAAGGAGTCAGTACTCGAATTTTGGTTGCTTTCTTGAGGCATCCACTAGTCCGGTAAAATATGGACACTGAAATTGGTCCCATAGTTCTCCCAAGACTGTGATCATGTTTGATCCTCTTCGACCCATAATTTTATTCTGTCAAGATTGATACTCTTTTTTCTTAATCATACGATTTATCAGGCCCACATCTATTCCATTCCCAGTCTAAAATTTTAATTTCCCCTAACACCTAATCTATTAAGAGCAACTTTTAGAAAATGAAACGCCCTACGATATAGTTTGTGCATTAGAAATTATTGAACACGTCAATAACCCCGCGCAATTTCTTAAAGCCTGTACTGGATTGGTTAAGGTTAGCAGAAATTCTTAAAAAAAATTGATGAAAATTCTTTCCTTACAATCTCTTTTTTGGTAGCCTGATGGTGGTCATTTGATAATGTCTACAATCTCACGTACGCCATTGTCATACTTGCTCACAATATTGATGGCACAAGACATTCTGAAATTAGTTCCAGACAAAACCCATAAATATGAAAAATACATAAAATTTGCAGAATTACAAGAGATTATCAAAAGGAGCGATATTGAAAAGGGAGGAGGTTTTATAATTACAGACGTAGCCGGTGTTGGTTACAATCCAATAACGAAGAAGTGGACAAAAATTGGTGAATGGGTACCATGGAAATTGAGTGTTAATTATTTTTTAACAGCTCGAAAGCTATGTTAAGATAACAAGAGTTTCAGTTCCTCTATTTATTAAACAAATGAAGATCTGTTATGACGCTCATTTTTTCATTGTATAAACATCTTTGTCTCTTAGGTTGACAAACAGCAGTTATTTGGAATCCTCAAATTTGCGGCTTCAATTTCGATTTATGGCTCGGGACTTTTAAAACTTCTCTTTGTAGTTTCCCTTTTCCCATTCAAAGGTTTCATCGTCATTTGTCAAAATAAGTTTCACTATTTTATTAAAAACTGAAAATATGGGAACCAATTTTAATAGCAGCCAAGGTATTCATTACCGCTCTTTATGTGGTAGGAACTCCTTTAGATGTAATCTTCATTTTTTACATACATTTTATTTTTAGATACGGATATCATGAAAACCTCTTTCACCACCACAAAACGCGTCCCAAGGTATTCGTCATTAAGGCAATTAAAAACATATTTAAAGAATCTCTTCTCTCCGAAGAAAAGCAAACATGTAAGTACGCGTGAACTCACAAAGGAAGATGAATTCGCCAAAAATAAACTTAAGATTTTTATAGGAACTTGGAATATGCATGGCAAGGTAACGTCAGTTCAATGGTCAGATCCAAATATTAATCGCCTTGGTGTTTTTTTCATTTTTCACTTCAAAAAAATATCAAGATAATGCTAAAATATTAAAGTCTATTTAAATTAATTGAATTTAGCTACCACCATATGAACTTGCTCCTTTCTTAGAAGCGCCTCGCTGTATCAAAAAAAGTACGGCCTGCAAAAGACCTTACCTTGATCGCTTGCCTCATCATCCATATCATTTGATTGTCATTGGCACTCAAGAATGTCAACATAACATCAATCATTCCGTATTTTTCCCTTCCAAGGAAGAGTGGGAATCTCGTTTGAAAGATTATCTTGGACATCATTATGTGTTAGTGAAAGCAGAAACTTTGGCTGGCCTACACTTGGTAAATGGTTCGAGGGATTAATTGAAATTTGATTTATTGAACTTTTACCATAATATTTATTATCATTAAATTTTCATGCTAGGCCGTTTTTGTTTGGGTTGAATGTAAATATTGGGTTCAAAGTAAGCTTTGATTTGAAGATTATTGAATTAGAAAAAATTGATTTAGAGGATTTCATATAAGTTAATATTATACTTTTCTTAAATTTAGGATATCAACATGCATCCATACCAACCGGCATCGCTAATTTATTTGCTAACAAAGTAAACCTCATATTTACATTTTTGATTTTTTAATACGCAATTTTTTTATATCTTATGTTAACAGGGTGCTGTCGGTATTTCGCTGTTGTTTGGTAATACTTCTCTATTGTTTATAAATTCCCACTTAGCAGGTATTTTATTGATATATTATTTGCTTGCAAATGAAACATTCAGGATTTAATAAAAGTCTTTATTTTAAACTTAGCACACCAATCAAAACTTAAACAAAGATCACATGACGTCAAAAAGATAACGAAAGAATTAAAGTTAAAGGGATTTTTTCCAACTGATAAAGGTAGGTTTTTTGTTATTTATTGTATGGAATATTGATGGAGCCAAGCCTTTATATATTGAGTAACGCGTCTTTTTATCATTAAAGCCTTCAATTATGTCACAGATCGCTTTGATTATGCATTCTGGTTTGGTGACATGAATTATCGGGTCGACATGTCGCGACAAGAAGCCAATATCTTATTAGACAGAGGTGACTTTGCAGTAAGTGGTGGCGTGTATTTGAAATTTGCTTTTATAAAGAAGTCATCAAATAATTCTTTTCTGTTATTTCACAACAGTCTCTGCTCTCCCGTGATCAACTCTCAAAAGAACTTCTAAAAAATCCGATATTGGCTAATTTTCACGAGGCCCCGATAACATTTCCACCTACTTTCAAATTTGATATCACCTATCACAGCGATGAATATCGACATCGAAGGCCGCGAATAACACAATCATACTCCGCCCCTTCATTTTGTACACCAAAGATCTGTACCCCCCCTTACGATACTAGTGAGAAACAACGAGTGCCAAGTTGGACAGATAGAATAATTTACAAAACAAGAGTTCCAAAAACTAACGCGGTCATTGTACAGAATTATACAGGTCATATGAATGTAATAGGCTTTTCCGATCATAAGCCAGTAACTGGTTGTTTTCTGGTGGAGCACGATTGGGATTCTCATCCGAAAGCCTCGGAGATCTGTCCCATCCCTGAAGTTCGGGCTAGTGATGTTCATAAATCTGAAGAAAGTCTAGACTTTACCAAGTCTACTATCGAGCCCCCTTCATGATGATTATAGAACTTGGGCCTTTTAATTTCTTAATCGATAAAGTAGTGTAAGAGACTTTTCTGGACTTTATACATAGTGATAGGCAATTTGTATGAAACGAGGACATGGTTGAATATTCTTTAGTCACGAAGCATCGAGGTGGTAAGTGATGGGGATATATCTAGAAACTTACAGTAGGACAATTTTACTGTCATCTTAATTTAATTTAATTTAATTTTTGAGCTTTAGTTACAGTCCAACTATATACGGTATTAATGAATAATCACGAAGATCATGTATTTTGAACGCAAAAGTTTATTTAAAATTGAAAAAAAGCTGTAACAATTCGGAATTTTTAGAATCAAAAAAATTGGGGGAATCTAAGTATTTGATTTGATTAATCAATATTTAGTTTATTGTGGAGATCTCCATGAAAATTTAATAATGAAGCTTAACAAACAAACAAAAGTTTCCGAAAGGGAATCAAAAAATTTTCCCTTTAATTAAAAGATTGACCAAACACCATGACAGAGCATACACATTTATTGGTACATCACGGATATTAGGGATTTAGGATCTCAGGAAACCGAAATTTCCGAGGTTTCAACTAAACTCCCAGCGGCCATTAAAATTTAAATTCGGGGCATTCAGTTTTAGCAAAATGCCAGAAAATTAAACAGAGTAATTAAAGGTATAAGTTATGATTGTCTTTGGTATTTCATCTCGTCAATTAATCTTAGGATGATATCCCAGATAAAAATATATAACCTGTTTCTTGACCAAACATCCTTTCTTGGACATTTGGAAGCTCTTTGAACTCTTCTATTGCCACCTTCCATATTCTTCGAAATCTATAAGTGGGCAGCTGCTGATAATGGCGAAAGATCTCATGTTCAACAGCCATGGGAAAGAATGGGCGCTTTAATTTAAGATCATTAAAAATAATAAATTAGATTATGATGAGATCACATATGAAAATCTTATTTCATGCGCTTACATTTTCTTTTGAGGATTTATGCAAGCATTCGTTCAGCTTAAGTGCTATTCGTTTTGCGTATTCGCGATTTTCTTGCTTTTCTCTTTTACCTTTCAAATAGAAAGAGTATATCCATTTCACGAGAGGGCCGAAAATAAAATATATTGATACCAGCGAGCTAAATGTTATTACTAATATGAGTATTAATGGCCGCAAGAAATTGTAGGTCGCTTTTCGAAATCGACACATAAGGGGAATCTCGGGGTGCATCGATTGGAAGAAACATTTCCTTCTATTCTCATCAAATCTGCACATTAGCCATTGATCCAAAATAAATTTGATTGAATATTCGTAAAAAATGCATACTTGTCATCACATTCTATTTCTACGCCCACGCCTTCGCGTTCCAATTGTTTAACTGCTTCTGACCAATCGTCCGGTACGAGTACAAGCGAAGGTTTCAATAATTTTTTGATATAATCTTCAGCAAATTCGTACCTCCCAGAAGTAGATTTACAAGCTAGCTTTCCAGCTTCCTGGGCGACTAATTTATCGATGGCAGTCTTTAATTTTTGTATCCTTTCGGGTTGCTGACGATCAGGCACGCAACGCTGTGATGTTGGATAAAAACGTTGAAATAAGGGATGAATTTTATCTAAGCTGTATCCCTCTGAACATCCCAGTAATTTTCCATTGCTACACTTGGCGTGTGGAGGGCATTCCGTACAGGTAACTCGTGTATAATAGTCAAGTAGGTCTTGAAAAAAGCAGATTCTTGAAAACTGGAGAATTTGCAATTTAATGTTGTAAATAAATATTCACTATAATATTCATACCTTTCCTCTCACGATTCTCTTCGTCACAAAAGCCGATCTCCATGTTTGGCTTCCAATAGTAATAATAAAATAGTGTAGCGAGTAGAAGGTAGAAAAACCACCACCACAGTTTTTTTTTCCAAAAAGCAGTCGAGGGTTTTTTATAAGTGGCAGGAAGGTCGAAACCAGGTTTGGATTTGGGTAGCTTGTCAGGTGGGATATAGCCAAGACGGAGAGCGTAAGTGCCCGTGTATGTCGGTTGATTCGTCGCTTTGTCCTGTTTACTTGAATCAAAAGAGTCAAGCGAAGGATAAAGTCGTTCTCCTTTCGGTCTCTTGAGATTTTGAGCAACTAAGTTGTCAGAATTAAGAGCTTGAGTGTACTTTCGCGTCACTTTATCCCCTTTACGAGTCCGAAAAGATTCAAGCGAGGGATACAGCCTTTCCTCGGTTTTCGGTTGGGCAGCCATGAAGTGGAAAACTTGGAAATTTGATCGCGTTCCTTCTCTGTCATCAAGTGTTTTTGGATCATTTATTAATTTATTATTGTAATGTTTAATATACTTTTTTTGAATTACAATACTGTTTTAATTTAGACTAATCGATTATAATTATTTTTTTAATTTATTTACATTATGAATTATTCTTTAATATATATATTATGTTATTTTAATAAATTTAATATGTTATTATTATTATTAAATAAAATTAATAAAAAAATATGCAAAAAACTAAAACAATATTATTAAAACATTAAAAATTAAAACCAAATATTTACAAATAATAATTAAGCTTGCATATTAAATAAAAAAAATATTTACTTTAATAATTTAAATCAAATATTTAATATTTTAAATAAGTAAATTTTTACCAAAAATCTAATGTTTCTATTTTTTAAAATTAAATTTTATATTTTTTATAATACATAATTAATTATTTAAACTTAAGCCAATAAATATTTATCTATTTTTTAAACCAAAAACATTAAATGTTTAAAGTACTTGACAAAAATCTGTTTATTTTTAACAAATTTGTACAATTTTTTATTTATTATATTTTTATTAAACTTAATTTATTATTATTATAATACTATATATTTTTATAATTAATAAGTCTTTTTTTATTTTTGAATTTGTTAAAATCTTTAAATACAATAATAAATAAGTTAATAATATTAATTTAAATTTTTAAAAAAACAATATAATCTTTATAAAATTAAATTTAACAGCCAAAAAAAAACAATCAATTAAAAAATTAATTTTTGTAATTATATATTTAAAATAACAAATTTTACAGCTTAAATTTTAAAAATTAATTTAGATTTATATATTTTATTAACAAACAACCAAAAATATTAAAATAAAATATTAATAAAAAAGCAACAGTTTTAATATAAAACATAAATTCAGTAAACCAATTAACAAAAATCTTAAACACAACAAAAACTTAAAATTTTGTTTAAAAAAAGCAATAAAAACATTTTTACAAACAAATATTAAATAATTCAAACTTTAATATTTCTAACAATATTAATATTCAAAAAAAAAATAAAACTTTTATATAAAGTATTAATTTTAATAATTGTTTTATTAAAAACTTTTTAGATTTAAAGATAATAATAACAATTTATTAATAATAATTAATATTAATAAACCAAAAATAAAACAAATTTAATTATTAATTTAAAAAACCAAGTTATTAATTTTATAAACTATAAATATAATATCTTTTGGTAGATTATTATCAGTTTTAAAAGCAAAATAATCTATTAAGTTATTTGATCTTAAGAATTAAATTAATTAAATAGAAATTAAATTAATTTTTTCTTTTCTGTTTTCTGATACTGCCTTTAATAATACTTAAAAAACAATTTTTAATTGTCAAAAATTTTTTAAATAGATAACTTTTACTTTAATGCTTAATATTATATTTAAAATTAAATTAGTTTTCAAAAACAATATTAAATTGTTTTGTATAGACTTTGTTTCTAAAGATTTTTTTGTTGCTATTATTAAGATTTTATTAATGGTCTTTTTTTTTGATTATATTTAAAATTTTAAAATTTTCTGTATTGGCTTTTAGTTTTTTTTTTTTACTTTTGTTGTATTTTATAATGTCTTTTTTGGCACATTTTTTGATAATATTAAAAATATATTTGGTATTTTTGGTGTTATTATTTTTGTGAAATTAAAGCTTACTAATTTGTAACAATATGCTATTATGATTTTTAAAAACTTTTTTTTTGCTGTTATTACTTTTAATAACTGGTTTGTATTAATTAAAAAGACAGTATTTGGATTTTTTTCAATTAAAAAGAGATTATTATCTTAAAAAATTTTTTGAAAACCGATTTAGTCAACTTTTTTTTTTGGTTGTATTGCTTTTAAAATTAGTAATATAATTTTTTAGATTAATAATCATATTGTTTTATTTTCTACTTTTCTAACTCTTATTATTATTAATATTTTGCTGTTATTATTTTTGAGTCTTATATAATACCAAAGCTTATTATAACTAAAACTAATATTTTATACAAATATTATATTTGGTAAAAAACTTTTAAAGTTATTATTATTACAAATATTAAAGTTTGAATTATTTGTTTGCTAAATACAAAGTGTTTTTATCTTTTTTTTCTAAGTTGTTTTTTAAGTTTGTTGTTGGTTTTAAGTCTTTCATGTCTTTTTTTTGTTAATAGAAAGTTTTATGTCAAGACTTTTGCTTTTTTTGCTTTTTTTTTTGCTACTTTTCTGGTTGTTTTTGCTGTTAATCTTGTTGTTAGTCTAAATTGAATTCTTAGAAAACTTAAATATTAAGCTTAACTGTTTTAATAAAATTTATTATTAAGTTTATTGGTTTTTTGATTATTTTAGTTATCAGTTTTCTAAACAATAATGTTAACAAAGTTTTTTAAATAGAGAAAAATCTGTTTTTTATACAAAATGCTGCTAATAATTTTGCTAATTTTTTGTTTAGTGTTTTTAAAAATATTGTTTGTTTTAAATTTAAAATTGATTTTAATAAAATAAATTATAATAAGATATTAACTGTTAAATCTTTTTTTTTAAATAAAAACACTATTAAATATATTATAACTTTGTAATATAAATTAAGTTCTAATATTAAAAATAGTATTAAGTTAATTAATTTGTTTTTTAGTAAATTTATTTTTAATTTTAGAAATTTAAATAATCTACTATCTTTTTCTCATTGATCCTCTGGCCACTACAAGAGTGAAAGAATTTATAGAAGAAATTGCTTTACTTTATTCCTTTTCCCTTAGTACATTCAAGTCATTTCTTTTAACACAACCCCTTTTGTCATGATAGAACCAGTAGGCTTGTCTGCTGGTGGTTCTGGCTCGGTTTTGGCTGGTTTGGAGACTTACCTGAATGCTAAAAAGAATTGCTTAGATACCATTTACTTCTGTGGTGCATCATATAAGAAAACAAAGAAAACCATAATTGACAACATGATTGACTCGTCTGCAGGCTCTCTGAGCTTGGGAAATATTGGTAGTGTTGGCATTGAACCTGTGGTGTCTTGGAACAGCAAAGTTGGCAGTGTCACTGGCAGTGTAAGCAAACTCTCAGATGTCAAGAATATGACAAACATGGTAGCCGAAGAAACCAGCTATGCAGAATCAGGTGAGAATAATAATATAGATGAGACTACACTGAGAAAAACTCGCATCCATACATATATGTTGAGAAACCTGCCAAAGCAGCCTTTATTCAACTGTATGAGTAATAACAATAGTGAACAAGTACTTCCTCCTCATGTGGTTTTGGGGTCCAATAAGTTGCCACTGCTCAAATCATGTGCTCCAGAGAAACAGAGTTTCAATTTGTTGAAATTTTTCATACTTGACATTGAACTTTTAGCTGTGTCTGGTAAGACATTTAGTAATAAGTTGATTTGTGTGAAAAAATTTTTTATTATGTGGATGGTTTTGGGAGAGCTTCTACTCCCTCAAAATTTTTTGGAATTATCAGATCATCTTTTATTTCAGAATCTAGTTTAAAAAAGGCAAAAGAATCAGCTGTTAGTAAAAAAATTCTGGTTAATAATGAGATAAGGAAAGTAAACAGTTGTTTGGATCAGGAAGTGATTATCAAGAAGATCCCAGTCAATCTTTCCAAATTGGCTGTGGAATCTGTGTTTTCTAAGTTTGGAAAGATTGTGTCAATCAAAATGCAATTGATTGGTCTGTGGCAAAAAGCTTTGGTCAAATATAAATCATCTAAAGTAGCTAGTTTAGTTGGTTTTAAGTAGTTGGTTTTCATAGAAAAGAACTCTGTGTAAGTTGTCTTGACAATTGAGAATAAACAATCTTGGATATTTAGGGATCAGCATAGGGCTTTGCTCTATACTTTACCAGTTGGTACCACTGCTCATGATTTGTCTAGTTTACTTGAATCATATGGTGGAAGGACCTGTTTTATTGGTCGCAATCCTAGTTCTTATGTATGTAACAGATGTACAGTGGTCTGTTTTAAGAATGAGGCATCCAAATTGGCTGCTATTGGTTCTATTCCAGTTTATAAGAGTGTAAATTTGTGCTGGGCTGGTTTTTCTCTGGCTTGTTGTGCCAAATGTAAACAATTGGGTCATATCTCTACAGTGTGTTCATTGGGTAGGAATTCTGGTGCTTATGGTAAGCAGGTGGTAACTCTTCAGAATCAGGTCTATTTGGCCAATATATATAAGAAGAAACAGGTGCCAATCATTCGTCCAGTTTTTTTTGGCAGAAAAACTTGGACATAAGCTGCTAGCAGTTTTTCTTTTCATGTGGTTTTGTCAGGTTTTTTTGGTACTGGTTCATCTTTAGGTGCTAAACCTGGCTTGCTGGTTTCTGACTCCCTTGGTGATTTCTGCTTGGTTAATTGATTGGTTTCTCTGAAATGTTCTTTAAAGCTTTTGATAAACCAGATTTTGGCTATTATGAAAAAATTGAGCTTTGTGGAATTGGTGCCTTTGGCATCTGATTCTCATGTCCCTCCTCTGGTTGTTTTTGTGCCTGTAGTGTCTAATTTGGACTCAGAAATGGCTTTAGATAATACACTGGCATCTCTTCTTTCCTTTCTTTTGGTTGTTGTTACAGACTTGGTTGTTGACCTCAGTTTAAGTAGTTCTAAAGTTTTGACCACCAAGGTGGGCAAATTAGAATCCAAAATGGTGGCTTTAGAGGTGTTAGTTGAATCTGTCTTGAAAAGATTGGATTGTTTGTGCTCTGGTTTGGAATTGTCTATTTCTCTTTCTCTCCAATGAGTGATTTTGTTTGAAAATTTATAACGTGTAATGTTCGTGGTATCAATGTCCCCACCAAGCAAGAGAACATTATCCATTGGCATAAAGATTCTGGAAATTTGGTTTCGATAATTACTGAGACAAAGCTGAGATCTAGTTGTAGGTTTTGGATTAAGGATAAGTTCAATAGGATTAAAGTTTTTTCATCTGGGTTGAATAAGGAGTTTTTTGGTGCTGGCATTACAATCATTATAAACAATTCTCTAGCTTGTCATGTTTGTAAAGTTTTTGAGGTGCCTGGTCAGCTCTTTTTAATCAAGCTGTTGTTCAAACATAAACTTTCTGTGTCAATTTTAGGGCTCTATGCTGAAGCATTTCTGGCTGTTTACTTCTTTTAGGCTAATAAAGTTAATTCTGTGATAGCAAAAGCAGTTAATGAATCTTCATTTGTGGTTTTGGGTGGTGACTTCAATGAGGACAGCTCTCAAAGGTGTGCTAGTTTCAAAAAGTGTTTAGATTTTGGTTTGATTAATTTCTTGGGTAAAAGTTCTTTTGTTAAAATGCTCACATGGGCTAACTCTCAGGGCATGACTAAGACTATTGATTTCTTATTTGTTTCCACAAACTTAGTCAATGCCATGGTGGATTGCGTAGTGTGTGATGTTGGTAAATTTTTTGATACTAATCATCAAGCTGTTTTTGTGTCAATGAGTTTGGGTGGACTTTTGGATATGTGGTTAAACTTTCTTTATAAGCAGGCTAATAAGGATCACTGGAAGTTTGATTTCAAGGGTGCTAATAACAGTAGATAAGAAAATTTTAGAAATGCCACATTGGCTAATGCTGAGATGTTCTCTGACAAATTCGCTGCCACTGTCAAGTTCTCAGATCTGGATGCCATGTAAGATGTTTTATGCAAAATAGTGGTTCTTTTTGCAAATAAGATATTTAAAAAAAAATGGTTCAAGAATTTTGATAGTGTTTTTACCAAAGTCTCTTCAAAGTTTTATAGATTGGAGCTTTTGGTTTTGAAGATTGTCAAGACCTCTTGTAAGGGCAATATTGGTAGTTTCATCTTTCTTATGAAGTGCTGGAACTCTTTGAACAGTGTCAAAGCCTCAGTTGTTCAGGATCTTATTAACTTTGGTGCAATCTCTAGTTATGTTTATTCTGCTCTTTTTGGCATGAGAAAGTTTTATCATGCATCCAAGCTTGCTGAGTCTTTGGCAACTAAAGAAACAAACATTAGGACTGCTATAAATAAGAGGATGGAAAGCTTCGAGATGAATAAAGATTATACTATCAGGAGTGTTTTGGAGCATTCTTTCTACAAAGTGGTTCTAGACCATCTGGTTGTAGAGGATAAGCTTATTTTGGAGCCCAATTCAGTTAAATCTAAGGTAGATGTTATTATAGAAGGTTGGACCAGGAAGCATAATGTGATTGCTGATGTCACTGATGTTTGGTCTCATTAATATCAGCCATTGGATTACATTTTTGATAAGGTTTTTTCTGGTGTAATGCATTTGGTTGAGCTTAATAAGCTGCTTAATGTGATTTCCAATCTGTCTGATGACAAAGCTGCTGATTTCTCAGGTATTACAAACGAGCTTTGAAAACATTATAACAGATCAATTCTGAATATGCTTTTAGTGCTTTTAAACTTTTGTTTGTCTTCCAAATTAGTGCCTGGATCTTGGTTGAAAGCTTGGGTCTCAATAATTCCTAAACCATATAAATGGGAAGGTGTTCTCATGAATACCTGTCCTATTGCTTTAATCAAGACAGCTTGTAAAATTCTTTCCAAGATTCTTTCTAATAGGATTTCTTTGGCATGCAGCTCTTTCAACATTCTTTGTAAGGACAATTTTTTAGTTTTAAAAAGTACAACAACTCAGTCTCCTATTTTTGCAGTTGAATCAATGATTGAGGATGCATTGGAAAAGAATCAAGAACTCTGGTTGGTTTTGCAGGATATGTGAAAAGCATACAATTCAGTCAGCTAGGAACATCTCGAGAAAAGTTTGGTCAGGATCAAGATGTGTGGCAAGTTTATTCAGTTTTTTGGTAGTATTCATAAAAATTATATCAACAGGGTGATGACGGACTTTGGACTGACAAATGGTTATTGTGTGCATGATGGTTTGGACCAAGGGGAGGTTTTTTTTTCTCTTCTGTGGTGTATATTTTATGATCTTCTACTATGTGAAGTCTGGAAAGCATGTGTGGTTATAGATTAAGTTCTTATTTTATTTCAAGGAATAGTCATGCTAAGTCCTAGGCTGGGCTCTCTTCCTTTTTTACTGCTGGTGTTTTCGTTGATAATACAATTTGGGTTGGTAGTAGTTAGACAGCTATTCAATACATTCTAGATGTTACAAGTGAATTTTTTCGGATGAATAATATTTCTATCAATAACGACAAAACTGTGGCCATTCCTATCAATTACAGAGTCAGCACTCCTTCTCTTTCTATTAGTGGCTTGCCAATCTCCATTGCTAAAAAGGGTGAATTTCATTGATATTTGGGTATTTTTTTCTTGACTAAAAATTTCTCAAAGCCTAGTTTGGTAAAGGCGAATTCAGATGTTCATTTTTTTATCAATCTGGTCCTGAAAAAAGCTGTCTTGAATAAACAGTTCTTATATTTAGTGTCAGTAGTTCTTTATCTTATAGTTAGTTATAGGACTCAGTTCAGTTTTGTTCCTATTGGTACATGCAACAAATAGGATACCTTGATTCATAGAGGATTGAAATTTAAATCTGGCCTACCTCTTAATTTTTCTAGTGATACAGTTCATCACTCTTTTTTTTATGGTTTGAAATCTTTCTTTCAAGTTCAGTCTAAGAGCAAGATAGTCTCTCTTGTTAATTTTGCAAACTCGGGTGGTATTCTGGGATGTTTGTTCTCTTACAGGTTCCATGACTTGCAGGTTCTGTGCTGGTGTTCTGTTTATTTATTGAGTTTTCCTGTGCGTATTTGTGTCAGTTCTTCTAATAACTTTCTGGCAGGCATGGTTTGCATTCTTCTTGACTGCGATTTGTTCCGGGATGGCTCTTTGGCCAATTCTTTTTAGTTTTGTGGTGGGGTCTTTATGTCTGCTGTTCTGGGTGAGTCACAGTTTCTCAGGTTTTTTCCTTCTCTCCAATGATATGGTGTTGTCTTTGTGGATCAACTTTACGATTGTCATGGTTCTGTCTTTGATTGGCACACCTTCAAGCATTAGAAAAAATTAGACCCTCATGGCCCTGTTTCTGAGTGGTTCAAGTTTTCTGTTGCATTTCTTGATGGTGGAGATTTTCTTTTCACTCATTTCTCAGTTTTGGATGGGGTTGGTTCTTTGAATATTCTTGAATCTAGTAATTTTGTTTCTGTCTGTGATTATTTCTTGCAAGTTGGTGTCGACAGTTTGTCAGTGTATATGGATGGGTCTTTTAGTAATCTGGGTACAGTTGGTTGTAGAACTGGCGCTGCTGCATTTTTTGAGGACATTAATTTGGGTTTGGGCATCGGTGTGTTGGATTTGATGTCATCTACTTTGGCGGAGTTGCAGGCTATTGCACTGGCTCTGGAGTGTGTTCCCCCACTGAGCTCTGTTAAACTGTTTTCTGATAGTCAATCTGCTCTGGATGCCTACAAGTCTGAATTAAGTCTGGCATGTTCCAACTTTTATAATCAGTATTGGGTTGAACATTATCATATTGTCAATGTTATTCACTGTAAAAATTTAAAGGTCAGCTGGCATAAGGTTAAGGGCCACTCTGGCATTTCAAGAAATGAGCATGCTGACACAATTGCTGATGATATTTCTCTCTCTGGTTGGTATCTTTCTTATCACTTGGGTGAACACTTCCTAGTGGCTAATAGTAGTGTGGTTTCTGGCAATTCCAGACATTTTGTACGTGATATTTATTGTTCAGTTTGTTGTATATGCTGGGAGGTTGGTTCTGGTTTCAAGTTTTTGGCAGGCAGCTTGCTTTTTGAGGTTGACTGGCTCCATTTATCTTTGGTTTGGCACCTTGACTTGCACATGGCCACTGGTTTTACCAGCAGACCTTCAGCTAATGCTCACTCTTATTTCATGAAGACTTTGCACTACTGGCTGCTAGTTGCTGTTTTAAAGTGCCTTTATAATAGACTATATTTGAGTGTGTTGTGCTTATATTGTGACAATGTGGAGGCATCAGATCATGTGTTCTCTTACAAGATTAATGAATCTGTCCGATGTCAGTTGTTGGAATCCTATGTGGACTCCTGAAAGGTGATCTCTGGTTTCTCTCATTCTTCTTCGGGCATATTACAAATGTTGTCTTCATGTGTTTCTGACTCCTTTTTGGCCATGGTTTTTTATAAGAGTTTCATTTTTAATGATTGGTTTCATGAGATGGTCACCATCTTTTATGATTCCAAGGTTGCTGGTTTGGAAATTGTCAAATTTGTGTACTCTTTTAGTCTTGATTTTAGGAGTAGTGTCTGGTCAGTTCATGTTAAACATTGTGTTTATATGAAAAAAAATGGGTTGATTTTTCTTGATGGTTCAGTTCTTGTCTCAGTTTTTGGTTTGGCCTCTGAGTTGTTGACTAGGATGGTCAAATTGCTTGGCATTGCTGATGCTTTTAGTATTTGTTTTGGCTTTCACAAATCTTGTTTGTTTTTCTTAAGTGTAGGTAACTCAGTTTTAGTTTATATAGCTGTGTAGTGTTGTTTTGATCAGTTCAAGTGGCTGGTCACGTGTAAAAAGTGCATGATTCACACCTAGTTTAGATCATTTCTTTGATGTATAGTACTAGGTAGTGTTTAGACCTCATTCGTAAAGCAATAAAAAAAAATTTAAATAATATTATTGAAAAAATTAATGAAATAAATTTATTTTTAGCTTTTTTTACTTTAATATTATTACAAATAAACTTAGTAAAATATAATCATAATATTTGGTATTTATGATTAAATAATAGAAACAAAATAGTTTTCTAATAGATAGATTTTTGTAATAAATTAGTTTATTAATTTCTGAAAGTTTTTTTGTTATAAAACACAGAAATATTGTTTTAGTAATTGTATTATAATAGTTGTGTTTTTTTGTCTTAATTATAATTACTAGAATTTAATATTGTTTTTTTTACTTTTTTAGTAAGTTAATAAGATAAAATTAATATTTAATACTTAGAAAAAGCTTTTTTTTACCAGACTATTATAAAGTCTAATTTTAAGACAGTTGATTTTTAATATTATTGTTTTACAATAAAAAATAAAAAAAAATTAGTATCTCATTAATTATTATTATAATTAAAAACAATTGATTCAAATTATTAAAATTTTAAAAACATTTATGCTAATTTTATTTAGTCTAAAATAAAAATAAAAAAAACAATTAAATAGATTTTAACAATTAAATTATTAAAATTATATAATTGTAGATACAATAATAATATTTTATTTAATTGATAAGAGATATAGAAAAAAATAAAATAAAAAAAGTTTTTAAATTAAAAATAAGATATTAGAAAAAATTTAATTCTTGTTTATTTTAATTTTTTTCTATTTATTAAAACTAATTATTTTTACACATATTTTCTAGTTTTATAAAATTGTTTTTAATTACTTGTTATTATTAACTATTATTTACTATTCTTGTTATTGCTTTATTTTTATATTATAATTAGTTATCTTATATTATTATTAATTATTTTGTATTGTTTTATGTTATTGTATATTACTTTATATTATTTTATATTATTTTTTTATTATTACGTTTTACAAGTGAGGTCTAAACACTGCCTAGCACAATACATTAACATAAGTAATCTAAACTAAGTGTAAATCATGTTTTTTCTATATGTAACCAGTCACTCAAACTGATTAAAACAACACTACACACTTATATAAACCAAAACAAGGTCTTCAACCCCTGAAAAAACAAACAAGACTTATAAAACCCAAAACAAACACCAAATGCTTCAGCAATTCCAAACAACCTAACAACACCAGCAGACAACCCCAAAGACAAACCAAAAATTGAGATAGAGGCCAAACTGCCTAGTGGAATCAGCCCATTTTTTTTCATAAAGACATGATGCTTAGCCCAAACTAACCAAATTTCATCCCTAAAAGTAAGACAAAAAGTTCACACAAATTCAACAACTTTTAGATGTGCCACTTTGGAGTCACCAAAAATTGACACCCCTTTCTGGAACCAACCTGCAAAGACAAAACTCTTACAAATGGCCATACACATATTAACATTAAAAGCACAAGATAACATCAGCTGAAACACACAAGAAAATGAATGAAAAAAACCAGAAATTGCCCTTCAAGAAACTGCATAAGCATCTAACAACTGGCTATGAACAGATTTATCAGTCATACAAGAAAAAATGTGATCTGACATCTCAACATCCCCACAATATAAACATATTACACCAAGATTGTATTTGTTGTAAAAATGCTTCTGTACAGCAACTGGAAGCCAATAGTACAGAGTTTTCATAAAATAAGTACAAGCACCAGTAGAGAGTCTACTGGTAGAACCAGCAGCCATATGCAAGTCCAGATGCCACACCAAAGATAAACTAAACTAATCAATGTCCAAAAGCAAACTATCCACCAGAAACCTAGAACCAAAACCAATTTCCCAATAAGCATGATACATAAACTGAAAAATATCACAAACAAAGTATCTTGAGCTACCAAAAACAACCTCACTTCTAGCCAGTATATAATGTTCCTTCAATTGGAGTGAGAGGCACTATTTAGAAAGAAAAGCAGTATCAGCAAGTATGTCTGCACATTCATTTTCCAATACACTTGAGTAATTCTTAACCTTATGCCAACTAACCCTTAAATTTTTATTATGAATAATGCTCACAATATGCTGGCATTTCACCCAATACTGGTTATGAAAATCTGAATATATCAAACCCAATTCCAATTTGTATGCATCCAAAGCAGCTTGACTGTCTGTAAACAACTGAACCAAACTAAGAGAGAGAACACACTCAAAAGCCAGTACTATAGCCTATAATTCAGCCAAAGTAGATAACATTAAACCAGAAACACCAATACCCAAACTTGAGTTAATGTCTTTAAAAAAGACTGTTGTGCCAGTTTTCCTGTTAACCATGTTCATGTTTTTCAGAGAATCATCTGTATAGACTGACAGAGTATTAAAACTGACATGAGATAGTTGACTAAAAATAGATTTAAACTTGCAAGACATAAGAACATTTGAAGATTCAAAACCACCCAAAACTAAAGGGCTATTAAAGAAAAGATTTGCATCATTGAGAAAAGTAACAGATAACTTAAACCAGTCAAAAACAGGACCATGAAGATCAAGCCTCTTCTATTACTTAAAAGTATTCCAACTAAAGACTGCATTATGACAATCGTGAAGCTGGTCTACAAAAACAACATTGTATTACTAAAGAGAAAAGAAGAATTTGAAAAACTTAGACTCACCAAGAGCAGTTGACATGAACACACCACTCTGAAGATAGAAAGAGCTATTTAAAGACCCACTCAAAGACAAATTACACTCAAAAAAAACATGTACCACACCTGCCAAAAAGTTATTAGAAGGACTGACTTTTGTATGAACTGAAAAACACAAAGGATGGAATGAATGCCAACTTAAAACTTGCAAGTCATGAGACTTGTGGGAGAACAAGTGTTCTAAAATCCCATCAGAATTTGCAAAAACCACAAAAAATGCCAATTTTCTTTCAGACTGAACTTGTTCAAAAGTTTTTAGATTGTAAAAGAAAGGGTAATAAACCACATTACCAGAAAAATCACAAGGTAGACAAGCCTTTGACTTCAAATTTCTATAAATTAAAACATCCCATTTATTGTATACACCAATAGAAATAAAGCTAAATTGTGTCTTATAACCAATAATAAGATAAAACATAACTAATACTAAATACAAAAACTGCTTGTCTGAGATAGTTTTTTTCAAAACAAGATTGGCAAAAAACCAAATGTTAGAATATGCCTTAGCCAAGCTAGACTTTAAAAGTCCATTAGTAGACAGATAAATACTGAGATAGCAATAAGATTTGCCTTTTTTGGCAATAAAAATAGGTAACCCACTAATCAACAAAAAAGAGCACTTAACATTGCAATTGATAAGAATAGCTATTGTTTTGTCATTATTTATGGAGATGTTATTAATACAGAAAAAATCACTGGCAATATCTAGGATATATTGAATAGCTCTTAGATTACAACCAATTCAAATAGTATTATCTACAAATGCACCAGCAATGAGAAAAAAAGTTAGTTTAGCATGAAGTTTAGTACAACCTGTCTTGGAAACAAAGTGAGAAATCAATTTATATTTACATAAGCTCTCCTGTTTCTTGACTTCACACAACAAAAGATCATAAAATATACACTAAAAAAAAGGTGAAAACACCTCCCCTTGATCCAAACCATCATGTACCAGATATCTGTTTGTCAAACCAAAGTTAGTCATAATCTTGTTAATACAACCACCATGGATACTGCCAAAAAATCAAATAAACTTACTGCACATTTTTATCCTAACCAGTGTTACCGAAGGTTTTTGGTCTCTTTTCTTAAATGTTGTTGATGCCTGTTTGTTGTGAATTCACGTTTTCTGGATGTGGTTGAACCTCCAGTAACTGAATTTATCTTCAAATTATTTTCTATAATTTGAACTGCTGGGCTTATAAGTGGAATGGCCAATTCTATGCCAGTTACTTTATGTAGTTACATTGTAGTAAACGTCAACTCTTTCCCAGGAATTGCTCATCTGGAAGCTCACAAAATATGTGTAGTTACTTTGCTGTGAAAGTCAACTCTTCTACAGGAATCTTGTCTGTAGACTACCCTAATGACTGTACTAAGAAAATAAAAGAAAAATAAAAGAAAATGTAAAAGAAATAGAATTCTGTCAAGGGAAATGTTTTCTATCCAGGCCTGGAGTCACTAACAGTTTACTAAAATTGGTAGCTAGTCAATTTCAAACTGTTAGTAGGAATTGGTTAATTTCAAGGAAAGTAATTAAAAATTTGGTTTTTCGAATTTATTTGATATTTATTTTGTCTTTTGTGTATAAAGAATAATTCTAATTGTTAAATCTGAAGTAAGATATATTTTCTCGAAGAGAGAAGCTTTTCTTTTATACAACTTGTTGTAACACTATTCTATGAACTTGAACTTTGCTATTTTCTACAATTTCGCTGAACTAAGGATACATTTTGGCGAACTACAAGTTATTTCTACGAACTATTAGATATTTCAGTGAACTATCAATTATTTCGGCGAATTTCTACAAATTTCGGCAAACTTTTTGAATGTTACATAGTTCGGGGTATTGCATGATTAATCATTGCAATTAGGTTACATTTGTGTTTATACAAATTGGGTTATTAATTAAATAATAATTTCAGATATTTTGCTAATATAATAAGTAATAATTTGAAACGATAATATATGTTAATTAATGATGGGAATTATAAAGATAATTTTATGCTAAATAATGTCTCTAATTTTGTCTGGTAACATAACTTCCTCCTTAAGACTGAGCTCCATCGAAGTCCAAGTACTGTTTGTAATTTCCAGATAATAATCCAAAATTATTGAAGAAATTTGGTCTGAAAATTGTTGAAATTTCAGTTTTGTGAGCTTTCCAATGTATTGAATCTTCAAAGGTTGTAAAATTGGGTTTTGTAGGACGTTTTCACAGATGTGGAATAAGTCGTAAAGTCTAAGAGCTGCTCTTAATTTATAATGACTGTTTGTAGGTCCAGCTGTTGTCTTAAATTTATTGTAGAGTTGTTTTTGGATAGCTTTTTTTGTGAGGTTTGCTGCTGTAAGCTCCAGTTTTTGTTCGTAAAGTGTTTTTCTAATGTAGAAATATCTATATATTGGGGGGTATTTGCTGTTTTCTTTATTAAGGCACAGTTGAAGTTTTTGTTGAATAGTAGCATTTGGTAGAATACTAATAGGGATGAGCAATAAGTTTTCTCTTAAAGCAAGCTTCAAAAGTTCTGGTAGGTGAATTCCAGAATAACTTCTTGTGTTCTTCTTATGTGGGTAATATTTTCGTGAATTTGGGACTAAATTTGTAACTACTTCTGTTTGGGTATAATTAATATGGTTTCCAGTAACAGTAATAGATAATTCGGGTATTGTCTTTAGAGCTAGCATTAATTTTTAAGATATTTGTTGAATATTTTAAGGGATAGTCATTATAAAAATTTGAGTGAGAAAGATAGATTGAAATTATTTTTGGTATGTGGGTTTTTATGTTATTTTGTCTTTCAGTGTGTTTTGTTTTGTTTTTGTGAAATTATTTTTAAATTATAAGGGAATAACTAGTAAAATTAAATTAAGTGTTCAAGTTGGAAGGTTGTTCAATAACAACTATTGGTTCTATGTTTCGGGGAATATCTTCGGGATTGACTAAAGGTGAATGTGTACCAATTTATGGAATTAATGGTTCAGAATTGTTTCTGAAATGATAGTGTTTTAAACAATCTCCATGTGCAACTTTTGCTAGGATTTTGTTATTAAGTCTTAACTTGTATGATTCATTGCCTAGTATTTCATGGATAAAGAATGGTTCATCCCATTTATTTTCAAATTTTCCACTCCATTGTTTTTCAGCTTTAGTTTTGTGTAGGAGAACTTTGTTTCCAACTTTAAAATCATTGGTAACTGGAGGCAATTTGTTGTCATGCTGTTTTTTTTGTTGAGTTTGGGAGTGTTTAATATGGGTGGCCGCTATTTGTCATTTTCTTTCCAATATGCTGAGAAGCATGTAGGCTCTTCGTTGAAGCATTTCCTGAAAATTGTTTTCATTGATTGGTTGTGCTGGGTATGTTTCTACTATGAAACTAATTGGTAATATTACTGTCCTTTCATAAGTTAAATCAAATGGTGTGTGTTTTGTGGTATCTTGTTTTAGTGTTCTGTATACTAGTAACACTGATGGAATAAAGATATCCCACTCTTGCTCAAAATTGGTTGAGACTTTGGCTAATGACTCGCACAATATTCTGTTAAAATATTCTACAAGCCCATTTGTTTGTGGATGATAGGGTGAAGACAGAGATTTTTTGACATTGAATCATTCACAAATTTCTTGTATCAGGTTGTTCACAAAGTGTGTTCCCTAATCAGATAAAAGTTCAATTGAACATCCATGTCTACAAATGATGTTTTCATAGATGAAATTTGCTACTAATTTCACATTTACTCATTGAATGGCTCTGGCTTTAGGCCATTTAGTAAGATAGTCTACAGCTACTGCAATATAATAGTTTCCTTGAATAGTGATAGATAATGGTCTGACTAAATTGATACCAACTCGGTCAAAAGGCTGTCCAACTTTAATTGGATTTAATGGTTCAGTAGGGCGTGTTCCTCCTTTTCTTTGACAACTATCACAAGATTTGACATATTCGTAAATGTCTTTTCTCATTCAAGGCCAAAAGTAGTATTCTAGTGTTCTTTGGGTGGTACTGTTTTTTCCAAAGTGTGCTGATGAAAGATCTGAGTGCATGTTGTATAATATAGTCTCTTTTTCTTGTTCTTGTATTAATCTGAGTGGTTTGTCTGGGTTTTTGAAATTTTGATGATAAATAATGTTGTTGTGTAAAAAATATTGTTTGGCTTGTTGTTGTAGTTGATGTTTTTCATCTGGCGACCAATCTGTTGGGATTGTTAATGTTTCCAAATATTGTTTAAGATTGTTGTAGTTTTCCGAATTCATTGTTTGTTGGCTGTTTTGGTTGGTTAAGTTAAGTATTGGTTTTTGTGTTTTCTAATCTTGTCTTATTCTGGAGAGACAGTCAACATTGGTGTAGAGTTTTCCTGGTTTGTGATGTACTATGTATTAATAGTTTGCTAGAAATCCTGTCCATTGAGTTTGTTTTGCATTCAGCTAAGTATTTTTGTTCTGAAGCTATTTGAGTCCAATATTATCAGTGATAATATCAAATTCTTTTGGCCGAAAATAAAGGTTGAAATAATGTAGGGCCCAAATTACAGCTGCTGTTTTCAATTCAGTGGCAGAATAATTTTTTTCAGCTGGTTTTAATGTTCTGCTAGCATAAGCAATTACCTGCTCATTTTTATTGTCATCCAATTGTGATAGAATAGCACCAAAGGCAGTATAAGAGGCATCTGTTGCTAATTGGAATCGGTTGCTGAAATCTGGATAGGTGAGAATTGGAGCTGTCATTAGTTTTTCTTTGAGGATTTCAAATGCATTTTGGCATTCAGCAGTCCATTTGTATTTAACGTTTTTGGTGGTAAGCTGGTTGAGAGGTTTTGTGATTTTTGAGAATCTCTTGATAAACTTCCAATAGTAAGAGGCTAACCCTATGAATCCTCTTAGTTCTGTAGTGTTTTGAGAAGTTTTGAAGTTTTTAACAGCGCTGATTTTTTTAAGGTCTGGTTTGATTCCATCTTTACTAACAATATGACCAAGGAAGGCCAAGCTTGTTTTTCCAAAGTAGCATTTTTCGATGTTGAGTTTTAGTCCTGCTTTTTGTAATCATTGAAAAACTTCTCGCAGATGTTTTAAATGTAATTTGAACGATGGAGAATAAACATCAGTATCATCAAGATAAACGACTACTGACTTCCAAAGGAGTCTTTGGTACACAACATTCATTAATCTCTGAAATGTTGCTGGTGCATTGCATAATCTGAAAGGCATTACATTGAACTCATAATTTCTACCTTGGGTGGTGAATGCTGTTTTGAGGCAATCTTTGGGATCCATAGCAACTTGCCAGTAACCACTTTCTAAATCTAGTGTTGAAAAGTATTTGGATTTTTCAAGGGCATCTAACATGTCATCAATTCAGAGAAAGGGGTAGGCATCTCCAATTGTAATACTGTTAAGTTGTCAATAGTCAACACAAAATCGTATCTTTCCATTTTTTTTTTTAACTAGCACTATAAGTAAAGCCCAAGGACTCATGAAGGGTTGGATGAGCCCATTGTTAAGCATTTGTTGTACTTCTTCTTGGATGAATTGGTGGCTTTCTGGAGCAACTTGATATGCTTTTTGTCTTCTTGGTTTGGCATCTCCTGTATAAATTTGGTGTTGGACCAAATTGGTTCTTCCTAAGTCATTGTTGTTTTCAGCAAAGATATCGGCAAATTCTACAATTAGTTCTTTGAGCTGGCTCTATTGTTGTGGTTCAAGTTGTCCCATGTTGATTCGAGATAGTTTTTCCATGACAACATAGTAGTTTTCAGAACTAGGGTTTGGGTTGATTTTTGGTAGTGAATGTCCAATAATTTCTGAAAAATTGGAAACTGTCTGGAGTAGTTCTTGTTAAAAGATGTTACTGTGAATGACTCCAATTTCTAAGTTATTTAATAGAACTATGGGGTAATTGTTGGGATTGTAAAAAGTAACTCGGACTTTTTTTGTTCCTTCTGAAATATAAATGTTTGGGATCGAAATATTATGTTCCAAGCAAACTTGTTCATTGAACTCAAAAATTTGTTATGTGGTTGTTGGCTTTGGACAGATGTAGATTTCTGGATGTTTTCCAAAGAGTGAGATGGTAATTGGTTGTGGAAGTCTGAGAATCTGGTGGGATTTGTTCTGTGTGTTAAGAGCTATATTAACTGGAATTGTGAATCGTCCAGTTGAACCAAAACCTTGGGTTCTTCTATCACTTTTTCTTAATTGTTCTCTTTGATTGACTAGTTGCAAACTCAAAATGTTGATTAGGGATAGGTAAATAGCTTGGGCAATTTTTTCAGCATGGTCAATCTTGAATGGTTTGTTAATTTCATTTTGAAGCATCACTGTAATGTCTCCAGTATATCCAGCATTGATTATTCCTCCTCTGACATTGATTCCTTTGCTTGCCAGAGAGGACTGAAAGGCGATTTAAACTATTGCTCCTGGCGAGATTTTGAGTGCAATTTTGAGGTTGATTTTTGTGAGAGATTTGGATTTGAGAACAAAAGTATCCTTGTCTGGATATCTTAGATTATATCCAGCATCAATTTCATGTGCTTTTTCGGGTTTTATTCCTTGTCCATTGTTGTTAAAGTATTTGAGTTGTAAGACAGACTGACTTTTGATAAGATAGATAGGTGTTGTTTCAATTTCTTCTGTTGCTTCAGGTTCTTCAAATTCAATTTTGTTTTCATCATTTTCACTGGGCAGGGGAATACTAAGAGCATAGCATTTAGGGCACCATTGCTCATTGCAGAGCATTATGTATTCTTCACACAATTTAATGTTCATTTGCTCTAGCCATTGAGCTTGAGCTTCTTTGGTCGGATAAGTGTGACTGGCAATTTGGTGATATACTTATACTTCATCTTCGTAGTTGTATCCAGCGATTTCAAAGGTGTATGCAATGTATTCTGATTCTTTCATTTGACAAACATTTTCTTGAATGGCTTTATTGATTAAAGCCATTGCTAGATTGAAAATTATTTCGGCATCATAAGGATAATAGTACAGTTTGTTGAGAGCACTGTTGTATGCTGCATTAAAGGGTGTTCATCTTTTGACTTTTTCTGAAATTGATAAAGCATTTTGGCAGATTTGATTACAGACTCCTCCTCTCATTGCTACATCAATCCAATTGCATTCTTCTGGTAGCATATCTCCACAAGTCAAACAAGGGGTGTTGTCCCATTTTCCACTTCTTTTTATTAAATAGCCCTATTGTTCTTTGTGACAAGCCTTGCAATAGTAACAAGTATGATTTTCATATTCTTCTTCAAGTGAAATGCAGGCTCCCATTGATGAGAGTTTCTTGTTGTAGTCCTTACATTTAAGAGAAATATAGGAATGTTGTTTCTTTGGTTTAGGCTTTGAGTAAGGGATATTTCATCCAGGAGTTTTGGGTTCAGAGTGTGGGGTAAAATGTTTTTGTTCAGTTTTATTGGCCCAATTGGACGTTGATCCAAGAGCCATAAATGTTTCAATTATTGGTTTTTCTTCTTCTGGTTTGAATTCAAAAGCTGGGGCTTTTTCGGAGCATTTGTTGAATGTACCACAAGTGGCAGATATTCGGACATGTTGTTCTTGGTAAGAGATTTGTAGTTCTTGGGTTTCCCAGTCTAATTTTGCATTGGCTTTTTGGAGCCAATAGTTTCCAACAAGGGCTTGATACTGGAGAGCATCTATTACAAGAACTTTGACTGGAATGGTAATTCCATCAAGAGTGAATGGAAAATTGTCAATTTTTCCTACTGGAGTCTTTTTCATGCCATTAGCAGTAATGATTACTGTCTGAGCTGGTCAGTCAACATTTCTCTTTAACTGTTGCATCAACTGGTAGGTAATAATGCTTCCAGTGGATCCACTATCTAGAATTAAGTGAATTGGCTTTCCTTCTGTTTCAACTTCTATATATATTGCAGTAATGGCTTTTTGATCATTAGCCGCTACACTGCTAAGCAAGAATGATAATTCATTTGCTTCAAATTTAAAAGGGAATATATCAGAAAGATTAGTGTTTTCAGCAATTCTGGCTGGTGGAATAGTGATGTGGTTATAAGAAAAATTTTGTTGTTGTGCTGTAGCTCTATCTTCCAAGGGTACAGTATGATGAAAATTTTGTTCTTCTGGCATTGTTAAATAACTGGGTTGAGTGTAATAGTGGTTGGGTTTTGGTTGAGTGGAATTTCGGGGAACCAATTGGTTGTTTGAACTGATTCTATTATTGTTTACTTGGTATCAGTTTTGTGGTGTGAATTGATTTTGTGTAATCAGTCTTTGAGCAGGTACTTGATAATGTTGTGTGGGTGGTTGTTGGTAGTGTTGTTGGATTGGCTGTGGGGTGGGCTGATAATAGTTACTTTGGTATTGGGGTCTTGGTGGATAGTAAGCTGGTGGTGGTTGATAATAAGATTGCTGTGGTGGAGGGTAATGTTGATTACTCTTATTTTGTTGGTCTTGTTGTAGCTTTCTGTAATCTTTTTTTCAGTGGCCAGAGATTCCACAATAATGGCAATTCTGAGGCTGGTTATTAGAAAGTGGTACAAAGTTATTTTAATTTTGTCTTTGGGGTGGTTAATATCTTTGGGGTTGCTGTTGTTGTTGGTTGGTGAAATAGTTTTTGACTTTCTTTGTGAGTTGGTCAATTTTCTCTTCAGCCGCTGAGCTGGTCTTTCCAATGGCTAAGTTCACGAGTTTTGTATGATTGGCTTCTTTTATGGCTATTTCATATCTCTTTGCATGCTAAATGGCAGAGTTTAAATCTTCTGGGACATGTGGGCAAACCTTTTTAATCAGTTTATCTTTTAAACCAGTGATAAATTGATCCAAGATTTGGGCATCAGAATAATAATTATTGGCGAATTTGTCTGAGAAGTTTGTTGAATTTTCCAATATAAGTCATAACAGATTCAGAGGATTCTTGTTTGATATTGCAAAACCAATTTCGAAGAGTGATGGAGGTATTATTGTCAGTGAACTGTTCAAGAAAAGCTGCTTTGAAAGCATCCCAATCATTGAATGGAGTGGCCAAGTTTTCAAACCATTCTCCTGCTGTTCCTTTGAGAAAGTAGGGAATTGTTTTTAACATTCTGGCAGCATTCCATCCATTTGCATCTCCAGCTTTAGTAACTTGGTCGAGCCATTCTTGGGGACTGGTCTCAATGTCTTCTCCATTAAATTCAGGAATTTTTGTGATGTATGCTGTCATTTCATCTTCTTTATTTTCACTGTCTATTGATTCTTCTTCAGTTATTTCAGAGTCATTTTTTTCGTTTACTGCTGTCTCAAAGTGTTCACTTTGATTTTCAGCTAGAAAATCAAGAAAATTGGAACTAGTTTGAAGGGGTTCTTGCTGTCTGGTGGGACTTCTGAGTGATGTAAAATCTTCTGGTCTTGCAAATCGATTCAAGAGTGAATTAGGTGTTTGTGTTTGTGCAAGTGAAGCTGGAAAAGGTGTAATAGTGAGTGAGAGTTTTGAACTGGTTCCTTGTTCAGGTGTTTGTAAGTGTTTGGCAGTTGTTTTTGGTAGTATTGGAGTATTTGGGGTGGTTTTTGAGTATTGTTTCAATTTGTGTTTGCCTTTGTTGCTTGTTTCTGTTTTCGATTCAAAATCAATAGAGTATTAAGACTGCACTGGATATGTTTCTTCACAGTACTTGATAATGTTAAAATTAAGTTCTTGAAAGTAAGTGGCAAGTGTTTCACTGTTAAGATCTTCAGTTCCCAACTGTGAATAGTGTGCTAAATTATTGTAAAGATTGCTTCTAACTTCTGAGATATTGTAATTTCCAAAAAGATAATTGTTGATGTGGTTTTTAATGTATTGGTATATTGATTTCTTGACAACTTCAATTCCGTCTGGAATGTTGAATCTTTGCTTGCAGTGGGTGTAAATTGACTGGTAATACTCTAGAGTTGTTGTATCTGGTATAGTCACCACTTTGAATTTGTTTTTGCTGTGTTGTTTCTATGGGAGAGCACCAAATGTTACCAGAGGTTTTTGGTCTCTTTTCTTAAATGTTGTTGATGCCTGTTTGTTGTGAATTCACGTTTTTTGGATGTGGTTGATCTTCCAGTAACTGAATTTATCTTCAAATTATCTCCTATAATTTGAATTGCTGGGCTTATAAGTGAAATGGCCAATTCCATGCCAGTTACTTTATGTAGTTACATTGTAGTAAACGTTAACTTTTTCCCAGGAATTGCTCATCTGGAAGCTCACAAAATATGTGTAGTTACTTTGCTGTGAAAGTCAACTCTTCTACAGGAATCTCGTCTGTAGACTACCCTAATGACTATACTAAGAAAAGAAAAGAAAAATAAAAGAAAATGTAAAAGAAATAGAATTCTGTCAAGGGAAACGTTTTCTATCCAGGCCTGGAGTCACTAACAGTTTACTGAAATTAGTAGCTAATCAATTTCAAAATGTTAGTTGGGTTTTTGAGAATTTTCCAAGTACAATAATTAAAGAATTTGGTTTTTCAAATTATTTGATATTTATTTCTTTTTGTGTATATAGGAATGGTTTTAAGAGATAAATCTAAAGTAAGATACATTTTCTCAAAGAGAGATGCTTTTCTTTTATACAACTTGTCGTAACACTATTTTATGAACTTGAACTTTGCTATTTTCTACAATTTCGCTGAACTAAAGATACATTTTGGTGACTACAAGTTATTTCTGCAAACTATTAGATATTTTGGTGAACTATCAATTATTTCGGCGAATTTCTACAAATTTTGGTAAACTTTTTGAATGTTACATAGTTTGGAGTATTGCATAATTGATCATCACAATTAGGTTACATTTGTGTTTATATAAATTGAGTTATTAATTAAATAATAATTTTGGACATTTTGCTAATGTAATAAGTGATAATTTGAAATGATAATATATGTTAATTAATGATGGGAATTATAAAGATAATTTCATGCTAAATAATGTCTCTAATTTTGTCTGGTAACATCAGGCTCTTTTTGAGATGCTCCCATTCAACAAAATCATATATTTTTTGCATATTCTGCAAAATTAACCATAGCTTATGGTTTTTTTCCAATGCATCTTCGATTATTGATTAAATTGCAAAGATAAAAGACTGTGTAATTGTACTCTTTAAAACCAAAAAATTGTTCTCACAGAGAACATCATACATGCTGTATGTTAACAAAATTTTATCAGAGAAAACCTTAGAGAGAATTTTACATGTAGTCTCAATTAAAGCAATAGGATGAGTATTCATTAGAACACCCTTCTATTCATACAGTTTAGAAATTATTGACACTCAAGTCTCTTTCCAAGAACTAGGCACTAATTCACTAACTAAACAAGAATTCAAGAGCTCTAAGAGCATATCCAAAATTGGTCTTATCACAATGTTTTCAAAGTTTATTAGAAATACCAAAAAGCCTAGCAGCTTTACTATTGAGAAGATTGGATACCACATTGAACAACTTATCAAAATCAATTGGGCATATTACTCCTGAAAAGGCTTCATCAAAAACATACTCTAAAAGTTGATATTAATGGCACCAATTTCCAGATACATTAGCAACAACCACATGTTTTCTGGTCCAATCCTCCATGATTATATCCATCTTGGCTTTAACTCAATCAGGTTCTAGAACCAGTTCATTATCAATTATCAGATAATTCAGAACCACTTTTTGGAAAGAACATTCCAAAACACTTCTGATAATGTGGCTTTTGTTCACCTCAAAACTCTTTATCCTCCTATCAATGACATGTCTAATGCTTGTTTCTTCAGCTTTCTTAAATTCAGCAAGTTTGCTGACATGATATAACTTTCTCACTCTAAAAAAAGCAAAATGCACACAATTGAAGTTGGCACTAGAATCCAGAAGAGTTCTGATATTTAAGACATTATTGTTATTCAAAGAAAACCAAAGATTCAACAGAAATGTAAATTTACCTTCAAGACTCAGATAAAAACACCTGACAATTTTTGACACCAAAAGCTCTAATCTGTGAAATTTAGAAGATTTCTTGGTGAACTTCCCAGTATAACTCTTATACCATTTTCTTTTAAATGTTTCATTAGCTAACAAGATCATAATTTTGTAAACAATGTTCCACATTATATTCAAATCTGAGAACTTTTTACACATATCAAATTCATTTGAAAACATAGCAGCATTAACTACTGTAGTGCTTTTAAACTCATACTATTTCAACTCATCAGCATTTTTGAAGTCAAACTTCTAACAATCTCTATTCACTTGTTTGTACACTGAGTTCAGTTGCATATTCAGTAATTCATCCAAACTAACAGAAACAGAAACAGCTTTGTAATCAGTATCAAAGTGTTCACTAACATTCACAACATTGTGACCCATTACCACATTAATCAAATTCAAAAAAATGAACATGTAATCAATTGTTTTTTCCATGTCTTTTGAATTTATCTATGTAAGATCTTTCACAATTAGACTTCCCAACAAAAAATTGACCAATTCCAAACCAAGGCACTTCCTGAAACTCACACATCTGTAAGAACTATCTTCATTGAAATTACCATCCAAGATGACAAAAGAGAATTCATTCATAGTCTTTGCAATCAGAGAATTAATATCACCAGCTTGGGAGAACCAAACTACAAAAGAAGCACCAGCATAGAGTCCCAAAATCAAAACAGAAAGTTTATTTTTGAAAAGTAACCTAATAGAAAAGAGCTGACCAGGCACCTTAAAAATTCTACACACGTAATAAGCCAGAGAAATGTTCATAATAATGACAACACCAGAACCCAAATAACCAGAGTTCATACCAAAAGTAAAGACATAGACATTATCAAACTTATCAGCAATCTACAGACAGATCTTACTTTTTAACTTAGTTTCAATAATAATTGAAATCAAATTGCCCATATCTTTGTGCCAATGAACTATATCTTTCTGCTTTGCAGGATTGTTTATACTCTGAGCATTGCATATAGCAATTTTTCAAACCAAACTGATCATTGAAATAAAAAAGGAACTGACAAACCCAAACCAGAACACAGATGATTCAATCTTCCCAAAACCAAATTAATTGATGTCTCCAAAGTCACTATTTTTGACTCCAAACCACCCATTTTGGTGGTCAGAACCTTTAGAACTACTAGAGCTAAAATTAGCAACTGCATTAAAACCAGCAAGGAAAAAGAGAATGGACAATACCAATACATTATCCAAAACCATATTTGAATCCAAAACAGGAGTTAGAGAAACAGAGGCAACCAAAGAAGGAGCAGGAGAGGATGTAGTCAAGGGCACCAACTCTACAAAGCTCAACTTCTTCAATAAAACAGAAACCTGATCTGACAAAAACCCTAAAGAGCATTTTAAAACTGCCAAACAATTACTTAAGCCAAAGATATCAGCTGAAGTGGGAGAAAGAGTACCACCCAAACTTGAGACACCAAGAGGAGAGAAACTAGAACCAGACTTAAAGCAAGCACCACCAGAAAAATTAGCTAGCGAGACCACTTGGGCTCAAAATTTGCCACCAAAGACAGCAGGACAAGAGATTAGAACATCTTTTTTCTTGTACAACTTAGTGAGCCAAAAGCAAACTTCCTCTGAAGCAATCTTTTTATATGATCTCTTAGATAATAGCAGCACAAATATGTCTAAAGTATCACACTTAAGAGCTAAATGCCCAAAACACTCATATTTTTTATAGCAAACCAAATTTATTCTAGCCCAAGATAATTTTATTCCACCAAAAATAGGCTCTATGTGAAAAGCAAATTCCAAATTATCATCAGAATTAAAACCAACCACAGCATAGCAAATCCTATTATCAGTTTTCATAGATCTGTTTATGATGCAGGTTTTCTCACCAGCCCTTTCCAAAAGAGTTCCAAGATTATGTGCTGTTGTTCCTACTGGCAAAGTAAACAAAAGCACCCTGAACTGATCCTTAGATGCCCAAATTTCACAATTTTTTACAGCTTTGGCTATGTGTACAGAATTTTTCTAATCAGAAATGATTACTTTGAGACCAACAAATTAGCTTGGTTCAATTCAGCAAATTCTACTACAGCCTTTTGCCACATCCTAATTAATTGAATTTTGATTGACTTAATTTCCCCAAATTCGGATACTGTGGCAACAATCATATTTTTAGGTGTATCTATGAAAATTTTCTTAATTACTACAGCCTGATTTGACCACATTCTTTGTTTTTTAAGATTACTGTTTACATTGATCTCTTTTTCTCTGGCCAATAACATAGCCATTTCTATGCTCTTTTCTGAAATGAAAATAAATCTGATGATCCTCTCAAATTTTGAAGAAGTAGTGGTTCCTCCAAAACCATTGACTGAAGAAAAAAATTTTCTAATCAATTGAGTTTTTGCCATTACTGATTTCTCTTCCACAGTTGAGAGATTAATATCTAAAGCAAACAATTTTTTGATTGACACTTTTACTGGAGTTTTAATGATTTTAGGGTCAATCCACTTTTTGTCAAAAGAGATAGACAAGCAAGAAAAGAAAACCACTTTATCATTATCCATACTAAAATTGGAAAAACTGAGTGGAAAGCCAAAAACAACACCAGTATTGACTCATTTTATCTTGAGTATGGTAGCAGCCGAGCCCAAAAGAGACTTACTATTTGCACTAGACATGCTAATATTTTTATTATCACCAAATAGACTTTCCATATCAGAGTACACATTATTACTAAGCCCAAATTTACTTAAGGAGATATTCTTTTTATCACCAAAGTGTTTAATATTTCCAAGAATGACTTTCTTCTTCTGAAAAAAAAAACCACTAGCAGAACCATGAAAAACACCCTTGGATGCCTTCTTTTTAGATATGATGCTACTTGTAGAAGCCTCCAAATTCATGAAAAATGGGTTATTATTAGGCAAAAAAATATTGATATAAACTAACAAGAAAAAATAAAAAACTTCTTTTTCAAAAAATGCATTTTTTGAGGATTTTTGAAAGTAAGAAAAAAAAAAGTTTTTTTGTATTATTTTATATTATTTTGTATTATTTTATGTTAACTTATATTATTTTGTATTATTTTATGTTAACTTATATTATTTTGTATTATTTTATGTTATTTTGTGTTTTTACATAGTAATTATATTTTTTTAACAGTTTTTATTTAGTTTTTTTACTCAAGTAACAATATAATGTTGTTTTAATTGATTTAAGTAAATAATTATATGTAAAAAATATATAAATTACATCTAATTTAAATTACTTAATTTAATATATTATATTAGATTATAATTGGATTTTATTTATTAAATATAATAAAAAAAATACTAAAACAATAGGTTTTAATTATAGTTATTAATAAATTGCTAATTTTATTTTTCTTATATTTATTTTATTTTATTTTTTCTGTTATTATTTTATTGTTAAAACTAATTGATTAAAAAAAAGTATTAAAATTATAACATTAAAAATTACTTAGTAAAAAACACAAAAAATAATATAAAAAATAATTAAAAAACTAAGATTGTTTACTAAAAAGATATAAAACATCAAAATAAACTAGTTATAATATTAAAAAAATTAAAAATTATTTAATAATTAATTTAAATATTATTTTAAAAATTTTAATAATAAAATTTTTTGTATAATATTATAATTTAAAACAATATTTAAATTTTTTAAAATTAGTAATTTAAAGCAAATAAATAAAACTTTTTTCTCTCATTCCTCCACAAATCCTAAAAAAAAAAGTCAAAAGTTTTTTGAAAGAAGTTTTTTACCATTCAGTATGATAAATCCAAACCATTTCTGCTTGATTATGAGGCTGTTGTTGGCCCTAGTATTGCTGTCATGAAACAGACGGTTAAAAGTTTTGGCTCTGAGGGTGGTTTCAAGGCTGTTCTGTCAAGGAAAAAGAGAAGAGGCAGTGTTCTTGAGGACAATGCTGGTGCTGAAAAGGGTTTTGCTAGGGTACATAGTGGTCATTCATGGGGTTCGGAGACTGGTGATATCACAGAATCTAACAGTGTTGATATGGAAGAGGAATGTCTTGTTGAGGAGACAAGTTTCGATTATGGTGAAGGTGGTGCGCTCGTTGGTGGAGATTTGGATCAAATGCCGAAAGGTTCGCAGTTAACAACTAGGAAAGCATTGGGAAAACCTTTGGGAAAGATCGACTTCCTGGATGACAATGATAATGATGATGTTCTTCTGGATGCCTCTCTGGTGCTTCCCCCTCCTCTTAAGAACCTGGTCAATGTTTTAGTTAGAAAGTCATTTGCTTTGGATTTGGATCTAAAAGCAGTAGAAGAAAATTTGGCCCAGGAGAAGCTCAAGAAGATCAGGAGTTTATTTTCTGGAATTAATGGTTTTGGGAGGGCATCTATCCCCTCAAAATTCTTAGGGATCATCAGAGTAACATTCACTTCCAAATCAGATCTAATGAAGGCCACTGAAAAGGCTACTGGTGCGAATATTATGGTAAACACTGATCTTAAGAGATCATCTGAGTGATCAGATCGGGCTATGGTCATGAAAGAAATTCCAGTTGGAACATTGACTGAGACTGTACACGCTGCACTATCCAAGTTTGGAGTTATTAAGGCAATCAAGATGCAGTTGATCGGGCTGTGGCAGAAGGTGATGGTGGAATTCGAATGATCGGATCAAGCTGATTTGACCGCAGCTGAGTGGTCCATCTTAATCGGGAAAGATGCTGTACATGTGGCTAAGACTGATTCAGACAAGGAAGCGTGAGATGTAAGGGACCAACATAGGGCACTGCTCTACACATTGCCGATGGGGACCACCACTCATGATATCTGGGACTTTGTTAGATCTGTGGGTGGGAAAACTTGCGTCATTGATCGTCATTTTGTTATGTATGCTCGGGCCAGGTGTGCTGTTGTTTGTTTCAACTCTGCTGAATCATTGGATACTGCTGTGGGTACCATACCAGTACTCAGGAACACCAATCTCTGCTGGTCTTGCCTCATTTCTGCTAAATGCACCAAGTGTAAGAAATTGGGTCACACGTCATTGGGTTGTGCAGTTGGTGGGAAATTATCTTCTGATAGTTCGCTGCGTAGGGTTTTCTCAGATACGGATAAAAGCAGGCTAGCAACCATCTATGCCAAACGCTCGGCTCCAGTTGCCTGTTTGGTTTCTTTTGGTGGTCTCTCTTGGGCAAAGGTTGCTTGTGGGTGTTTTTTGCCCCCCTTCTCTGGTCAGAACGTTGTAGTGAATAATGGCTCCTCTTCGGAGATAAAGCCATCCCTACAGGTTGCAATGAAAGTCAACAATAGGTTCGCCACTCTTGAGTGCAGTCTCGCCAGCCTCGCAGAGCAAGTTGGTAAGCTGGCTAAGAGGTTGAATGCACTTGGGCCAATGGTTCCCCAGCCTAGCCCTGGATGTCAGCCGTTGGTGACCCCTTCATCACAGGATCAAGGGGCGGATGTAGTGATGAGTAAGGGTTCAGGTGTGTTCACTAGTGGTGGGAATGTCGCGGGAGCAGTGTCTTTTAATGTGTCTTCAGTGTCTAAGCTGGAAGACAGCATGAAGTGTCTAATGGAGATGGTTCTGGGCCTTTCGGCCAAAGTGGATAGTATAAGTGCGCTTTCGGTGTCTCTACCCCTCACCCAATGAGCAGTTTAGTCTGGAAAGTTGCTACGTGCAACGTTAGGAGCATGAACAATCCCGCTAAGCAAAAGGACATTATTAGGTAGCATAAGGAAATGAACAATTTGGTTTCTATTGTTACTGAAACAAAATTAAGAAGTAGGGTTTGTTCGTGGATTGTAGACAAGTTCGATGGTGTCTGAGTGTTCACTTCTGGTTTGGACTCTGGTCACTTGGGTGTGGATGTTGCCATTATCATGGATATTTCTTTGGCTCGTTATGTGTGCAAGGTTTCTGAGGTGCCTGGTTGGCTTCTTTCCATTAAATTACTTTTCAAGAGTAAACTTTCTGTGTCGATTTTGGGGCTTTATGCTGGTGCTTCTTTAATGGTTCGGTTTTCTCAGGCTAGTGAAATCAATTCTCTCATTGCGAAGGCTGTCAACGAATCTTCTTTCATCATTCTCGGTGGCAATTTTAATGAAGACGGCTCTCATAAAAGTGCAAGTTTCAAAAGATGCTTTGATTTGGGTCTGGTCAATTCTTTAGTTGGTAGCCCAGCTGCAAAAAAGCCCACTTGGGAAAATTCTAGGGATGTTAAGAAAACAATTGATTACGTGTTTGTCTCCTCGAGTCTTGTCAATGCAATAGTGCATTGTGAAGTTTTGAATGTCAGTAAGCATTTTGACACGGATCATCAAGCTGTTTCAGTGAATTTGGGTTTGGACAGGCTCTTGGATATGCGTTTGAATTCTCTTTGCAAGCAAGTAAATAAAGACCATTGGAAGTTTGACGTCAATAATGCCAGTAAAGCTAAGTGGTTGGAGTTCAGGAATGCCTTAGCTGCTAATGTCTCTTTGTTCTCGGATGCTTTTGGTGTGGCAGTAAGATTTTCTGATGTAGATGCTATGTGGGACATTGTTCGCAAGATTATAGTTCTTTCAGCAGGTGGTACATTTAAGAAAAAATAATTTAAAGATTTTGATGGTGTGTTTACCAAGACTTCTTCTAGGTTTCACAAGCTGGAGCTACTGGTTTCTAAGTTGGTCAAGGCTTCGCATTTGGCTTCTAGTGATGGTTTTGCTTCTTTGTTGGAGGTGTGGCACAGACTCGACTCCCCTGATGCATCGGCGGTTAAGTCTCTGTTTCTTTCAGGTTCTAATTTTGATCTTATTTGTTCTGTGCTGGCCAAAGCAAGAAAATCATACCACTCCTACAAATTAGTGGAATCCAAGTGTGCTAAAGAATTCTTGATCAAGCAGGCTATTGGTAAGAGGATGGAGAGTTTTGAACTGAACAAGGGTCATACCATTAGGAGTGTTTTGGAGCGTCCTTTTCGCAAGATGGTCCTGGATCATTTGGTTATAGAGGATGAGTTGATTTTAGAGCCTGTGTTGGTTAAGTCTAAGATGGACAAAATTATGAAGAGATGGACCAGAAAACATGAGGTGGTGTCTGACTTGTCTGAGGATTGGGCTCGTCAATATTGGCCTCTGGATTACATGTTCGATGGTGCTTTCTCTGATGTCATGTGTTCGATTAGTTTTGATGAATTGTCAGCTGTTGTTAAGGATCTTCCTGATGGAAAAGCGGCTGGTCTTTTTGGTATCTCCAACGAATTATGGAAACATTGTGACAAATCTGTTTTGGATATGCTTTTGGTGCTCTTGAATTTCTGTTTGGTTGGTGAGTTGGTCCCTGGGCCTTGGAGAGAAGCTTGGGTTTCGATGATTCCTAAACCATATGAATGGGAGGGAGTTCTCATGAACACCCATCCTATAGCTTTAATTGAAACAGCCTACAAGATTCTCTTCAAGATCTTTTTAGATAGGATCTCTCTGGCTTGCAGCACTTTTGATGTTCTTCGTGAGGACAATTTTTCGGTTTTGAAAGATATGATGACATAGTCTCCCATTTTTGCTGTCGGTTCTGTGGTTGAAGATGCCTTGGAGAAAAACCGTAAACTTTGGCTGGTTTTACAGGACATGCACAAGGCTTATGACTTGGTTGGTTGGGAACATCTTAGGAGGAGTCTAGTTAGGATCAAAATGTGTGACAGGTTTATTAGATTTTTTGGCAGTATTCACGTCAACAGAGTGATGACTGACTTTGGCTTGACTGATGGGTATTGTGTCCACGATGGGCTGGATCAAGAAGAAGTCTTCTCGCCTCTTCTCTGGCATATTTTTTATGATTCACTTTTGTGCGAGGTCAAGAGACAGGATAGTGTGTATGGCTACAGGTTGAATTCTCATTTTATATCAAGAACTGGCTGGGTGGATTCTCAAGCTAGGCTGTCTTTATTTCTTGCTGCCAGCGCTTTTGTCGATGATACTATTTGGGTTGGTAGCAACCAGGCTGCTACACAATGCATCTTTGATATTACTAGTGAGTTTTTTAGGTTTAACAATATTTCTATAAACAATGACAAAACAGTGGCCATCCCCATCAATTGCCGGGTGCTGGATCCTCATTTAACTATCAGTGGTGCACCTATTTCCATTGCCAAGAGAGGGGAATCTCATCGCTATTTGGGTATTTTTTTGTCTTCTGAGGGTCTTTCGAGGTCTAGCTTGGCTAAAACTCAGGCTGATGTATGGTTTTTTGTGAATCTTGTTTTGAGAAAGACGATTTCGGACAAACAGTGTGCATATTTGGTGTCTGCAGTTCTTTTCCCTATCATCAGCTATAGGACTCAGTTCAGTTTCGTTTCTGTTGGTGTTTGTAATAAATGGGATGCTTTGGTATGCAAGGTCTTAAAGTCCAAGTCTGAATTGCCACGTGATTTCCCCAGTGATGCACTTCATCACCCCTCTTTGTACAATTTAAAAACTTTCGAACAGATCCAGGCTGAGAGTAAATTGGCCTCCATTGTTGCTTTTGCAAATTCTACTGGTGTCTTGGGTTGCTTGTTTTCTCATAGGTCTCATGACCTCCAGGTTTTCAGCTGGCGTTCTCATCATTCCTTGCTGTTTTCAGCTCGTGTTGGTATCAGTCCCTTGGATAATTTTTTGGCAGGTGTGGTTCGCATTTTTTCTGGATGTGATTTGTCTTTAGAAGGCCCTCTAGCTTGTGCTTTTCGTCATCGGTGCAGTACTCCTATGTTTGTGGTTCTTGGTGAATTTTGTTTTTTCAAGTACGTCTCTTCGCTCAGGCGTTATAGAATTGCTTTCGTGGAACAGCTTCATGACCATAATGGTAATGTTTTCAGTTGGGGGACCTTCAGGCATTGGAAGAGGCTGGACTCTCGTGGCCCAGTCCCTTTCTGGTTTAATCTTTCTGTTCGCTTTCTTGGTAGCGTTGTGCCTCTCTCCTCAAGTTCTTCTTTAGTGGATGGTCATGCTGTGTCTGATATTCGTTTTTCTCATGATTTTGGTGTGATTCATGACACTTTGCCAACCATTGATGCTGCCCGTCTTTCTGTGTATACAGATGGATCTCTTTCTGGTCTGGGCACTGTTGACATGAGAGCAGGTGCTGCCATTTTTTTTGAGGACATTAACTTGGATTTGGGTGTTGGGGTGTCTGGTTTGGTTTCTTCTACTCTGACAGAACTGCAAGCCATAGCTTTGGCTCTTGAGTGTGTTCCTTTTTCTCGTTTGATTGACTTGTTCTCAGATAGCCAGGCTGCTTTGGATGCATGTAGGTCAGAGTCTTCACTGGTTTGTCTGGATTTCAGGAACCACTGTTGGATCAAGTGTTATCACATTGCCACCATCATTTATCAAAAGAATTTGGATGTGAATTGGGTTAAGATGAAAGATCATTCAGATATCTCAGGCAACAAGCATGCTGATACGTTTGCCAAAGGCGCTGCTCTCTCTGCTTGGCGCCTACCTCATTTAGTCAGTGAACATTTTCTATGTGCTGGTGGTATAGCAGTTTCTGGTAACTCTAGACACTTTGTTCGTGATGTTTTCCGGTCAGTTCATTGAGCTCGTTGGGAGATTGGAGTTGGTTCTCATGTTGTGGATGATAGTTTACATGCTGATATCAATTGGTCTAAGTCTTCTATGGTGTGGCACCCTGATTTTCACTTGGCATCCAGTTTTACCAGCATGCACACGGCAGGCTGTCATACTTACTTTATGAAGACTCTCTATCATCGGCTTCCTATTGCTGTGCACAAGTGTTTATATAATAGGAGATACCTCAGTGTAATCTGTCTGTTTTGTGGTGACGTTGAAATCTCGGATCATGTCTTTTCATGTCCTCAGGATGCCGTTGACTGTGCTCATTTGTTGGGCGCACATGCTTCAGCTTGGGAGACTCTTTCTGGTCTTTCTCGCTCTTCTTCATGTGTCTTATAGACCTTGGCTTCTTGTGTTTCTGAGGTCGGAGTTGGTGTTGCTCTGTGTAAGGGCTTTGTTTTCGATGAATGGTTTCATGAGTCTGTCTTGGTCTTTAAAGATTCTAAGGAGGGTGCTAGGAGGATTGTGAGCTTTGTGCGTGAGTTTTGTCTAGCATTTCGGAATGATGTTTGGTTGGTCCGGGCCAGACACCGAGCATTTATGGAAAGACACGGTTTGATTCCATGTGATGGCTCCACTCCTGCTTCAGTTTCTGGTTTGCCTATGGTGTTTTTGGCTAGTGTGGTCAAATTGCTGAGGGTGGCTGAGGCTTTTGGAGTTGGTTTCGGGTTTCGTAAGTTTTGTCCATTTTTTTCAGATATTGGAGATCCAGTTTCTGTGCATATAGGTGTATAGTGTAGTCCTGACTGGCCCAAGTGGCTGGTCATGTGTAGAAAGTGCATGATTCGCACCTAGTTTAGATCATTTGTATGATGTATAGCACTAGGTCGCATTTGGACCTCACTCGTTAAAATAAAAAAAAAAAGTATAATATTTAAAAATTTAATATAATAGCAGATAATATTTAATATTTAACTTTTTTAATCTATTTTAATGTTTTTTATTTTTTTAATAAGCAATCTTTTTGGTGTTTTTTACTAACCAATTTTTAATATCATAATTTTAATGTTTTTTTTAATTAATTAGTAAATATAAACAAAACAAATAAAATAAAATAAAATAAAATAAAAATTAATATTTTTATAATTTCTTTAAATTATTACTAAAATTTTTGGGATTTTTAAAATTTTTAATATTATATATTTTGATAATTTTATATTTTATTATTGGCTATTTATATTATATCTTTCTATTATATCTTTTTTGTTTTATTCTATAAGTAATAATATTAAATATTATTAGTTATTAATTAATTTTTGTCATTATATAAAAAACTCAATTATTAAAATCTTTAGATATATTTAAAACTTTCAAATTATTAATATTATCTTAATATTAAGTTATAAAATTTACTATTTAATAATTTTTTTATAATATTCAAAGATTTTCAAAAAAAATAATTTTTATAAAAAAATTTTTCGTTTTTTTTGTAATATTTATTATTATTTTATATAATATAAATTTTTTTGATCTAAATTTAATAATTATTACAAATAATATTATAAAAAAAAAATTAATTAGAATTATTACTTTTAGCTTTATTAATAATAATTTAATACAAAAATTAAAAGTGTTTTTTAAAAATATTAAGCATTTAAATAATAAAACAAGTTTAAAAATAAAGTTATCTTAAAATAGTATTTATTTTAAATACTTTGTAAATATAAAAACAAATTTAATAAAAAATATGATAAATTTTTTAACAATTAATAATATATATAAAACAAGTAATAAAAGTAAAAATTTTCTTAATTTTTAAATAAATATATTTAAAATAAAAAAAAATACTAATAAACAAAATAGTGTTTTTTTAAATATAATTAATTTTAATATAAAAAAAAAATAACTTTTATTTATATTAAACTATTATTATAAATTAATTCAAAAATAATAAAAACTTTAAAAAAAATTATAATTTAAGTATTAATTTATTAATAATAATAAAAAATATTATAATAAGTTTTAATATTATTAAAAATTTTAGTTTATTTCTAAGATATTCTAATTATTAATATTTAATTTAAGTTATATATAACTAATATACTTGTTGTAAATCTATTTACTATTTATTTTTAATATAATTTAAAACATAAATATTAATTTTATCAATTAAAAAAATATAATTATATTAAAACAATAACTCTTAATTATAACTATTAATAAAATATTAATTTTTTTATTTTATTTTATTTTTGTTATTTTGCTGTATTTATAAATTATTAATTAATTAAAAAAATATTAAATTTATAATATCAAAAATTATTTAGTAAAAAATGCAAAAAATAATATAAAAAATAATTAAAGAACTAGAAATATTTATTAAAAAGATATTATATTAAAAAAGTTAAATACTGAGTATTGTTTATTATCAATAAATTTTTGTCTATTATTTAAAAAACTAAATTACAAAATTATATATAATATTAGAAATTATCTGTAATAATATTTAAAAATTCACCAAAATATTTAAAATTTTAACAAAAATTTAAGAAATTATCGAAATATTTAATAATTTATAAAAATAATTTGTAGTTTGCCAAAATATATAAAAAAAAGTTTTTTTTTAAAAAAAAATATTTATAAATTTTTTTATAATTATTATTATTTTAAAACTTATAATTTTAACTAATATTTTGAAATTAATTAATAATTAATTTTAATAATTACTTAATTAATTTTAAACTTGAATTAAAATCTTTTTTTTTATATTTTTATATATTTTAATTTTTTTTCTTTTTTTTTAGATTATTAAGTAGCTTACAATTAAGATTTTTTGTAAAAAAGTTGATTTTTATAACAAAATAATTACATATTATTAAAAAAATTTACAAAGTTGACTTCTTTCTTTTCTATATCTCAAATTTTTTAAAGAACATAATTTTAATAAAGAAGTTTTTTGTTTTTTTTGTTGTTTCTTTTAATATTTTTCAACTTAATAACTTTTTTATTGTAAACTTAAAAGCTACTTTGGGTGGTAATATGTCTAAAAAAAAAGTATCTAAAAAGATATTTTATAGTCCTATTAGTGATTTTTTCTTTTAAAAAAAGAAAATTATTTTTGGTAATGTCAAACACTCTAATAATAAAAAAGACATCTTTTTGGTTAAGTCTGGCTCTAATGACAATATGTTTTTAAATATTAGATGATAATTTTAATAATAATAGATACAGTAGTTTTATGATTAATATTGATAATAGTTTTCTTCTTAGTTTAACTGCTATTATTTTTAAGACTAGAAAAATGACTCTTGTTGTAGTTTTTAACTTTCTTTTTGGTTTTTTTGATTTTGAAATAAATAAAAAAATCAAATTTCTCCTACCTCTTTTTAGTATCTTATTAAACAGAAAATAGATTGATCTTAAAATTACCTATAGCCAAAAAAATTGATTAATTAAGTCTTAAACATATTATTAAAAACAATAATTTTTAATTAACAAAAAAATATTTTAATATCATTTTTAATTATTAAAACTAAATAACAAACAAAAACAGTTTTAATAGTTTTAAAAAATTAAAATATATAAAAGCATATTTTTATAAATTAATAAACTTTAATTAATATTTACAACTTGATTAAAAATACTTAAAACATTTCTAATTTTATTAGAAAACATTTAAAAAAATATTATCCAAAATTATAATAGCAAAATAAAAGCAAAAATAAATAACACAAAAAATCTTGCAATCTTAAAAATAAAAAATAAAAATTAACAAAAAAAATTTTAAAAAATTTAAAATATAAACTTTATACCAAAAAAAATTCTATACAAACCAAAAAAAATTCTTATACAATTGCTTGAGAATTTAATACAGCTTTATAAATAACAAAGTTTATTACACAAAAAAAAAGTAATCAAAAAATTTTATGTTATTACAAAACAAATATAATATATTATTATTATGAATTAAAGTAACAAGTTAATAGATAACAAAAGAAAACAGAATTGTAGAATAATAGAATTAATCAAAAAGGATTCAACTTCAAGAAATGAATTGAATGAATATAGATTCAATATGTAAAATCAGTCTTATAAAATATTTTAGTTGCTATTCTTTTCAAAGGATAACTGAAAAATCTGAAAGTAGAAAAATAATTTGTACTGTCAACAAATAATAACACACTAGTATAATTCTATGCTTTATGTTGGTGCTCTTAGAATTTGATATCAGATATTAAATGTATTTTTTAATCATGTTTATTTAATAATCTTTAAATACTACAATTATATAAGTAAGAAAAAGAGTAAATAAATGCCAACAAGTAATCTTTTATCTTAAGATATTCGAATACTTAAAGATAAGGAAAGAGAAATAAGCAATAAAAAAAGAATTAAGATAATAGTTGTTATTTTATTTATTCTTGATCAGATTAATAATCAGATTAATAATTAGATTAATAGTTAATTTATTGATCAAATTAATAATTACTATTTAAAAATAGGATGGCTAATTATATAATATTAGCGGCTAATATATATAATAACTAATAAAAACTATGAGTTTCAACCATAATATTATTTTCTTCAAAGAAATTGAGCTTTAATAAAATCAAGCTATTTATAAGATAATCTAATTGAAAAGTTTTGTTTAATTCGAAAATAACTAGTTTAGTAAAGTTTTTTGTGAATAAGTTATATAATATCTGAAGTAAAATAAGTTTTGTATTTAAAAGACCAAATCTTTGTATAAGAGTTCTGGTTTTTTTAGCAATAATTAAAACTCTTGACACATCTAATTATATAATGTCTAAAATTTCCATATGTATTTCTGAAGTTGTTTTCTTTAAAAGCTTTATATCTTTTATAATTTTACTAAAATAATTATAGAGCTTTATTTGTCTTTTATATAACAAGTTTTTGTCTATAAGCAAAATTTTTGGTATTGTTTTTTCAATTATAATAAAAAATAAAAGTATTACTAATGTTATACTTTCCAGCAAATATTTATCTATTTTTCTACCAATTTTTTTTTTTTAGAAGTTGTTTTTTTTGGTCTAATAACAGTATGTGTTCTACTGTCATTAATTATAATGGTTTGTTTTTTAATAATTAGAATAGCATTTAGATAATTTTTAATCCAATACTTATGGAAAGTATAAAAAGCATTTTGAATGATTTGATCCAGTAAATAATTGTTTATGTTAATTGAAGATATTTCTGTTTTGGAAATAGTGTATTTATTTATATTTAATTTTTGTTGATTATTTGGGCCAGTATTACTATAACAAATAATCAATCAGATTGTTTGTGATATTTTTTGAGTTACATATTATAAACAAGATAATTATTGAAGATTGTTTCATATTAATTTTGTAGGATATATAAACTATTGTTCAAAACTTTGTTGACTATAAAAAGTTTTTTTTACTGGCTAAAAAACTTATTATTATAGACATTGTTTCTGTTTGAATAATATTCTAAAACTAAGTTATTAATACTTAAGAAAAGTGTTTTATAGGTTTTTTTTTTTTAAGCTTTTCTTGAAACTGTTTTATCTTTTCAAAGACAATTATTTGTGTTTTTACCAAGAAGTCAAAAATAATACCAAATTTTTTGCAAAATGTTTTTGTAATTCTCTATTGTTATTTTCTTAAAAAGTATTGTTTCAATGTTAGTTTTTATTAATAAAGTTGTTATTTATTTATAAAACAGATAAAAAAATTCATAATCTGTTATGTTATAATTTACAATTCTATAAACAAACAAAACTGAAGACAGTACTTTGTCCTATAAATTTGTTTTTTTACTGGTTTTGGTTAAGGTTTTAAATAGTGTTTTGTTAAAACATTCCACTAGACTATTTGTTTAAAGATGATAAAAAAAAAGTTTATAATATATTTCCATTTTTTTACAAAATTTTTCTATTAATATATTAAGAAAAACTTTTCTTTTATCAAATAAAAGTTTTTTGAAGCAGCCATAATAACAAATTATATTTTTATAAATAAAATTTACCATAAAAACTGCTGTTTAATTTAAAATAGCTCTTGTTTTTACCTACTTTATAAGATAGTTAGTAGTTGTAATAATATATCTGTTGCTATTAGAAGTTATTATTAAAGATTTAACAACATTTATACCAATTCTGTTAAATAGTTGACTAACAGAAATTGGATGAATATCTTCTTTGCAATTGAGTTTTCTTTTTCTTTGACAATTATTACAGATTTTAATGTATTCAGCAATGTTTTTTCCCAAAGTAGGCCAATAATAATAAGTTAAAGTTTTTTGAATTGTTTTTGTTTTTTCAAAGTGTTTAGCTAATAAATTAATATATATGCTGTAAATTACAATTTCTTTTTTTTCAAATTTGATAACTTTTTAAAAACAGTCAAGATTTTTTCTGTTTTTTATATGATTAGTTCTGGCAAATTAAATAAAAATTTGATTGTTTGTGTAAATGTTTTCTTTGTTATTGATTGTATTTTCGTAAATATTGTTTTTTATCCCAAAATTTTATTAGTGCAGAGTAGTTGTTCAAGTCTATTATTGTGTTTGTTTAAAGAAAAGTTACTAATAATTAGATTAATTTGGTTTGTAAAGATTGTACTATTACTGGATAATAAGTCTGAAAAAAGCATTAACATTTTAATAATTTGTTTTTTTGTAATATTAAATATTATAATCAAATTTATCCAAGTAAAATATTTAGCAAATTATTCAATAATGTTCTAGCTTTCTTTTGTTATATAGTCAAACCAAAGCTTAGTGATTTATTACCACCAAAAATTCACACTAAGAAGATATTTATCTCAGTAATTAATAGCCCAAACTACTGTTAAGCATTTCTGTTCAATAATTAAATAGTTTTGTTTTGTTAGTAAAAATATTTTACTTATATATACTATAGCATATTTTTTGCTTTTTTTATCTTTTTATAAGAAAACAGTACCAAGTTTATAGCTGAATATATTAGTATAAAGAATAAAAGATCAATTCAGATTAGATTGTATAAGAATAAGTTCTGTAACCAATTTTTCTTTTAAAGTTTCAAATGTTTTTTGTTAATATATACTCCAGTAATAATTAACATTTTTTTTGAGTAGTTGATTAAGAGAAGAGACAATTTTGGAGAAATTTTTAACAAATTTTTGATAATAAAAGGCCAAACCAAGAAAAAAACATGATTTATAAACATTCATTAGTTGCTTAATGTTCTGAACTTTTTCAACCTTGACTGAATTAGAAAAAATTCTATTTTTTGTGATAAGATAACCAAAAAACTGTGTAGATTATTATTCAAAAAAAGATTTGATTGAGTTGATTATAAAACCAGCATTTATAAAAAGATTAAAAACTTTTTGCAAGTGTTCAAAATGTTTATCCCAGATTCTTAAATATATTATTATATTATTCAAGTAAACTAAAACAAGATTTTTTTTGACTAATTTGAATACTTTGTTTATCAAGCATTAAAAAGTAGGAAGAGCATTAATAAGACTAAAAAACATAATTGTAAATTTATAAATTTTATACTTGGTAATAAAAGCAGTTTTTTTTTGCTTTCTGGATCTATTTTTATTTGCCAAAATTTAGCAGTTAAGTTAATAGTTAAAAAGAAAGCAGCACTATTGAATTTGTTTAGTATTACATTAATCTTGGGAAGTAAATACATGTTTTTTCAGTAATGGCATTTAATTGGTAGTAATTAACACAAAAATGTAGAGTTCTACTTTTTTTGAATATTATTACAACTAAAAAACCTATTTACTTTTGGTTTATTTCTTTCTTGATAAACTCATTATTGTGTTAATTGAACTAATAAGGCTTCAAGTAAATAAAGCAAGTTTTTTTGGTAATGATGGTATGTTGTATTACATAAATATATCCAGAAGTATTACTTTTTTTAATATAACTAGGCTGTTTTTAATCAATAGGTTTTCAATATTCATCTTTTTTTCTTCAGGAAAGGGTTTTTTGTGTTCTATTATTGGTAATTGAATCTTAGATAATTTATTTTCAAAAAACTTTTGTATTTTTTTTATTTTTTTTCTGAATATTAGGCTAATAGATTTTCAATTTTTGTAATAGATCAGGCAAAATATGTATTTATTACTAGAAAAATACAATAGTTTATTGTATTAGCATTAAACATAAATATCATGTTATTAATAACTGTATTTGGCTTTTTGTTAAAAGTTCTTCTAAGTATGTTATAATAAAACCAACAGATTAGCTTATTATTTACAATAATTTTTTTTTGTTAGCTTTAACATTGTTCAATAGCTTGTTATTGCTAATAAAGATAGTATAAGTAAGTTTAACAGTTTCTTTTTGTTTGCTTTTTTTATTATCTAATTTGTTTAATTGTTCTTCTTCTGAACTTTGCTTGGTTACTGAAAGAGTTGTCTAATAATAATACTTAATTACAATAAGCTTTTTACCACATCTAATAGTTAGCTTACAAAGTTCATAATCAAATAAAACTTTTGTTTTTTTAAACCATTTATTGTCAATAATAATAGTGTATTTTTTAGCTTTAGAAATCTCTATGTCAGTTTTAATGCTGATATTATTAATGTAAATAAGAATAGCTTTAATTATACCAAGTTTTTTTTTTTGTTATTATGCATATTGGTTATTAGTCTAGTTGAAAGTTCATCAATTTTTTTATCAATGACTTTCAAAAAATGTTTGGCAATAACACTTACAAATAATTTACTATTTAGGATTAAGTCAATAAAATAACTAGCCACTTGGATTTTACAAATTAGAAGAGTAATATTGCTATTATTAGCAAGTCCAGCTTGATAAGAGTGCTTGTTAGTTTTTGGTGTCTTTTTTTTTGGGATCAGAGATTTGTAAAACTTTTTTTTAAACTGTAAATAAGTTATTAATTGGCCAAAGATTATATATGTTAAAGTTCTATAAGATTTTTAACAATAGAATAGGAACCAGATTTTTGTACTATCTCTGAAGATTCTAACTTTGGGAAATTCTTAAAAACTTTAGTTTTTGGTGTTTATTGTTATTAGCAGTTAATGTAAAAGCTTTATTGGGATTCAGAGCGAAATTAATCTTGGCTTTCTTTTTTTTTTTGTTAAATCAAAGGAATTAATTGTTAATTCATCTATATTATGATCATTATTAGTTAAGTTAAAAGTATAAAAAAAATTTTTTTTTGGTTGGCTTGGACTTTTACCCTTTGAAGATGTGCTTAATATTTTAAAAACTAATAAACAGTAGTTTAAACCAAAGAATTTTTTTCAAAAAAATTGATGTTGGCATAATTAAGTCTTTAATTAGGGGTATTATTATTGTTAGATCTGTTGTTCTGAGTATTATTGTTTTTAAAAACTAGAGAAGACAATAAAAAATTGTTGTAATTTCTGAAAAAATGTTCAGTTAATCTATAATGATAGTATATAGGTGAACCATAATTTTGCTGTTTTTAATAAAAAAACTACTGGAGCTAATTAAAACTAGATTTAAATTTAAGTTTTTAAGATTGTTGATTTTCTCTAACTGCTTAAACTAAAGACTCTAATAGCTGAACAAGATTGGCTGTGAGTCTATCTATCAATTGTTTATTAGAATCTGAAGTTTGGGCAACAAAAAAAGTAGCAGCTATTTAAGAAACAGAAGCAAAAACAAAAATTGGAAATGTGAATTCCAAATATATCTTTTGGTTATCTTCGATTTTTTGGACAAGTTCAATAGTTATATCTATAGTGAGATTATTTTTTAAAGTCAAAAGAGACCAAAAAGCATATAAAAACCCAGTTTTCAATCTTTTGTTTTTCTGTCCAGTTTCTTTTAAAGTTTATTTATTTAATAAGTTTTCTGATTGCTTTGGCATATTTGGTTATAATTTTACTAAAATTTTGAGTTTTTTTTTCTAATTCTATATGTTATTTGAATATTAAGATTGGGGTTTTGAATTTGTTTTTAAACCAGATAGTAAAAAAAGTGTTGTCTTTTCTAGTATTTGCTAATGTCTATCTAATGATTCTTTGCTGGACATTGACAATGGTTTTTTGTGAGAACCAAGTAACAAAAAAGCCTTGAAAGTAGTCATCAATAATTTGGAATTTGTATTTATTATCATATTGGTTAATTATAACAGCTTTTTTAAAGTCATCTAACTATTTAATTAGATCTTGTGTATTGTTTCTGAATAATAGTAATAAAGTATTGTTTTTTTACTTTAGAGCAGTTTGTATATTTTAAAAAGTGGCCAGAATGTTTGCTTGTATAGAATCAACAGCTATTAGTTCAAAAATAGCTGTTTGAATAGAATAATTTGATTTACTTGAAAAAAAATCAAAAACAAAAGCAGTTTAATAGCTTTTTTCTTCTGTTTTAAAAGAGATTTTAGCTAGTTAATAGACAGTAAGCCAAATATGAATTTGATAATTTAGATATTCGAAATTAGGAGACTGTTGTTCAAAAATTATTGAGTATAAAAGCTAATTAATGTTGTTGTTTTTTTCTTTAGGAGTTTCTTCAAAATAAACTTGATCAAAAAAATAGATTGTATAAGCTATATAAGTTTTAGCTAAATGTTTATTCAGGAACTAGTTTTAAAAGTTTTGAAATTGTCTACTAAAATGTTTTTTAAAAGAAAAGCAGATCAAACAAGAGAACAGAGAATTGAGTGTAATAAAATTTAGGTTGTTTCTGTTGTGTATTGTAAAGTGTTTTTTGATTGTTGTGGCAAATATAAATAATTACTTATACAATAAAAAAATAAGTAAATTTTGACAACCTTACAGGGAGCACTACTTTTATGTTATAGATTGGAGTAACAAGCTAACAGATAGCAAGAGAAAACAGAATTGTAGAGTAATAGAATTAATCAAAAAAAATTCAACTTCAAGAAGCAAATTAAATAAGTATAGATTCAATATGTAAAATCAGTCTCATAAAATATTTCAATTGTTATTTTTTTCAAAAGATAACTGTAAAATCTGAAAGTAGAAGGATAGTCTGTACTGTTAACAAATAATAACATACTGATATAATTCTATGCTTTATGTTAACACTTTTAGAATTTGATATTGGATATCAGATATACTCTTTAATCATGTTTTATTTAATAATTTTTAAATACTACAATTATATGAGTTAAAAAAAAGATAAGTAAATACCAACAAGTAATCTTTTATTTCAAAATATTCAAATATTTAAAAGTAAGAAAAAAATAATAAGTGATAGAAAAAAAATTGAGATAATAGTTGTTATTTTATTTATTTTTGATTAATTGCTACATATTTTGCTATATTTAAGAGACTCATTATTTATATAGCTATTAAAAATGGTCAATAAATAAATCAATGACTAAGTTAATAATTAGGTTAATAATCAGATTAACAGTTAAGTTATTGATTAGATTAAATGGCTAATTATATAACATTAATAACTAATGTATATAATAACTAATATAAACTATAAGTTTTAACCATAATACTATAATTGTATTTATTATACAAACACTTATATACAACTACAAACAACTAATAATACAAGATTTTTATAAAATAGAAATAAGTATTAGTAATCCAACTTGTATAACCAGTTATCATATGAAAATCTAAAGTGCTATATCTAAAAAAAACAGACTTAATTTATATTTTTAATCAGACTTTGATTTAAAGTTTTTACTTTACAACCAAGTTCTTAATAATATAGTAAACAATTTAAAATATTTACAAATAAAATGCTTTATATTTTTAGAAATATATGTACTATTGGCTTTCAAAAATTTTTCTTAAATAACAGTTAAAAACACTACATCTAAAAAAAATGTAGCTTTAACCAACATATTAGCTTTATTATTATTAAAAAATCCAAAATGGTTCTTAATTTTAGCCCAAAACACAATTGGTTTTTTTTAATAATATTTACAATATGATACTATTTTATTTAACAATAGTTACAAAAGTCAAACAAAATTAAAATTATCTTTAAAGAACATATATTTAAAGTTGTTTAACTATTAAAAATTACTATAATTATATAAAAAAAAAAAGTATTCTAAAGCCAATACAATAATTTGTAATTTAGCCATAGTAAATAAAACCAAACCAAAAATTCTGGCTTTAATATTCAGATTTAAATTATTAAAAATACTATAATACTAACTTTTATGTTTATTAAACCTAAATTTTTTAAAGAGTTATTAATATAAACAAAAAGCCATAAAAAACTAATATTTAACAACTTTTTATGTACTTAATAAAATTTATCTAAACTTAAAACACTCAAAGATTGGGTATTTGTTACAAAAAAAAATATATTTAAAACTCTGCTAAAATATTCAAATATACAACTGTCAAAACAAACTAAATAGAACCAGTTTACAAGAGTTTGGTTATTTTTAATGCCAAAAGCTTTTCTAATTAAGAATTTTATCTTTCTTATCATTGTTATTCATAGAAAAAAAGTACAAAAAAGAAATAAAAAAAACAAATCATAAGAATAAACCAATGAAAAAATAGTACTTAATATGTAAACACATTTTCAAAAATGTGCATATTTACAAAAAATAAACATATTTTTAAAAAATTATAGCATATTGCTTAAAAATGAGCATAGTTTTAGAAAGTAATATAAAAAAGAGTAGAAATATATAAAATTTTATATAATAAGAATTATATATATATATTAGTAGTATCAAAAGTAAAAAAAGAGACAAACAACTTTTTAGTTAGTTAACAATAAATATTCACAACATATTTTTTCCTTCAAAAAATAATTTTTTATACTCTAAAGTAAAATTATCTAAATATTAAATAAAATTATTATTTATCATCCAATTTATGTTATTTTTTTTATTAAATTAACATTATTATTTTCCGATTCCATAAGCAACTTATGTAATAATATTTACTACTTAATCATATTAGACTAATAGCTTTTGATTATGACTATTAACAGAATACTAATTTTTTATTTCTTTTCTTATTTTTTTATTGTCTTTTATTTTATTTTTTTATTTTTTTATTGTCTACTAATTGATTAAAAAATTAAGCATTAAAATATTGACATCAAAGATAGTTTGGTAAAAAATTCATAAAACAAAAATAAAAACTTAAGAATAATTTATTAGAAGAATATAACAGTCAAATTAAATTAGTCTTTATACTAAAGAAAAAAATTCGAAAAAACAATTACCAAGTAAATTTCTGTCTATTATACAAAGAACTCAACCAAAATCTTTAAATTCAAAAATCTTTAAAAATTATTAATTATATATTTATCTATTGAGCACCAAGTTATGAGTTTGTTATTTATTTTAACACTTAAATAATTACTTATAACATTATATAGCTGTTTAATAGAAACAACACTAAAACATTTAATTAAATAACAGACATTAAAAAAAAATAATTACCAAAGACCATAAACATTAATAATATATTTTAAAAAGTGTTTTAAAATTATAATTTTAAAAAAATGTATTATTATAGTTTTAAATATATGTTTTATATAAAAAAAATATTTAATTTATAAGAAAAAATTGGTTTAAATAATTTTTAAATTTTATGGTTAAAAAAATTTTAATAAATATAAATCTATAGTTTTAATTAAATAACTTAAAAAATACTTTTAAAAATTTTGTTAAATTGTATTTTAGCTGTATATAAATATAATATTATTTTAAAAATAAGACAATTTCTTAATATTAAGAAATATATTTATTTAAATTTTTATTTTTAATTTAAATTAATTATAAAAACTGGTTTAAAAAAAAACTTTAACTAATATTATAATATATATAAAAAATTTATAATTTATAAAATAATTATATTTTATAATAGTTTATAAAAAATTTAAATATGTTAGGTTTTTTAAACATATTTACAATAATTATAAAAATTAAATTATAATAAATTTTTGTTTTATTAATAAACATTATATGTTAATAATTTATTTATATGTAAATAAAAAACAATAAAAAAATATTTAATTATTATATTAATTTAAAATTAAAAATAAACAAATTATAAAATAATATAAATTTATTTTATTTTTATTAACTAAAACTTTTATAAACAATATTTTTTAAATACAATTAACAGTTTTTTATAATTATAGTATTACTATTAATTATTTTTTTATTAATATTTTACAAGTAAAGTTTAATTACTATCTAATATATAGAATCAGATTAAGTAATCTAAACTAAATACAACTTACACATTTGCTATATATAACTAGTCACTCAGACCAGATAAAACAATACTATATATTTATATAAACACTAGTAGTACTATCTAATCCAGAAAAAAAAAACACAGTATATGTTTGTCAAAACTAATAGTAAAAAATTTAATTATACTAAGCAAACAGACCACTCTATTTAACAAATTCTTCATAAAATTACAAAACAATCCAGACATTACACTATTATTATCGACCAAACTGATTTTTTTTATGTTTATTCTATGTTTAGATCTTACAAATCAAATCTTTAAATGATGTTTTTCTACCAAATATTTTATTAATTTGACCACTGTCATAATAGTTTTTTTTTTTAGGTATTACAATAGTTTTTTTACACCAATTTCTTAACATAAAGTCTTTGCAAATTACAGTATATAATTTTATGTTTGATAAACATTTAAAAATAGTTTCCAAAATAACAGAAAAAAAATCACAGACACCAATCAAAGAGATTCAAACAGTTAAAACTTTTATCAAAATTTCTTCACAAATATTAGTGTTAACACAAATAAAAACATGATCTAATAATTCAATCTTATCACAAAATAAACACAAAATCCTAAGATACAATTTGTCATATAATTTTTTCCTGATCATTATTAGCAGCCATCTATATACAGCTTTCATTAAATAGATGTGCAAATTGGCCAACTTTTTGCTAGTAAATCCAGACAGCATATGTGAATCAGGATGCCAAATTTGTATAATAGACACTTAGTTTATATTTCCAATAAAGACACAAAAGATTATATTATAACCAAAGCCAGTTTTTTAATAAAAACAACTAATAAACTTATAAATATTATGGACAAAATAACAAATATTGCTGAACACAGTTGTGTTTTCAACCACTATATAACATTTATTTACATTAATAGATAAAAAAAAAAACAACAGCTGCTTTTGCCATTAAGTTAGCTTTAATATTGCCTAGAATATCTGAATAATTTTTGACTTTTACTTACTTAACCAAAAGGTTTTTATTCTTTATCAAATTATTAATATGTTTTTTTTCTAATTAACACTAATTGCAAAAATCAAGTGCAGCAATTTTGGTTTCAAAAAAACAAGCATTAATAGCAGTCTGACTGTTTAGATGCATAATAACTATACAAAAAAAAACACATTTTAAAGACAAAATAACAGTCTGTAATTCAGCCATTATAGAAAACAAAAGCCCATAAAAAACAGCATTAATGCTTATATTTACAGCTGAAAAATATGCAGCAGCTTTACAAACAACCTCAGCTAAATCCACATTCTTTAAAAATCCATCTATGTATATATTAATAGCTTTTGATTAAATTCCAAACAAATTTTTATGTACTTTCAAAAACTCACTGGAATTCAGAATGCTTGTGTTAAAAAAACCATTAGTCTCAACAAAACTTGTCTCTAGAACACTCTTATCATACAAAAATTCCAAAGTTAGGGCAAATCAGTAAGATACAAGACCTTTAATATCCAACTTCTTGTAATACTGAAAAGTTTTTCAATTTATTATGTTACTTTTTTTGTTTAGCAGCCTGTTTCTGAATACAATACCAAATCTTTTTAAAGAACATACTGACTTGTAGTATAAAAATTCTTTCAAAATATTTAATATTAAAAACTTTTTAGGATTACAAAATATACTAGACAAATTGTTCATTATAGACAACTTATTAAGCAAAAATATTTTTATTACTCTAGCCAAAAAATTGTTTACTGAACTAATATATAATTTAACAGAAAATCATAAATAATCTAAAAAAATCTATTTCAAAATCTGCAAATCCAAAAATTTGTGTTCAAATAAATGCCCAAAAATACCAAGAGTATTGAAAAAAATAATCACTAAAGCTAACTTTTTTTTAATCTAAACCTGTTTAAAAAACTTTAAACAATAAAAAGACAAATAATATAAAGTCTTATTGAAAAAGTTTTTTAGTAAATTGGTCTTTTCTTTTTGATCATAATATCCTACTTCCAACACATATCAAATAAAATAAAACTGAATTGGAACCAATAGTTAATTATGGATTACAGAATTATTAATACCAGATAAAAGAACTGTTTATTTGTAATAGTCTTTCTCAGCACTATATTAAAGAAAAACTTAATATTACAATAAGTCTTGAACAGACTGGGCTTGGAAAAATCTTTAGTTAATAAAAATATCTCAAAGTATTTATGCAGCTCACCATTTTTGGTAATTAAAATTGGCAAACCATTAATTTAAAGAACAGCATCTTTGATTCTATAATTGATAAGAATAGCCATAGTCTTATTATTGTTGATTGTAATAGTGTTACTTAAATAAAATTTATTGGCAATATTTAATATGTACTGTGTAAATATCTGACTGTTTTCAGCCCAAATAGTATTATCAATGAAAGTGCCAGCTGCAAAAAAAGAAGTCTTCTCTTTTATGGTCTTAATTTTATCTGTCTTAATCACAAATTTAATGTCAATATAATATTTACACAAATGTTTATGTCTTTTAACTTTGCACAAAAGAAAGTCATAAAAAAACTGCCAAAAGAAAAAAGAAAACACTTTACTCTAATTCAAACTATTATGTACTTGATAGTCATCAATAAGACCAAAGTTTGTCATTATTTTATTTATTCTATTTTTATAAATGTTATTAAAAAAACTAATAAACTTTTCACATATCTTGATATATTACAAACTAATTTTTAAATAAACTCAACCAACAAAATTATATGCCTTATAAAACTAACTAAATTTTTCTGTTCTTCTTTAAAGCATTTTCAATTATTAAATCAACAGTAAAAATAAGAGACTGTATCAAAATACTCTTTAAAACAGAAAAATTGTTTTCATAAAGAATATTAAATTTACTATAAACAAAAAAGATTTGATTTGAAAAAATCTTAAAAAAAATCTTTCTGGCTGTTTTAATTAGAGCAATAGGCCAAATGTTCATTAAAACTTTATCTCAGTTATAAAATTTGGATATTATAGAAACCCAAGTTTTTTTTTACAAAATAAAGACTATACTTAAAGTTAAACACATATTCAAAAAGTGCAAAAAATACCTAAAAATGTTATTATTGCAATGATTTTACAACTTATTAAGAATGTTACTTAAACCAACAGTTTTTTTATTTGGGAAATTTTTGACCACTTAAACCAAATTCTCAAAATCAATAACATTTATAATATCTGAAAACATGTTATTTTTTATATAGCTTAAAGAAATATACTAATTAATCCAAAATCCAGACAAATATTTAGAGACTACCTATTTTCTGGTTTATTCTTCCATAATAGTATTAATATTAATCTTAATATTATTAAATTTTAGAATCAATTTTTTATTAATCATTAAATAATTTAGCATTACTTTGTGAAAAAGTTTTTTCAATATATTTTTGATTATATAGTCTTTGTCCAAACAGAAATTTTCTATTTTTTTCTCTATTGTAAGTTTAATAGCAGTTGTTTCAGCAGTTTTGAACTTAAACAATTTGAATTTGCAATAATTTTTTCTAATTTTAGACAAACAACTAAAAATATCCATAAATTTAACTTTATTTTGAAATAAAATTTGCATCTTTGAAGTTTTGTTTTTATTAATGGCCAATCAAGAGTAAAGCAGAGAACCTATCCTAATTATATTACCTAATTTTAAAGCTTTAGCTATCTTAGCAGTCAGCAGTTCTAATTTAAAAAATTTTGAAAAATATTTGTTTCTTAAGCAGTCAAAAATACTAAACCAATACTTAAAAAAACTTTATCTGCTAACTTTATTATTATATTTCTTAATACATTTTATATCAAATCCAAATTCTCAAAAGCATTTGTATTTGTAAACATATTTACTAAAGTTGACAGTTTATTAGAAAAATATTTTCTAAAATAAGTTTATTTGATTTTATTTGTATTTTTTATTCTGAATTTTCAATAATCTCTGTTAGTTTACTTGTATATATTATTTAAACACATATTCAAAAAATCATCTAAACTAATTAAAACTAAAGCAGTCTTGTAATTAATATTGAAGAAGTCAAACACTAAGATAATTTTTTAACCAACAATCACTAATAACAGATCTTTATTTACAAAAATAAAATTAATGACTTTTACAACATCTTTTGAGTTGTTTTAAGTAGAAATTCCAATTAATAAATGTCTATTAAATGAATTAACCAAACCCAAATCTGAACAAAACTTGAAGTTCACACTCTTTCTAAACCTATTTTTATTAAAATCTCCTTTCAAAACCATGAAAGTATTAGAGTTAACAGCTTTAACAATAAAAGAGTTAACTTTTACAGCTTAATTAAATCTAATTTTAGCAGATACACTAACATACAAACCCAAAATTGTAACTAAAAACTTGTCTTTAAAGAGAAATTGAATTGAGATAACATGACCAAAAACTTCTTTTATCTTAAAAACATAACAAACCAGAAAATTGTTTATAATAATAACTATTTCAGTATTAAAAAAACTTTTATCCAAACCAGAAGTAAAAACTCACACACTATCAAACTTATTAAAAATTCAAAACCTAATATTAGATCTTAACTTTATTTTCATGAGAATAAAGATCATATTATCCAAATTAATATGTCAATAAACAATATTTTCTTACTTAGCAAGGACATTAATACTCCTAATATTACATGTAGCAATTTTTTATATTAAATCAATTATTAAGAAAAAAAATTTTTTGTATTCAAACCAAAATTGTCTATTTTGGTTATTAAGCCTATAACTATAATAGACAAATTGTCCATATTTTTCTTCAACTTCAAAACAACTGATGAATCAAAAACCACTACTTTTACTACAGTCTTATTACTAGTAATCACATTCAAACTTTTACTTATCATTATATATTACTTTTTAATTCTGTAATAAAAAAGTCACCAATAACTAACATTTAAGACTATGCTAAAAAATCATTGGTCTAAGTGTATTCAACTTCTTAGCCAGCTTGTTGACTTGTTTTGCAAGACTAGCAAAACTGTATTCAAAAGCAGCAAACTTATTATTCATATTTAAAGAGACCAACAGAAGAGATTTAACATTAAAAATGAACCAATACCAATGAAAATTAAAGGCACTATATAAGAAGTAATATTATCAGCAATTTAAGCCCAAGTCTTTTTATTAAAAAAAACTAGGCAAATAATTGGTATTTGTTTCTTCTTATATATATTTGCCAAATAAATTTGATTCTAAGAATTAACTATTTATTTATTATGACTATCCAGATTCTTACTCATTAAACATATATCAGAAACATAACCAAATTGTTTGCATTAAACACAATAGCCAAAAAAAGACTAGTTTAGCACAAATTTACATTTTTAAAAACTAAAATAAAACTAATAGTAGTCTTTTTAAATGTTTTATTGGCAAAACAAACTATAATGCATCTGTTATATACATAAAAATTTGGATTGCAACCAATGAAACAAGTTTTCTCACTATATGATATCAATAAATCAGATAAATTATGAACAATAGTGTCAACTAGCAGAATATACAACAAAGCCTAATGAAAATTTCTTGATATCCATATTTGTTTGTTATTAACAGTCTTAACTATATGCACAGAATTTTTTTTTATAAAAACAAGCCACTTAGAAACAACTAAATTAGCAATTTTAGATAATTTATACTTTATTAAAGCCCAATTAACTGTATTTTAATTAAAGCTATCTTATTAAATTTGAAAAAAACTGATTTTACAACTAATTTGAGAAGATTGACCAGAATTTTTTTGACAATTATTTCTTAATCTATATAATTGTTTGGTTTTTAATGTCATTATTTACTAAAATTTTTTTACTAACAGCCATTTTTTTTGTTCTGTTTAAACTTAATTCAAAAGTAAAGATAGATTTAATAATATTTAGAAATTTTGAGAAAGTGAAGGCTTTTTCAAAACTATCAATATAATAGAAAATTTTTTTTATAGCAATTAGCTTATTATTATTAGTCTTGCCAAACACAACAAACAGATTAACATCTAATATAAACAATTTAACTGGTTTAAAGTTTTGTTTTTCTAGAATATATAATCTGACTAATAACAACTGTTTAAAACCAACAAACTTAGAAAATAAAAACACTAAAATATTATTATTATTACTCATATTATTAAATGAAAGTGTCTTTAATAGATAAGTTAACACATATATCTAAGTACAAGTTTTCTTTAGTATGGTTTTGTTTATATTTTTATAATCTACAGAAGTATTTAAATCTATGTAATTTGTTTTTTTTACAACTGTGTTTTTTATATCTTTTACATCTAAAAAACTACTAATATTACTTGCAATACTATCAATATCACTTCTCTAAAACACCATAGATTTAATGCTAAAGCTACCAATATTCTTTAAATTTCAAAGACCAGTAGACAAATTAACTATATTATTATTAACTTTAAGTTTTTTTAGCTTTTATAAAATATATCACAAGAGTATATGCTCTTCACACATTTTTTTTGGCACTTAAGCAAATTTTCAAACCAGTTAAATTAGAACCAGAACCATTAGCAGATATACTTACTGGTTTTATTACAATAAAAAAAGATGTATTAAAAGAAATAATTAAAGAAAACAAAAGAAAAAGAGGAAAGAAAAGCTAATTTTTTGATAAATTTTTTGCTTTTGTTGTAACTAAGAGATTAACAAAAAAAATTGGATTGCTATTAATAATAATAAAATAATAACAATTTTTATTAATTACAAAATTAAAAAGTCAAATTAAATATAAATAATTTATTTATTTTTGCTGTAAAACTTAAAAAGTTTTATTAATATCAAAATATTATATTATTAACAAATAAATTAAAGATGCCAAGTTTTTTTAATATAATTTTTAGAAAACTATTTTTAATAAACAGTTTTATTTAGTTTTAGTAGTTTTTTATTTTATTATTGGTTTTTATATTTAAATAGGTTTTGTAAAAAAACATATATGTAAAAAATAAAAACTAATTAACTTTATTATATTGTAAAATTATATAATTAAATAACAAAAATTAATATTAAAAATATTTATAAATTTTATTAGACTATTTTAATAATTAAAATAATAATAAAAAGCCAAATAAATTAATATAAAACCAAAACAATTAAAAAATTAACATAATTACAAAAATTAATAAATTAATAAATTAACCAAAAATTTATAAAATAATTACAATATTAATAATACCAAATTAAAAATAATTATATAATATTAATATAATATTAAATAATAATATAAATATTATTATTATGTATTATTAATTTAATAAAATATTTATAATATGTAAATTTAATAATACAAAATATTATAATAATTTTATATTGTGTTTTATAAGTTTTAATATTTGCTAAAATTTATGTTATTATATTAATTTTAAATATTAAATTGAAATATAAATATTTAACAATTAAATAATTATTAATAAATTAAAAATTATTAATATTAAATTTAATTTTATAATAAATATTAAATAAATTTTTTTGGTAAATTAAATTAAAGTTATTTTAATATTATTTTTTTTTATTAATAATTTAATGAGTATGGTCTAACTATTATTTAGAAGTTAAACCAAACTAAGTAATCCAAGATTAAATATAGTTCACACACTTTTTACATATAACCAGCTACTCAAGCCAGTTTAAACTATACTATATTGTTAATTTACAAGAAAATTTGTTCAAGATAAATATCTTTTGAACTATATCAAACAAAGTGAGACTACTAGGAACCAATTCAACAAGCCACTTGGCTGTTTTTATGGGACTGGACCTAATCTTAAGAGATTTAAATTCTCAGAGTGCTATTAATTTACCAAATATTTTATTACTTACTCCAACTGGAACATTAGAATTACCAGACAAATTAGCATTTTCTATGCCATATTCAATCTTCAATATTATTACCTCTCTCTCCAACTTACCAACAAATTTGCTGAAAACACCCAAATACACCATAAGTTTATTGATCTTGTTACCAAACATGCTACTAAACACAAGATTATTCTTAATAAATTGCTCAAAAGTGGTTACCAATTCATCAACAGATTTAATAATAAATTCCACCAAAGTTGACAACTTGGCCAAATCAAATTCCAGAGCAGCTAACTGAGAAGACATCAAAGAATTAGCAATAGCCATAGGAGAAACAGAAGCCACCAAAGAAAAAAATTCAGAGAGAACAAAGAAAGCAGATGCCTTTACATAAGACAAAGAACTGATGAAATGTGGTTTAAATATTTTAGAAGTCTTAAAAAAGAGAGATAGAGCAACCTTACAGTTCACAGCCAAGTGGCCTATTTTTTGACACTGAAAACAATATCAACAACCAGGGGTTTCTCACCAAATACAGCACTTTTTCAGTATACCAGTTTTGATAACAGCAAAATCCAAATCAGCTTGGAAGCTAAATATAACCAAAGCAAAATGGAAATGATGACCAGAATCAGAAGACTGAAGAATAAAACAAGTTTGATCACCAACATAAAAAATCATATTACTGATTTCAAAATCAGTACAGCCAAAAGAAAGATTAACTAACTTGGCCATAAACTTATCACAAGACACAATTGTTTCCTGTTGATTTATAAGGGAGAAGATCTGAACATTATCTTTGCCCACCAAAACCAACCAGTAATTGAGAGCAGATATAGCAACATCCAAAATTTTAAAGTAAACAACAACATATTGCCAAATATCAGCAAGTTTTGATTAAATGTAAGAAATTTTACCAAAAACACCAAGAGCTGTTTTAATGTTAGCAGCAGATACACTTAAAAAACACATTGTATAATACAATAGCAGTAGAAGAGAAGCCAAACTCAGAAACCACCAAAGACTTGGCAATTTTAAAAGTGGCAAAGCAAACAGAGCTTGTAAGTTCAACCAAAAATGCAGCATCTAAAAAATTTTAGAAAGCAAACTCTATACAAAAGAGATTCATATTGTTTTTAGAAACAGATTTTGCACCCAAAAAACCATGTACAGACTGAAAAACAGCCTTAACATAAGCCAATTTAATCTTAAAAGTAGTACCAGACATTAGAAAAAAAACCACCCATTCAATAAATCTTTAATAACTAGTAATAGTTTTTTAAGCATTATTAGCAGCAGCACCAAAAACCAGAAAAGGAGATGAATCAGTTTCCATCTGATCAGCCCAGTTTTTAAAAACAGATGATCCAATAGGAAATAATTGTTTTGCTTCCAGAACTGGCAAAAATCTGCCAAAAGATACCACATTAGGCAATATAACCAGTGGTTAATTTTGGTCTATTTTAAATGATGTGCCAAATGATATAGTAAAAATTTCACCTAAGATCTCAGTTAGAACCACAAAAGGATTCAGTGTAACAATAGCAAAGACAAGTAACTGCTCCTACTTTTCTGAACTTTTGGTCTTTTTGATCATTTTTTTGAAAAGAAAATATTAACAGCACCAAATGTTAAAACTATGGAAGAAAATACCAGCTTGTTAACTGGTTTATTATTAAATACTTTTGAGTTTTTAGTAAAAGTAGAGACAACACTGGAATTAATCCAAGTGTGTCTCTTTAAAGAAATTTTGATTGGTAAAAAACCAGCCAAAGATGAGAAAATTGCTTTAATAGCTACCAAAAGCAGCTTTTTACGATTATTAGGTAAAAGAAAAGCTTCTAAAATGTTTTGTCTAGTTGCCTCTACTATAGAGAGAGCTTTTCTAATTGAAATTTTATTAGATATCTTAGGAAAAATATCAAATACAGCTTTTTTACTCTTTACTCTGGTTGTGGTCATAAAATTAAAGAGACAAAAAGTTTTTTACTTGTTATTATTATATTTAATATTAATTTTTTATTAAAAGTTTTATGCATGCAGCCCAACTACTACCTAAATACATAGATCAACATAATCTAAATTAAGCATAGCTTATGCTTTTTTTACATGTAACCAGCCACTTGGGCCAATCAAGGCAGCACTACACACCTAAATTCTTTACCACAGAGACATCATACAAGAAACCAAAATCTGATCTAGTTAGACATGGATGTAACCCAAAACACACATGGATACTCAACCTAAAACTGAAATCCTGGATAGTTTTAGCAGATCACAAAGAAGACAAACCAGACACTGAAAGAATAGAAAAGCATCACATGGCAGAAGATTATATTTTTCATAATAGGCTCTCAACTTAGCTGCTGGCAGCCAAACAGCAGACCTGTGGCTCTTAGCAAAATGACAAACGAAATCAACAACCAATGCATTTCCATTAGAGTCAACACCTAAATGACCCAACATGTTAACTACCCAACTCTTTAGCACAAAACCTTTAGCCAGTGCTGTGAACAAGTCTATAAAAGTAGCAGCCTTATTCAGAGAATTAGTAACTGCATTTCTATTAACAGAAGTGCCTAGCAACACATTCTACTCCAAAGCAGCATCAGACAACAAAGTATTTCAAACATTGATATCATAACTACAAGAAAAAACATGATTGGAGTCCTCTACTAAACCATACTGAATGCAGGCAATACTCAGGTAATTCAAATTATACATTTTTTTTCTTTTGGCCACTGGCAAGTGATGATGAAGCATCTTCATAAAGTATGACTGAAGTGTTGCTGACACAGCACTAGTGTAACCAGATCTGATCTTGCCATTAGAATGCCAAACACAAAAGATCTTGACTTTATTAAAACAGTTACAGAGACCTGCATTAATAATACTATCAACACATCTGGTCTTCCAACAAACAGAGTGAACAGTATTGAATAACTTTTTGGCAACATGACAAACATTTCCAGAAACAAATCTGCCTTCAACATTAAGAAAGCGATAAGGTATCATAAAAAGCAGGAAGGACCCAAAAGTAATAGCCACATCAGCATAGAAATTGGCATGTTCATTTCCAATAACACCAGAATGGCCTTTAACTTTAATTCATGTAACTGACAAATCTTTTTTGGAAATGACATGGCAAATATGTTTTTTTTTGATCTAGCATTTGTCACAAAAGTCAGAACTGGCCATACCACCAGTGGATAAGCATAAGTCTAGTGATGCCTGGCTGTCTGTATACAAGTCGACAGATTGGAAAGTAGATACACACTTCAAGCAAGTGTAATAACTTGTATTTCTACCAGAGTTAATGACAGCAATCCATCCACCTTAATTTCAACACTAGTGTCCACATCCAGAAAATAGATGGCAGCACCACCACAAGCTCGCACCAAACCCAAATTTTTGATGCAACCATCTGTGTATACAGTTATAGAGCCCAACCCAGAATTCAGCAGATGCTCACCAATGTAACCAAAGTTACAAAAAAAATCAGTAGGAACAAAATGAGAAGACAACAGCACACTATTCAACAAGCCACTTTCAATGATAAATTTAACCAAAGAAGCAAACCAGACAGGAACTGGGCCTCTAGGATCCAGCTTTTTCCACCTGCAAAATGTGTTCCACATGAAACACTTGTCGCAGCAGTCCAAAAACTGATCTGTAAACATCACACCATATCTTCTAAGAGACTTTGCTATGCCCAAATAAGACTCAAAACCGAGCACATCTAAGACTGCAATTCTATTTCCAGCCCGAAAAACATTAGGCAGATCACTGCCCAATGATAGATTGCACAACTTGAGAGCATGTATTGTGCCTGCCAAAAAGCAATTCACAGGATTAACCAGCAACTTAATCAGAAATTTAAGAGGGTGCCAAAGCATCCAGCTAACAGTCTGCAACTTCATAGCTCTGTGCTCGAATAATTCACCAAGAATTCTATCAGCATTAGTGAACTTAACCAGACCAGCCAGCAAATTCTCAACTAGTACTTGCCCAAAAGTTCTTAAACTATATAGCTCTGAATGATACAAAGCTTCATTTAGAAAATCCTTGGACAGATTGGTCTTGAGCTTTAAACTCTTCCTTAACATTCTGTCCCATTTTTCACATACACCCTTAGAAACACAACTGAACTGTAGTCTATAACCAATTATGGGCTACAGAACAGCAAAAACCAAATATAAAAACTGCTTTTTAGTGATGGCTTTTCTTAAAACTAAATTTGAAAAAAACCTGATATCTGAATGAGCTTTGGCCAGACTTGGCTTAGACAGGCTATTCATAGAAAAAAAGATCCCTAAGTATCAGTAAGACTCACCTTTTTTTGCAATAGAGATTTTAGAACCACTAATGGACAATAAAACACCTCTGGCCCCTTGATTAATAGGAATGGCAACCATTTTGTCTGTGTTAATAGCAATGTTATTAATCAAGAAGAATTTACTTACAATGTTCAAAATATATTGCATAGCCATCAGGCAGTTACCAACCCAAATAGTATCATTTACAAAGACACCAGCTGCAAAAAAAGAAGTTTTGCCACCTTTAGAGTCAGCTTTGCCAGTTCTAGTGAAAAATCTCGAATTTAATCTATATCTACACAATTGCTTATGTTTTTTGATCTTACAAAGCAAAGAATCATAGAAAATTCTCTACAGTAATGGCAAGAAAACTTCCCCTTGATCCTAATCCATCATGAACAGTATATCCATTAGTAAGTCCAAAGTTTGTCATCATCCAGTTGGTTCGACTATTGTGTATGTTTTCAAAAAATTCAATAAAACAAAAGCACATTTTGATCCTAACTAAATTGTTCCACAAATGGGGCCATCTGACTGAGTCATAAGCTTTTTGTATATCTTAAAGTACCAGCCACAGCTCTCTGCTCTTTTTAAGTGCATCCTCAATGATAAAGCCAATAGTAAAAATTGAAGTTTGAGTAGACATACTCTTTAAAACTGAGAAATTATCACCACAAAGAATATTAAATTTACTGCATGCCAGAGATATCCTGTCAGAACAAACCTTAGACAGTATTTTTTTGGTCATTTCAACTAAAGCTATAAGTCTGGTATTGGTAAATATTCTTTCCCAGTCATATGGTTTTGGTATTATAGAAATCTAGACTTGCCTCTACTGTAGAAAGACCACATCCAACTCCAAACACACATTGAGAATGTTCAACAAACCACACAGAACCTGCATATCTTCATGCTTCCAAAGCTCATTAAGAATACCAAAAATGCCAACAGCTTTCCCATTAGGCAGGTTTTTGATCACCAAAAAAAACTTATCTGATCCAATCACACCCATAACATTTGAAAATATATTATCATTGATATAGCCCAAGAGAGCATATTGATTAGACCAATAAACAGGCATAGAGATAAGAGCAACTCATTTTTTTGTCCATCTTTCCATGATATCATTAACAGCAGATAAAACTTTCTTGGGTTCCAAAATTAACTTATCATCTACAATTAGATGGTCCAGCACTACTTTCTTGAATGGCCATTCCAAAACACTTTTGATCATATGTTCTTTATTAGAGCTGAAGATTTTTATGTGCTTGTCTATTGCCTTTCTGATTGAAATATCTCTGGTCATCTTAGATTCATAGTATTTGGACTTTCTGTACAATTTTTTAACTCTTAATAGGTGTTGAAAAATGCTTTCCCTGCTTTCACTATTATCAAACATTGTGCATCCTTTGGAGACTCTCTTACTATTAATAGTAGACCACACCTTAAAAAGACAAACAGCTTCTGATTTCTGACCTAAGCTCAAACACTTCACCAACTTGGCCACCAACAATTCCAGCTTAAAGAATTTTGAAGACAGCTTATTTTTTTGACAATCAAACTTGCTAAACCAGTGTCTAGAAAACACACTGTCAGCTGAGCTTATGACCACTTTCTTAAAAATTTTCCACATAGCATCCAAATTTTTAGTATCTTTTGCAACATTGAACATATCCATATACTCCAAGAACTTGTCCAGTGAATGTTCCCTAAAGTGTATCTATTTGTTAGCATCAGCATTCTTGATCTTGAATTTTCACTTATCCTTATTGGCCTGTTTACATCATTGAGCTGGGCATCTAAAAGACCACTCAAACCAACTGAAACCAGAACAGCATTATGATCAGTGTTAAAAAAATCAGAGACAGGAGTGACTTTGTGACCAGCCAACATAGATGACAAATTCTTGCTTATGAAAATGTAGTTGATAACTTTCATGGAACTCCAAGTGGAAGCTTTTGACCAAAAAGTGTTCACTAAAGGAGTTAACCAACCCCAAATCTAAGCAAAACTTAAAGCTAGCACTCTTTCTGGATCCATCCTTATTGAAATTACTGCCCAAAACCATAAACATGGAGGAATTAGCAGTCTTGGCAATAATAAAGTTGATTTTGCAAACTTGGCCAAATCTGGTTTCAGCAGAAGCACCTACATATAGGCCCAAAATTATTACTAACAACTTGTTCTTGAAAAAAAGCCAAACAGAAACAAGATGACCAGGAATCTCCTCAATCTTAGAAACATGACGTGCAAAAGAGTTGTTTATAATGATTGCCACCCTTGTACCAAGAAATTTTTTGTCCAAACCAGAAAAGAATATTTTCACTCTATCAAACTTGTTTATAATCCAAGGCCTAATATTGGATCTCAATTTTGTCTCCATAACAATAGAAACCATACTTCCAGAATCTACATGCCAACAAATAACATCTTTCTGCTTGACAGAAACATTGATACCACAAACATTGCATGTTGCAATTTTCCAAACCAGATCTATTATTGAGAAAAATGAACAGTAGGAACCAAACCAGCATTGTCAATTTTGGCCAAGAGGCCCATAACCATGATTGAAAGATTGTTCAGAGTTTTTTTCATCTTAGAGATAACTGAAGAACCAATAACCACCACTTCTGCAATAATCTTACCACCAATAGCCACACCTGAACTCTCACTTATTACTATATCTATCTCTTGATTTTGTGATGAAGAGGTTACCAATGACTAACATCCAGGACTAGATTGAAAAACTATTGGCCCAGATAAGTCCAATCTTTTAACCAACTTGTCAATGTATTTCGCAAAACTGGCAAGACTATATTCAAGAGTGACAAACCTATCATTCAATTCCATAGACATCATTGGAGTAGGTTTCATCTTTGAAAAAGAACCAGAAGAAGCTGAGCCATTTTGTACAGGGAAAGGAGGAAATGAAGACTCACCAACAATATTGGCCCATAAGACACCACCAAAAGAAACAGAACAAGAGATTGGAGCAGAGTGCTTAGCATAAATGGAAGCCAATCTGCTTTTATCATCATCCGACAATATTCTGCGAGTTAGTCCACTAGAAGAAGTTTTCTCACCCACAGAACAACTTAGAAATATATGACCCAAATTCTCATACTTAGCATACTTAGCAGAATCCAGGTAGAACCAATGCAAATTAGCATCTTTTAAGACAGATGTAGTTTCCATAACAGCACTAATTGAAGCATCAAAGTCAAAACAAACAACAACACATCTGGCCCAGGCATATGTAACAGAGTGTCAATTAATAACACATGTTTTTCTACCTACAGAACCAATAAAGTCCCAAATATTATGAGCATTTGTGCCCATCAGCAGTGTATAAAGCAAAGCCCTATGCTGATCTCTTGTATCTCATAATTTCTTATTTATATTAGCCTTGGCCACTCTTATAGCATTTTTCCCAATCAAGATAGACCATCTAGCTGTGACCAAATCAGCCTAATCCGATTTGGCAAATTCAACCACAGCCTTTTGCCATAGCCCTACCAATTGCATCTTGATTGACACAACAGAACCAAATTCAGAAAGCACAGCATGCACAGTCTCAGCCAATGTTCCAACTGGAATTTTCTTTATCACTACAGCTTAATCTGAATGACCAGTTAATTTTTTGAGATTAGTGTTTACTAAAATGTCTGCTGCTTTTGCTTTTTCCATCACCTGCACCAAACTAGATTTGAAAATAAAGGAAGCACAAATGATCTCTGAAAATTTTGAGGAAGTAGAAGCTTCTCCAAAACCATTAACTTTTGAAAACAATTTTCTAACCACCATTAACTTTTCTTGAGAGAATTTTCTAACCACTTTATTCAAGCCAATATTCAAAGCAAAAGATTTTCTAACAAAAACAGTGACCAAATCTTTCAAGAAAGAAGGAAGCTTCAAAGAGATATCCAAAAGAATATCATCATCATCATTATGTTCTGAGAAATTTATCTTATCCAATGACTTGCTCAATACTTTAGTGGTTTTGACACTTGGTCTTTTAGGCATATAATCATGATTTCCATCAATGATGGTGCCTCTTTTACCATAGTTAAAGCTGGTTTCTTCAACCAAACATTTTTTCTTTATATTGATGCTTTCAGACTTGGTGGTGTTACCAGTCTTAGAACCACAAGAATGACCACTTGGCACTTCAGTAGGCATTTCTTTGCTACCAACACCCTTCTCTAAAATGACACTTTTTCTCTTTTTTCTTAACAAAACAGGCTTAAAACCACTCCCAGAGCCAGAATCTTTAACAACTTTTTTTATAATGACAATACTAAGGCTAACAGTAGCCTTAAAATCAAAAAAGAGTTTGGTTTTATCGTACTAAATGTTGAAAAAACTTCTTTCAAAAAAATTACTGACTCTTTTTTGGAAATTTTGAGATGAATGAGAGAAAAAAGTTTTTTTTTTAATATAAAATATAAATTAAAAATATATAATTTTAATATAATATTTAAATTTTTATATAAAATTTAGTTTATTAACTTGTTAATAAACTTATAAAATAAAAACATTATACAAAATTTTTTTAGTATATTATGTATTTATTATAATAAAATTAAAATATCAAATTATATAATTTTATTAATTAAAAAAATATTGTAAATAAATTTTTAGCATATTAAAAGAAATTAATTAACACAAATATTGTTTTTTAATGCTTTAATTATTGTATAAGTATAATAAAAATAACTAATTCTATATAAAATTATTTATAAAAGTTTTATTTTAAGAAATTGGTTTAATAAAATTTTAACAATTCTTAGTAATATTAAGTACATGTTTTTAACTAATTGGTTTTTTTATAATTTAATTGTTAATTACAAAAAAAAATTAGTTATTTAATATTAAATTAAAAATAAATTTTAAAAAATAAAGTTTGATTAAAGTTAATATTATAATATTTAATAATATATAGAGCTTTTTTATATTGTTTTTTAAAAGTGTTGTAATAATATTAAGTATTATTAAAAATTATTTAATCAATTTTGGGTTTAAAATTATTTGCTTTTTTCAAATTTGGAAAATAATATTTTTGTTATTATTTATAGTGTAATTTTGATTAATTTAAATGACTGGTCATATGTAATAAGTGTAAAATTTTTTTATAATACTTATAAAAGCCAATAAAACTGTAATTACAAAACAAAAATACAAATTCTATTTGGTTTTGTTATAAAAACAAAAAATGTATTTTGATATAACAAATGTAAAAGTTCTAAATAAAAAGCCAATTATGAAAAATATAAGAAACATTTTTTGCTTAAAATAAAAATTTCAGCCAACTGCCAAGCCACTACAAACGTCACAAGTGATTTGGTTGCACCAAAAACATAGTTGAATTTATGAAATTAATAATAAAAGTGCTATAAGAAATAAATATTTTGACCGTCTTCAACTGAAACCCAAGTTTGGCAGAAACTATGAAATATTACGAAAGAAAAATGGCTTAAACATCAATTAAGGTTTCAGATATTGCTGGTGGATTATTTTGCCCTTCATCTACAGTTGGGACTGTGGCAGTTGGCTTCACAGGAGGTTTTTCGTTTAAAAAACTACAACAAAATTTACATTTGATAGCATCTTTTGGTACTTCAGTTTTGCACCATGGGCACGGGACCTCTGTTGGTTCTCCCTCTGCAATGCCCATCTCTCTCTTTCGCAGATTTTGAGCTCTTTTTTGAAGAACCTCGAAACCTACATGAACATTAAAAGCTTCAATAAGTGTGCTTATATCTAATTCAGGCATCTTCTAATGTTACCAAGTACAATCCAAAACAAGGCGGAGGCGAGAATGACGAATTGAATCATATTATTTATAAAACGACCTATATTTTCTGTTCTAGAAAGTTTCATCGCAAAAATGACAGCGTGATCAGGGAAAATTACTCGGAAAACCAATCAAACAATGATTTTAATATTATCTTGAGTGAAACTTACACAGCACCATCAGCTTGTGCTTCTTCGGGTGTATGGTATTTTTCCCCAGGGGTTTGACCCGGCCGAATAATAATAAACCAATTAGCTAAATTCGATCCTAAGGTCCGATGAAAGATATTTGAAACAATTAGCGAAATACCAACGGTAAAATTGATCTATCTTTAAGAAATACTAACCACTAAATAGCAAACCCAATGGTGGCGATAAAATGTCGTTCTGACTTGCAAGAAAAAATAGGGAACATTAAACATTCACCTAGATCAATATATAAATTATATCGTGAAGTGAATTTGAACAACTGAACAAATACAAACCACGAAAGAATTAACCAAACTCGAGAAAGCAGTGCCAATTATGATACCTGATCAAAAGAACCCACAAAATGATAAGAGATTTCATGATAAAATGAAACCTTTAAAAATGCGAAAGGTGGAAGACGGCTCAAGCTCTGAACTTTTCCACCTTACAACTCTTTGAACTAGTTTCCACGACATACCAACACCCAAATCAACAACATTCCCTCCTCGCTTGTCTAAAAATTCCTTGAATTGGCCCCACACCTTTTTCAACCCATTATAGCAAAACATCTTGCAAACTGGGGTTGATCGACAATTAGGAATTTAATTTTTCAATTTTTCTGCATTTAAAATATAAAAGTTTATTTAACATATACATGTTTAAAATTAGATGTGGACTATTCCTTAGACTTATGTTAAGTTAAGCATATTAACTTATATTTTACAAAGTTATTAACTGGTTATTATGTACTTTTTTATTTATAGTGCAGATACTTTAAAGACATCAAATATTGTGTTATTGCTAAAATTTTGATACATGTATTATGTATGAAAAAATAGTTATTTTATTAATAAAATAATAAATTACATGATTACTATATAATAAATCATGTGCAAATAAAATGTATTGCATATTTAAAAATGATTTTTAAAGTTATTTTAAAAATTTTTTAAACATTTTCTTTTTTATATAAAAACATGTCTAAAAGATCATTTGTTTAATAATTTCGTTTTTCTTATAATATACTTTAATATTTAAAAATGTATTTTTTCAAAAAAAAGCAAAAATAAAATATTTGTTGGTTTAAAGTGTTTTTTATAATTAAAAATCTGCTTTTTTATTATGTTAAATATTGTTTAATAATTACCAAAAAGTGCTAAAATAATATAAAATTAAATTCCAAATTATAAAATACCAAAAAATCAAGTAATAATCAACTAAATAATAACCAAAAAAATAAATAATTAAGTTATAATATTATTTAAATAAAAAAGAAAAAAAAAATCTCTTTTTCTCTTTTGTTCATAATTCTCAAAAAAAAGCCAAAAAGTTTTTCAAAAGAAGTTTTTTATCATTTAATACAATAAATTCGAACTGTTTTTGCTTAATTATGAGGCCACTATTGGTTTTAATATTGCTGTTATGAAAAAAACTCTCAAGAATTCTGGTTTTGGTGTTGGTATTAAACCTGCTATATTTAAGAAAAAAAGAAAAGAAAATACTTTAGAAGATAATATCAATAACAAGGAAGTTTTTTCTAAAAAATTGGATGATTATTCATAAAGTTCTGAAACTGGTAATACTACTGAATCAAACAATATTAACATAGAAAACGAGTGTCTAGTTGAAAAGACCAGTTTTGACTATGGTAAAGATAATGCTTTTGCTGGTAAAAATTCTAATTAAACACCTAAAGATTTACAAATACAAACCAAAAAGGCTTTAGAAAAATCTTTGGGAAAGATTGGTTTCTTAAATAATAATAATAATAATATTCTGTTGAACACTCCTTTAATATTTTCCTCTTCTTTAAAGAATTTGGTCAATGTTTTTGTTAGAAAATTATTTGCTTTGAATATTGGTTTAAATAAGATGGCTAGAAATTTCTCTTAAAAGAAGCTTATAGTAGTCAAAAGAATGTTTTTAAAAATTAATAGTTTTAGGAAAGTTTTTACTCCCTCAAAATTTGCTGAAATTATTAGAGCTATGTTTACTTCTAAATCTAGCTTGGTTTAAGCTTCTAATGTGGCAAAGATAACAATAATCTTGGTAAACACCAATCTCAAAAAATATACTGGGCATTTAAATCAGGTTATGGTGTTAAAAGAAATTCCAATTGGTACTTTAGCTGAGGCTATGCATTTTGTGCTATCTGAGTTTGGTATAATTAAGTCAATCAAGATACAATTGATTGGTTTTTGGTAAAAGACTGTGGTAGAATTTGAATAAGTTAATTATGCTGATTTGGCTGCTTCTAAATAGTCTATTCTAATTGGAAAAAATACCATGTGAATAGCTAAGACAAATTTAAACAAGAAATTATAAGATACAAAAAATCAGTATAGAATGCTACTCTATATACTGCCAATAGATATTAATACTTATAATATCTGGAACTTCATTGGTTTTGTAAGTGAGAAAACATGTATTATCAATTATTATTCAGCTAAGTTGCTGAATGCAATTATGAGAACCATGTTTGTTTTAAGAAATATCAATTTGTGCTGGTCTTATTTAAGTTCTATTAAGTATACTAAGTATGGAAAATTGGGTCATATTTCATTGGACTGCTTTGTGGATGAAAAAATTTCCCCTGGTGGCTCATCTTATAGAGTGTTATTAGAAGAAGATAAAAGCAGACTGGTATCTATTTATGCTAAACATTTAATGTCAATTACCTGTTTTATTTCTTTTAGTGATATCTCTTGGGCCAAGATTGTTAGTAGATTTTCTTTTTCTTCTTTTTTTATACAAAATAGTTTAGTTGGTACTGGTTTTTTTTCAGAGATAAAACCTATCTTGCTAGTGTCTTTGGATTTAAATAGTAGGTTTGCTGCTCTTAAATGCAGTTTTAACAGTCTTATGGAGCAAGTTACTAAGCTGGCTAAAAGATTGGACACACTTGGGCCAACAGTTCTCCAGCCTAGTCCTAAATGTCAGCTGTTAGTAATTCTTTTATCACAGAATCATGGAGCAAATATAGTAATGAGTAAGAGTTCAAGTGTAATCACTAGTGTTAGAACTGTTGTAGGAGTAATGAGTTTCAACTTTTTAGTAGTTTCTAAGTTAGAAAAAAGCAATTTATCAAACACAGTTATAAGTTTTTTGGTCAGAATTAACAATATTGGTTTAAGTTTGGGCACTTATTTATTTCAATAACAGATCTTATTTGGAAGGTAACTATGTGTAATATAAAGAGCATAAATAACTTTGCTAAGCAAGTGAATATTATTCAGTAGCACAAAAATATAAACAATTTGATTTCAATTTTCATGGAAATAAAACTGAAAAAAAAAATTTGCTCATAGATAATTAACAAATTTAATGGTATTTGTGTATTTACTTTTAGTTTGAACTCTGGCTACTTGAGTTCTGATGTCATGATTGTTATAGATATTTTTCTGGCAAGACATATGTGTAAAATTTCTGAAGTGCCTGGTTAGTTTTTTTCTGTCAAACTTTTTTTCATAAATAAACTTTCTGTTTTGATTTTAGGGCTTTATGTTAATGCTTTCTTAGTAATTCATTTATCCCAAGCTAGTGAAATTAACCTTCTAATTGTAAAGACTGTAAATGAATCTTTTTTTGTCATATTAAGTGGTGATTTCAATGAAGATGATTCTCATAAGTACACTAGTTTCAAAAAATGCCTTGATTTGAGACTGGTTAATTCATTGGTCAAGAGCTTATTTGCAAAAACATTGACATGAAACAATTTTTGAGAAGTCATAAGGATAATTGATTATGTGTTTGTTTTTTTGAACTTGGTTAATGCAGTAATAAATCATAATATAGTAAATATTAGGGACTATTTCAATACTAATTACTGAGCTGTTTCTATTTCTATTGGCTTGAATGGTTTGTTGGATAAATGGCTAAACTTGCTGTACAAATAAGCAAATAAAAATTGTTAGAAATTTAACATTAAGAGTGCTAATAAAACAGTTTGGTACAAATTTAAGAAGACTTCTGGCTATGTTTTCTAATAAGTTTGTTGCTTTTAAGAGATTTTCTAATTTGGATGCTTTATAAGATACTGTCTGAAAAGTGGTAATCTTCTCAGCTTATAAAGTGTTTAAAAAAAAATGATTTAAAAACTTCAATGGTGTTTACATCAAAAAATCTTCTAAGTTTTACAGATTAAAAATTTTAGTGTCAAAAATTGTTAAGCTTTCCTGTATAAGTTTTGATGGGGAGTTTGCTTCTTTGATGAATTGTTGAACTTTCTTGAATAATAATAAAATTTTAATTATTCAAATTTTATTGAATGCTAGTACTAGTTCTGATCATATGTGTTTTTTTTTTCAGCATAAAGAAGTTGTATCATGTTAACAAACTTGTCAAATCTTTAAAAGCTGAAAAATTAAGCATTTGACTTGCTATAAATAAAAAAATAGAGAATTTTGAGATAAATAAGAATCATATTATCAGAAATATTTTGGAGCAATTTTTTTGCAAAGTGGTGTTGAACTATCTAATTATTAATAATAATTTGATTCTAAAGCCTGATTTGGTTAAGGCTAAGATAAATGTAATTATAAAAAGATAGACTAGGAAACATAGAGTAATTACTAATATCTTTAATAATTGGTCATATTAATATTAACTATTGGAGTATGTTTTTGATAGTGATTTTTCAAATATTATGTGTTCAGTCAATTCTAATAAATTGTTTTCTGTGATTTCAGATCTGTTTAATGGCAAAGCTATTAGTTTTTCTGGTATTTTAAATAAGCTTTGGAAACATTGTGACAAATTAGTTTTGAATATGCTTTTAGTGCTTTTGAATTTTTGTTTGTTCAGTAAATTAATGTCCAGTTTTTGGAGAGAGGTTTGGATCTCAATAATTTCCAAACCATATAAATAAAAGAGTGTTCTTATAAATACTTATTCTATTGCTTTAATCAAAACAGCTTATAAAATTCTTTCTAAGATCCTTTCAGATAGGATCTCAGTGGTTTGCAGCACTTTTGATGTGCTTTATAGGGACAATTTTTCAGTTTTAAAAAGTATATTAACACATTTTCCTATTTTTGCCATTGGTTTGGTAATTAAAAATGTTCTGAAAAAAAACCATGAACTTTAGTTGGTTTTGCAGAACATACAAAAAGCATATAATTCTGTTGGCTAAAAGCACCTTAAAAAAAGCTTAATTAGAATTAAAATATACAACAAATTTATTTGATTTTTTGGTAGTATTTACAATAGTTGCATTAACAAGGTTATGATAGATTTTGGATTGACTAGTAGATATTAAGTACATAATGGTTTAGATTAGGAGGAGGTTTTTTCATTTTTTTGTGGCATATTTTTTATGATTTTCTTCTGTGTAAAGTTAAAAGACAAGAAAGTGTATATAAATACAGGTTGAATTTTTATTTTATTTATAGGAATGGTCATACAGAATCTTAAACTAGATTGTCTTCTTTTTTCACTGCTAATGTTTTTGTTAATAATACAATTTGGGTTGACAGCAATCAAAATACTATTCAATATATTTTTAATGTTGTCAGGAAATTTTTTTGGGTCAATAATATTTTTATTAATAATGACAAGATGGTAGCTATTCTTATCAATTGCAGAATTAATAGTTCTTTTTTATTAATCAATGGTTTACCTATTTTCATTGCCAAAAAGAGTGAATCTTATTACTATCTAGATATTTTTTTATTTAGTGAAAATTTGTTTAAGTCTAGCTTAGCTAAGATACACTCAGATGTCTGGTTTTTTACCAATTTTGTTCTGAAAAAACCATTTTTAACAAGCAGTTTTTGTATTTGATATTAGTTGTCTTTTATTTTATTGTTGGCTACAGAACCCAATTCAGCTTCATTTTAATTAGTGTGTGTAATAAGTGGGATGTTTTGATTCATAAAGACTTGAAATTAAAATCTGGTCTGCTTTTTGATTTTTTTAATAATGTGTTTTATCACCTTTCTTTATATGGCTTAAAATTTTTTGAGCAAGTTCAAGCTGAAAGCAAAGTGGCATCTCTTGTAAATTTTGCAAACTTGGTCAGAATTTTGGGATGTTTGTTTTCTCAAAAATTTCATAACTTACAAGTTTTGTATTGGTGCTCTCTTTATTTTTTGAGCTTTCCAGCTTATATTAAAGTTAGCTCTTCTAATAACTTTTTGGTGGATATGATTTATATTCTTCTTGATTGCAATTTATCTTTGAAGTAAGATCTTTATATCAACTGTTCTTGGTGAGTTTATGTTTTTTAAGTTCCACTCTTTACTTTGGCAATACAGTATTGCTTTTATGAACCAATTTTACAGCCAAGATGGCAATGTTTTTAATTGGAAAACCTTTAAGCAATAGAAGAAATTGGACTTTCATGGCCCTATTCCTGATTGTTTTAAGCTCTTTGTAAACTTTTTTAGTGGTCTTTTTTCTATATGTTTTTCCCTTTTGGGTGGTATTAGTTCTTTGAATATTCTTAAGTTAGGTGTTTTTGAGTTATTTTATGGTTAATTGTTGAATGTTAATGCTAATAATCTGTCTGTCTATATTAATAAGTCTCTAAAAAACTTGGAAACCACTGATATGAGAACAAGTACTGCAGTTTTTTTTGGAGACATAAACTTGGATTTGAGTATTAGGGTGTCAGGTTTGCTATCTTTTATTTTAGTGGAGCTACAAGCTATTGTGTTGGCTCTTAAATTTGTCTTTTTTCTTAGCTTAATTTGCTTATTTGCAGACAGTCAAGCTACTTTAAATGCATGTAGTATAGAATTGGGTTTGTTGTGTTTGGACTTTTAGAATTGGTGTTGGGTTAAATACCAGCACATTACAGGAATTATTTGTAACAAAAATTTGCATATTAAATGGCATAAGATGAAGAGTCACTCAGGAGTTTGGGCAATAAATGTGTTGATGCTTTTGTTGATACTACATCTGTTTCTAATTAGTATCTCTCTTTCTGTATAAAGGAGTGTTACATTTTGGCAGACAGTAGTGTGGTTTTTGGTAATTTTAGACATTTTGTTTATGAGGTTTTTTGGTCTGTTTACCATGTATATTGAAAAGTTGGTTCTAGTTTTAAGATTTTGTCTAATAGTTTGCTTTTAGATGTTGACTGGTTTGGTTTATTTTTGGTGTGACATTCTGACTTATATATAACTGCTGGTTTCACTAATAAACTTTCTGCTAATGTTTGCATTTATTTTATGAAGGCTTTACATCATTGGCTGTTTATTGCTGTTTGAAAATGTCTGTATAACAAATGCTACCTTAATGTGTTATGTTTGTACTGTAGTGATATTGGTCTCTATGAAAACATTTTGGCTAAAGCTACTAAGAGATGGGTTTTGTTAACAGATTTTTTTTGCCCATTTTTATTTTTTATTTTGCATTCACTTTCATCATATTCCTTGGATGTGGGTCTATACATCACTATTTGCAAAGGCTTTGTTTTAAGAAATTGGTATGCTGAAGCTGTTTTGTGCTTTAAAGAGAAAAAAAGAGCTGTTCTGGTTTTTGTTAATTATGTTAAGTTTGTGGTAGAACTATATCATGCTAAGATATGACTTATTAGATCCAAACATAAGGTAGATATGGAAAAGGCTGGTTTAGTCAAGGATAATAGTTTAATTTCGGAACTGTCTTTGTGTTTGGTGTCTACATTATTCAATAGGGTGGTTCATATGCTTGGTATTATAAAATCTTTCACAGTTAGCTTTGGTAGACGCATAATGTGTTATTTTTTTTCTGGTTTAAGTAGTGACATATGTGTTCACATAAATGTGTAGTATAGCCTTGGTTGGTTTGAGTGGCTGGTCACATGTAGCAAGTACATAAACTGTATTTAGTTTAATCTACTTAGTTTAATTCTATGTACTAGATAGCAATTGGGTTTCACTCATTAAATACATAATAAAAATAATAATTAATTAATTTTATGTTATCCAGAGCAATCCAAGTGGCCGATGCCAAAACAGTTGCCAAATTTGTGCATCAAGATCTAATTTGCTGACATGGATGTCTGAAAGAATTATTATCTGATCAGGGAACACACTTTGTTAATAATATGCTGACTGAACTAAGCTAACAGTTTGAAATAAAGAGACCCTTATTGTCACCATACTACTCACAAATGAATGGACTGGTAGAATGATTTAACAGAACACTGTATGAAGCACTAGCAAAAATAAATTATGAAAACAGACAAGAATGGGACTTATTCATACCTTCTGTACTCTTTGCATACTGAACATTGAGACAAAATACAACTCAGTTCACACTGTTCGAATTAGTCTATGGAAAAAAAGCTACATTACCAATTGAACAAGTGATATTGTCATACCCAACAGAAACAATCAATGAAGAGAATTTTGAAACTACTTTATACCAAAGAACATACCAGCTAATGGAAACATTGGAAAACAATCAAAGAACAATAGCTGACAATATTAGTCACACTCAAGAACAACAAAAAGAAAGACATGATAAACATCTATCAGAACAACCAATGGAATTCAAGATTGAAGACCAAGTACTGTTACATTGTACAAAAGCTAAGAAACAGTGGAGTGGAAAGTTTGACCCAAAGTAGGACGGTCCATTCCACATACATGAAGCGTTAAGAAATAGAGCTTACAAATTACAATTGAAAGACAAGATTTTAAAAAAAGTAGCACATGGAAATCGGTTAAAAATTTATCATGTAAAACAGGAATTATTGTCATCAGTACCTCAACTAAGAACACAAATTTCATTAATCAGACCAGAAGATATACTACAAGATCTGGAACCAATCATTGTCATCAAAATGTAGACAATGGGCAGCAAATTAAATTGGGGAATTCAAATATATATAGCATCTGAAAAGCAGCAAGAAACAATAGAAATTTCAACATGGACCTTTTAGATCAAATTTTAAAATTATCTAAACAATTATTTGAAACAATTCAAAAATTGACATCTCAAATAGAAATAATAATTAATAAAAAAAAGATATGGTACAAAAATAAGAGCAGAAGAGGGGAAGACGAAAGTTCAATTAGAACTAAACATTCTCTTTCCTACCCACCACCTAAAAGACAATGTTAGAGAAAAAATTGCCTTCGGGTGGGAAATAGAAAAGAAGGAGGCAAAGAATGAGAAAAAGATTACAAAAAAAGATACTTGGTCCCCGAGCTCGAAGAAATAAAAAAAGCTTTAGCTTATGAGACCGAACTTCCCAAAACAGGGGAGTGGACACCTGACAATACCCAGGAATAGAAAAAAAGACTTCCTCCAGCTTATTGGTTCTACAAAATTGGAGAACAGCTTGACTTGAAAATACCATATGAAGACCTCAGCCAAAAAACATTCAACAAAGAAGCAATACAACAAGTAGAAAAATTCATAGAAAAAAACAACCTGACCCTATATTACAAAGCAGCATACTGACTATACATCGCCTTTCAACATTGTCTAAATGTACTACTGAATGGATCTATAAAAACCATAACAGTTAACAACATAAGACGAATAACCAATTAACAGTTCAAAGACCTACAAAAGGCAATACTCGAGACAACAATTGAACATTACACAAACAAAGTCATGATAACAGATACATATAGTTTTGCAGGAGTTTAATTTTAAAAAGAGAAGGATAATGTTATCTGAGTAGAAAAACCGATCCAAAGTTATGAAGAAACATAACCAAAACATGACATAACACAGAATAATACACAATAATGTTGGATAATGTGTTATATTGTAAGATAACATGTTATAATGCAGGATAACACAGAATAGTGTGCAATAATGTAGGATAATGTGTTATAATGCAGGATAACACAGAATAACATGTAATAATATCAGATAACGTGTTATAACATAGGATAATTAGCAATAACATAGAAAAATAAAGCAATAACAGAAACAACAAAGCAATAGCTAGTGATAGCAAGACAATTGAAAGCAATTCTGTAAAACCAAAAAAATGTATAAAAGCAAGTAATTGTAAAAGTAAGAAAAGACAGACAGATAGATACGAACCTTTAGACCAGAATTAAAATATCTATATCTTTTCATTCTTTATTATCTTCCCTATTTCATCTCCTGAAATAAACCAATTATTAAAGAAATCAGAATCACGAATTCATGTTCTCAAACTTCATGGAATTTATGTAAATTAACTCTTGTCTCGTACCTCCGTTCTAAAACAGATGCTCTTAGCATAACTGCCTCGAACCTATTAACAATTTGGACCAATCGCTCTTGATCACGGCAATTGATGATACTAATTTATTTTTTCTCTCTTTTTTTTTTTTTTCTTTTTTTTTTTTTTTCTTTTTCTGTCTTATTTTTTTGTGGAGTGGCAACATAGTAAAATTGACTGTCTGGAAATAGACTTTGTGATAGCCTGGTAAAAGAAGAAAGCTCCTCCTAAGTTTTGGATATTAACATTATCTTGTTAGCTTACTAAAAGGGTGAAAAGACAATGCCAGACCCTAACAATTGCGCTCATTAGCTCGGAGAAGAAAGCTCATATTTACAAAAAACATTGTAATCGACGAAAGACAAACTCTGTGTCTTATAACCAAAGAACTCAATGATTAAATTCACATCCAGAAATAGACCTTCAGAGATTGATAATCAAGACTAAGCCAACAGAATTATGCAGAAGATGCATCATCAATAATTGAGAGCACTAAACGTTACCATTTTCCATATTCACTAAGTTTACCTGTAACATTTGGTGCTCCCTGTGAGGTTATAAATCCACAGAGACAGAGCACCTCCAAAAATACATAAAAGTGGTGACTATTAAAACAATAGGAAAGGACCACTTCTTATACAGAAAAGCACTATTTCAATACTTTTGAAAAGACCTAGAAATACCAGCAGGAACCACTTACGCAGAAAATAATTTTTGTAACTATATTAACGCAAAAATCAATTGCTTATTAGGCCGCACAACTGATACAAGAAAACTTGGAGAACAAATCCATCAAAGCTTACTAGGGTACTTAACAGCCACAACTACCTGAGCAATCGCTGAAACTCTGCGCATAATCAATATAGACATTAAATATTATGTAGCACAACAATTCCCTCAAGTACAACAACCAGTGGAATCTGATCTTGAGGAATACAAAAATGAATCCAACAACCCCATAACTGCCCAAGCCAAGTCCACAGTCAACAAAAAACCAAGGGTCCTCTTTCCAACAACTCCATCATACCATTAGATATCCCAAAGTAGAATTGTATTCAACCCACCCCCGGAAACTCAGTTGGAAACACCATGAACTCCTGGAAATCCACACCCTTGGAATCAACACAGTTGGACCAAATCACTAGGAGAATATGGATCGCTGTTTGGAAATCTTACTCCAGCAGCTGGTCAAACAGAAGGAAACCCATCAACTTGGGAACAGCCACCAATACAAAACCTAGCAGAATCAGCATCTCTCCTGATAGAAGAAACAGCTATCTTACAACTTATTGGTTTAAGCAACAAAGAAAAGCAACCAGCATTAGCACCCAGAGAACACTTGAATATGCGGACACCAATTCCTTTAAACATAACCAGTAACACTCCACCCATTAACCAGATCATGGCTTACCGGGATATCGCTAAATTGGAAAAATTCTCTGGTGAAGAAGATAATGCATATTCTTGGATTGCGGATGCCGAGAAAGCAATTACCGCTAATGGTTGGAACAATAACTGCACAGTTCAGGCACTGCCATTTTTTTTGACCAGAACTGCCAATTCGTGGTACCAGAGTCTGGCAGAGAAGCCTACCTCCTTTACCGAGTTTAAACTTGCATTTCTACAATACTTTTGTGACCCCAATACGTTAATCTGATTGCAGAATCAATTCAGCATGATTAAACAAAAAAATCATGAAGCAGTAACTACTTATTTTGGACGATTCAATCAAATCCTGCATTAAATATTAGCTATCGAAAGGGACTACTACACTGCAGTGTAAGTTCTTAATCAATTCATTAAAGAATTGTGGAGTAGTATTCTAAGATCCATAAGACCCCACCATCCGACCAGTTTACAAGATGTCGTTACTCTTGCTCGCGATTTTGAGTTTGCAGAACAAGAAGCGAACCATACCCAAGCTGTTAATTTAGCCATTAACGGAACCTCTGACATCGACACAAAGATAACCCAATTGAGTGAGAAACTAACTCAGAAAATTGAGGGATTCTTAGCCAGAACTACAAGAACTTACCAACCACCCCAACAGAGAAAAAATAACAACAACAGCAAATACCTACAGCAACAGAACCATCAGCAACAGCAACAATCTTGGAGATTCGATTCTCACAACTGCTACTACTGCCAGAAACCTGGACACATCGCCCATGACTGCAGAAAGAAGATCATAGACCAAAATCAAGGAAACCCATACCAGCAACCCAGATATCAGCAAAACATGGTACCCCAATATTCCATACCTCAGAATCAACCACCTCTATATGCACAACAAGTCCCATACATTCAACCACCATCCCAGAATTATTATCAACTACCACCAATGACACAAGCAATCCCTTACTATCAAACTTTCCCTTACAGCCTGTCCAGATCTCGAGCTATAGACTATAATCAGGGATGGAGGAATCTCAACAACAATCAGGTGCAAACCAACAGTGGACTGTTTCGACCAATCCCTTGCAGTTCTGCCCAATCTCGATCAACACCAACTGAATACCTAAATCAAGCTTCCTATCTTGGTGTTACAGATGATTATTTCTGCTGTTGAATTAAATAACAAACCCATAACTTGGTGCTCAAAAGCTACTTCTGTTGAGGCTGTTTTGAAGGTACTGTATCTGAAGGTTTTGATGGATCTGAAGGTTTTGGTTGATCTGAAGGTTTTGGTAAAGTCCTTTGTATAATGAACAGAGATTCAATAGTGTCGATAGTAGATATATTTTCCAAGAGTTTTCCCAATTTCTTTCTCAGCATAGTGGCCAGATTTAGTCTAGCAGTCATGTCCTTCTGGTAAGCTATCTGATAATATATAAAATCCTACCTGTATTTCTGGGTCTTTTACCAGGCTATCCTTGACATCAATAACTCAGTGCTTAATCTTTTATCAATTAGTATATAACAACAAATCAAAATAACATAAAGAAAGAGAAATAAAAGAAAATAAAGAAAGAAAAGAAAATAAGCCAAGGTGCTTTGCAGATTAATATCCTGTCAATAGCCATGATCAAGAGCTATTGTTCCAGCGTGGTCAAGTATCAATTACTATCAACATGAAGAGTTGATAGTGGGGAAGTAGATGGAGATATAAAATAATTATTTATTTGATGATTGCATTTCTAGGCTAAGGATTCTGTGGTATCAATTCTGTTTTTTCTGTTTCTAATGCTACTGATATATATACATAATTGAGATTCCTCAATTTCTTGATTCTTCACGACAGGAATCCTGTGATTCTTTTGAGAGAAATCTTGGAATTCTGGAATCCTGTAATTCCTCATTGGGAATCCTGAAATTCCTGGAATCCTGCAATTCCTAAGAAGAATCCTGAAATTCCACATTTACTACACTTACTTCTGATTGGCTAATAATTATGCTAATATATTTTTTATATTTCTATGAGTAACATTATTCCCTCCTTTTAATATTGAGCTCTGTTGAAATTTAACTCATGTAATTTCCCCTCTTAAAGTATTTCCTGGATTTTGTTTTCGAGAATTACTTGTGTTATTTGGGTCTGTAATTCTTCAAATTGAGCATTGGTGATTTTTCCCAATTGATTACTGATAACCAGATCCATTGCTCTGTTGAGCAATATTTCTGGTTTATCTTGAAATGCAGTGTGTATTTGGTATATGGCTCAGACTTGTGTGGATAAGTTGTTCTTTCCCACAAAATATTCTAATTGTTGTAGTACTCCTTGGTCGAATAATCGCTTTGTTTTATCCATATATAGATTCTGGATATTTATGTGTTGTCCCAAGTAAAAATAACAATAGTTTCGTGGAAATTGTTGTATTCACCAATTCCAAGTTTCTTTAGTCAACTCTTGATATAGTAACTCTTTTGTCGATTCTTTTATTGCTAATTTTACTTTCACTATGATTTTGTCCATAGTATTTTCAGTTTTTTTCTGTGTTTTGAGTTGAAATGTCTTTCTAGTATTTTGATATCGAATGGTTTGTTGATTGATTGTAATCTCCATTTCTTGGTGTTGGATTAACTGAAAGAATTGTTGTACTAATGAATGTTGTCTGTAATTTCCATTTTTCTGATATTTCCTATCGCGTCTACCATGTCTTTATATATTTTTTTGATGGATCAATTTAACATGTTGTTGTCGATAATAATGATTGGTTCCAGATTGCATGAAATCTCATCTGATTGGATTAGTATTTTCTGTACTCCTAATTGTGGAATATTACTAGTAGATTGTAGTGTAATGTTGTGATATGATTTCAGTTGATCTCCATATGCTGCTTTGGTTAAAATTTTGTTATTTAATCTTAATTTGTAAGCTCCATTTCTTAGAATTTCTTCTATGTGAAATGGTCTGTCCTATTTGGAGTCAAATTTTCCACTCCATTGTTTTTTTGCTTTGATACAATGTAGTAATACTTTGTCTTTGATCTTGAATTCAACTGGTTTGTCTAATAGTTGACTATCATGTCTTTCTTTCTGTGTTTCTTGTGACTTTTAGATATTATTAGCTGTTTTTCTTTGTTTGTTTTCCAATGTTTCCATTAAGTCATATGTTCTTTTCAGCAATGTTTCTTGAAAATTTTTCTCAGTTATTGGTTCAGCTGGATATGTATTAATTTCTCTCTCTACTGATAACATTGCTATTCTCCCATATACTAATTCAAATGGTGTTGCTTGTGTAGTATCCTGTTTCATTGTCTGATAAGCAAATAGTACTGATGATATGAACAAATCCCAATTGTTTTGGTTTTTTTGGCTGAGCTTGGCTATTGTTTCACACAATGTTCTGTTGAATCTTTCTACTAATCTGTTGGTTTGTGGATGGTATAATAATGATAATGGTCTCTTGATTCTGAATCTTTGGCTTAATTCTGTTAATGTTCTGTTCACAAAATGAGTTCTTTGGTCTGATAATAATTTTTTTGGACATCCATGTCAACAAATCAAATCCTAATGAACGAATTCGGCAACGGATTCTGCATCCGCTTTTTTAATTGCTTTTGTCTCTGGCTATTTAGTAAGATAGTCCATAGCTACTGCTATGTATCTGTTTCCTCTGCTGGTGATTGTTAATGGTCTGACTAAATCAATTCCCATACAGTCAAATGGTTGTCCTACTTTGATTGGTCTTAATAGTTCACTGGGTCTTGTTCCTTCTCTTTGCTGACAAGCATCACAATTTTGAACATATTAAATGATGTCTGGGTACATTGATGGCCAATAGTATCTTTTTCTAGTTTTTTCCATGGTTGCTTCTTTGTGAAAATGTCCTGTTGTTGGATTTGAGTGCATGTTGAATAATATTGTCTCTTTTTCTGGCTCTGTAATTACTCTGGTTGGTTGATCTGGATCTCTTCTATTTTTCTGATAAAGTATATTTTGGTAAGTGATAAAATATTTTAATTGTTGTTTGATACTCCTTCGTTCTATATGAGATAAATTTTCCTTGAACTGTTGAATATTTAGATAATGTTGCAATTGTTAATATTTTTGTATGTTCATCTTTTGTTGTATTTTTCCATTGGTATTGTTCTGGTTTTTATTATATTTTTGGGTTGAAATGTTCTTAGATTTGTCTTATTCGTGATAAACCATCAGCATTTCTATTGTCTTTTCTCTTTTTGTAATGTATAGTATAATTGTATGGTGCGAGTGCCATTTTCTATCTTGTCTGTCTTCCATCTCCAAATTCTTGTTTTTGGAGTGATATTAATCTCTTGTGATCTGTGTATACTTCAAACTTCTGGCTCAAGTATTTTTTTTATTTCATGATGGCCCAGTATATTGCTAAGTGTTCTTGTTCTGGTGTTCCATAGTTTTTTTCGGCTGGTGTTAAACCTTTGCTGGCATATGCTACTGGATGTTCTCTGCCATCTGGTCTTCTCTGAGATAATACTGCTCCCAATGCTTGGCTGGATACATTGATGATGATGATGATGAATGGTTTGCTGTAATTTGAATAGATCAGTATTGGAGCTTGGATGAGCTTTTTCCTCAGAATATCAAAAGCTTCTTGTTGACTTTCTGTCCATTCATATTTCGCATTTTTGTTTTGTAGTTGATTGAATGGCTGTGCTATCTTGGAAAAGTTCTTGATAAAACGATGATAGTAGCTGGCAAATCCCAAGAATGATTTCAGTTCTATTATATTGGTCAGTACTGGAAAGTTCTTTACTATCTCTATTTTTTTTGGATCCGTTTTGATGCCGTCTTTGCTGACTATGTGTCCCAAGAATTTGAGTTCTGTCTTGCCAAAGAAGCACTTTGTCACATTTAACTTTAGTTCTGCTCTTCTTAGTCTTTCGAACACTTGTTGAAGATGATGAAGATGATCATCAAATGTCTTTGAGAATACATTGGTGTTGTCCAAGTATACAACTACTAATTTCCACAATAAGCCAGTATAAACAATTTCCATTAGCCATTGGAAAGTTGCTGGAGCATTGGTTAAGCTGAATGGCATTACTTCAAATTCGAAATTCTCTTCTCTAGTAGTAAATGCCGTCTTCTCTTTGTCAGCTGGATTTATGGTTACTTGTCAGTAACCACTGTCCAAATCTAATGTGAAGAATCATTTGTTCTTACTAAAAGCATCAAATAATTTCTGTATTCGTGGAGTTGGATAACTGTCTCCATGAGTTACACCATTGAGTTTCCTGTAGTCTATACAAAACCAGATTTTTCCATTTTTCTTCTAGACAAGTACTACTGGTGACGACCATAGACTCATTAATGGTTGAATTAGTCCGTTGTTAAACATTCTGTTTATCTCTTGATGAATAATCTCATGGCTGGCTGGCAGTACTCTGTATGCTCTTTGTTTGATTGGCATTGCATTTCCAGTCTTGATCTAATGCTGGATGATGTCAGTTCGGCCAAACTCATTTTTGCTGGCAAAGATGTCATTGAAATTGTTGAGTAACATCTTGAGCTGCATACATTGGAGTGAATCTAAGTTTCTCATGTTCATTTGTTCCAATTGTTCTGGTTGGAGCAAATAACATTTGTCTCATCCATAGATTGTCTGTGATGTGATGTCAACATATCCACAAAGTTGTGTAAAGTCTGGAATGGAGTTTGGTGGTTGGTCTTCTATTTCTGTGGTTAGATATCCGATGGTGGTTCCTTCTGGTATGTTGATGATATTACCAGTGTTGTTGTAGATGGGAATTTTTATGCTGCTATAGCTTTTGGCTAGTATGTGGAGATTGATCAACCCAATCTCTCTTGATTCACAAAGGGTTGCTTCCATTTCAAAAATCTGTTCTTGCTCCTTTTCCTTCCTTTCTATTGCTAACATGTACTGGCTATATGGTGGAATGGAAATAGCTTGACCAGTTGAGATAATTTCTCCTTGGCCAACAATTTTTTCCTCTGTCATGTTAACTGGTATATCTATTCTACCTGTGGATCCGAATCCCTGTATTCCTCTCGCTGTTATTCCTAATTCCTCCCTCTTTTCCATTGATACTAACTGAGCTATTCTAACCAGAGGCAGGAATATTGCCTGTGCTATCTTTTCATTGGGCTCTATTACATAGGCTTTTTCTGAGTCATTTTGTAGCATAGTGATGATATTTCCTATATATCCTATGTCAATTATTTCTCTTCTTATATTAATTCTTCTTTTCGCTAAACTACTCCTAGATGCTAATTGAACCATTGTTGTTGCCGGAATTTTTAGTGCTATTTTCAGATCAATGTAGATGCGTGAATATGGTTCCAATTTGATGGCATTTTTTCCTGGATATCTCAGATCAAACCCTGCATCAGTATCATGCACACATTCTGACATAATACCTTTCCATTGTCACTATACCATTTCAACTCTTGTTCCTTGAAGAGATCTGGTAGTGCAATGTATTGTTCATAGTTTAAATCGGAGTTTGTATCTGAGTCGGAATCATTGTTGTTGTCATTGCCATTTTGAATAGAGCTTGAACCATTGTTGTTATTATCTTTGTCGGAGTTTGAATCGCGATTGATCGGCGATTCTGATTCTGATGTGCAGCTGCTGATTGGTTCTTCCTCTTCCAGGATTGTGTAGATCATGTGTGGTGGTGGATTGTAAATAAGGTCACACTTATTGCAATACTAGAAGTCACAGGGAATTAGGCAGTGTTGACATAGTTGAGTGTTCAACTGCTCTAACCGTTGTTCTTGTTCTTCCCTTGTAGGTGCTAATTCTTGGTAGTGTTCATGGAATTGTTCCGGATCCAGGAGGTTTATGATGAGTTCTGCATTCCAGTCAAGCTCTAAAGATTCTGGGGGGTTGTCTTTGATCATTTTTATCTCTTCTGGCATCGTCCCTTCAATTTTTGCAAGTGCCATTCACTAAATTTCATCATCATCATGTGGACAACTGTCCAGTTGCTGCACAGCTCTTCTCCAGACTGCTTCTATTGGGGTTCCTTTCCTTACCCAGTTACTTATTAGAATCGTGTATTGACATGACACATTACATGTTCCTCCCCATTCTGGGATGTCATTCCACATCCCTTTATCTAACAGGGTCTCCCCACAAGCGAGACAAGGTTGGTTATCCCATTTTTTTTGCCTCTTTAGTCATCTGAAGCATTCGAGTAAGCATGGACAACAGTAGAATTTTGTTGTGGTGTGGTATTCCTCATTGTCGCCACAGCATGCACCCATTGACGACAATTTCTTGCCACAATCGACACATATAAGCTTAGGTTGATGATAGGTAGATCATTGTGGAATAGTGTAGGTATTATGATACGCAGTGATGGTTTGGGTGATCTCTTCTTCTTTCCCTTTTCCTTTATTTTCTTTGTCCTCTTCCCATTTTCAGCTTGAAGTTAATTCGCTTTCGTCATTGTCGGTTCATGTCAGGTCATCAGTTTCCCAGGTAAGTTCTTTTTTTTGTTTTCCTTTTCCCTTGTTGCTGTTGTCCCAGGAGAGTATTGGTGGCAATTCGTTGTGCTCTTCGTCAGCCCACGACACTTGGTAGGCTTCCCAAGTAGGCTTCAGTTTCTCCTTGTCAAAGTCGATTAGTGGTGCCATGGTGCTGGTAGCCTTGAAGTGGTCACATGTTGCTGGTACTTGTGTATGTCTTCCATTCTGGCTGATTATTAACTCTTGAGTTGTCCAATCGAGCATGGCATTGGTTTTGGACAGCCAGTCATTACCAACTAGCGCTTGGTATTGGGTGGCATCTATTACTAAGATCTTGATGGGTACTATGATGTTATTAATTTCTATAGGGAAATCATCTATCTCGCCGATAGGTGTTTTGGTGGCACTATTGGCAGTGATGATTCTAGCACTGGCAGCTCGATCAACTTGGCAACCTAATTGATCCATGAGCTGTCTTGTGATTATGCTGCCCACTGATCCACTATCTAGGATGAGTTTGATGGGGTGACCATCAATGCTGGCATCCATGTACATGGCTGTTATGGGTTTTTCTTCGAAGGTGGCTCCACTGAATAACGGTATCGGTGTGTTTTCTTTGAGTTCGAAGGGAAAAATGGCTACTAGGAATTCATTGCTAGAGATGGTTGCCAGTGGAATTGTGTTGGTAGGTACGTGTTGATTGAATTCCGTGTTGTTGGATGTAGCGTCTTCTGAGGTAACCAAAAGACTTAAATAGTGTTGGAAATTTGGGTTTTGTATGTGACTGGTATCTAAATTCCAGGTGCATAATCCTGATGGTGGGTTTAGCGAATTGAGGATTGGTTGGTAAACAACTATCGCCGATCTCCAGTTTTAAGTGACTCTAGATTGAGGGTTGCCTAATGTCATTTGAGCTGGGTTCAGGGCTGGTATTTGAATTGGTTGGGGTTGATAGATGATTTGTGGCTGCAGTTGATATATTACTTGTGGCTGCGACTGATGAATTAGAGGTTGATATATTGGCAGTTAATAGATTGGTTGTTGCATCATGGGCAGATAATTATTTCAATATTGGTCTTGACTCTGATTTGGATAATGATTCGGAGTTTGGAACTGGTGATTGTGGTTTCGATATTGATTTCCCGATTGTTGGTTATTTAGACGCTAGTGACAGTCAATTTGGATATGTCCTTGTTTACTACAATAGTGGCAGATATGTGTTTCCTGTTGCCACTGTTGATTGGTTGATGAAGATGAATATGGTTGATTTTGGCCATAATTATAATTTCTTTGATTATTGCATCATTGTAGAGACTGATAAATGGTGTGATTGTCAGCTAAGTATCTTTCCAATCTCTTATTAATTGATTCACTAAACTTCTCCAATTTGGAATCCAATTCAGATGATCTATTTATTACTAGATTAATGACTTGGGCATGGTTAGCCTCTGACTAGGCGATTGATGCTGTTATTGTTGCTGTTATTGTTGCTGTTATTGTTGCTGTTATTGTTGCTGAAGTATTTTAGGAATTCCCCTTTGAAGGCATTGAAATCTTGTGGTTTATTAATCAAGCTTTGGTACCATGAATCAGCGGTATCCTTTAGAAAGTAGGGAATGGTTTCCATTGCTCGAGCATTATTCTATCCATTGGCTGCGATGGCCTTTTTTACATTATTCAGCCATATTTGAGTGTCATCCTCTTCGCCCGTAAAGTTGTCAAGTTTTGCAATTGGTGTATAGGCCATTGGATCTAAGTTAGGTGGTTGGGGTGGCTGTTGAAGCAGTTGTTGTTGTCCTGGCTATTGGGGTGGTAGCTGAAGTAGCTGCTATATGGGTTCAGCTATGGGGTTAATTGGCAGTTGATCGATGACAATTACCAAAGGTAAGTTTTGCTGATTAATTAATTTGGGGTTTTGATTTCTTGGATTTGGCGGTGTTCGAATATTCGGAGTTTCGATTTCCGGATTTTCTAACTGTTGCTGAGTTTGAATGTCTGGGGTTTCAACTTTTGGGTTTTCAGGAATCGGGTGTAGGTAAATGAATTCTTGATCCTCTGATTCTTCTTCCTCCTTTTCTGATTCTGCTGCTTTCCATGGATCAGAGATTCCAAAATCTGGTGGAAGTGGTGGTGATCGAAGTCCTAATGGGGTTGATGATCACAAATTAAATCCCTCAAAGTATTTGCCATATAGTCCTAACAATTCTGTTTTCCTTTGTCTACTTTGGAATGAGAATCGTCCAAATGTTGATGTCGCAGTTGATGAGAACATGTCAGTTGATGATATGTTGATGGCGCTTCCAGGTGTATAGTGATAGAATGGGTTGCTTGGGAATTCAACTCTGTTTTTCTTCCAAGCAGGTGGCTGTAATTTTCTGGGTATTACTGCTGGTGTTTGTAATTTTTCCTTGCCTTTACTAGTGTATGTAATTGGATATCTTTGTTGAGTGTGGTGTTCAATTTCTTTGTTGATCTCAGTGATGATGGATGCAAAATTATGATTTGTTGGTAGGTTGGTGTTTTGAATTAATTCTTTATAGAAAGTTTCTCTTGCTGATTCAGTATTCACTGGTGTTCCTAATAAAGAGGAAATCTTTTCGTTAATGTAGAAATTGAAGGCTGATTTGGCAGATATATGATTGTGGTTTAATCCCAAGTATTAACAATAGTGTTGAAATAAGAATTTTGCAAATCCTAAATGGTTTGCTCCTATAATTTCTGATTTTGCCACTTTTGGTTTGGTGTTGTTGGTGCTGGTTCTCTGTAGAATTATACTTCACAGGGAGCACTAAATGTTACAGGTGATTATTTCTGCTGTTGAATTAAATAACAAACCCATAACTTGGTACTCAAAAGCTACTTCCGTTGAGGCTGTTCTGAAGGTGCTGTATCTGAAGGTTTTGATGGATCTGAAGATTTTGGTTGATCTGAAGGTTTTGGTGGAGTCTTTTGTATAATGAACAGAGATTCAATAGTGTCGATAGTAGATATATTTTCCAAGAGTTTTCCCAATTTTTTTCTCAGCATAGTGGCCAGATTTAATCTGGCAGTTGTGCCCTTCTGGTAAGCTATCTGATAATATATAAAATCCTATCTGTATTTCTGGGTCTTTTACCAGGCTATCCTTGATGTCAATAACTCAGTGCTTAATTTTTTATCAATTAATATATAACAACAAATCAAAATAACATAAAGAAAGAGAAATAAAAGAAAATAAAGAAAGAAAAGAAAATAAGCCAAGACACTTTGCAGATTAGTATCCCATCAATAGCCATGATCAAGAGCTATTGTTCCAGCATGGTCAAGTATTAATTACTATCAACATGAAGAGTTGATAGTGGGAAAGTGAATAGAGATATAAATAATTATTTATTTGATGATTGCATTTTTAGGCTAAGGATTCTGTGGTATCGATTCTGTCTTTTCTGTTTCTAATGCTATTGCTATATATACATAATTGAGATTCCTCAATTCCTTGATTCTTTACAACAGGAATCCTGGAATTCCTAGAATCCTGCGATTTCTTTGAGAGAAATCCTGCAATTCTGGAATCCTGCAATTCCTTATTGGGAATCCTGAAATTCCTGGAATCCTGCAATTCCTGAGAAGAATCCTGGAATTCCACATTTACTACGCTTACTTTTGATTGGCTAATAATTATGCTAATATATTTCTTATATTTCTATGAGTAACATCAGTCTTATAGAAGACCAGAGTTTTGATAAATCTACATCTGTGGAAGAGAGGGATATAGAACAAATCTCCCAACCTTTCAAGCAAACAAAAAGCAATATTCTACCAGCTACTATTACTGAAGACACCACCCTAGCCGCCATATTTCCTTTTGATATTGATAATTTGAACACACATAGCCTTTTTAGTGGAGCAGCTATCAATCAGGATAAACCAATAACGGCCCTATACACTGATGCCAGAGTCAGAGGAATAGACATTAAATTAATCCTGGATAACAGATCAGCTGATAGCATAATCACGAAGCAGCTCATGGACCAATTAGGTCACCAAGTAGACCATGCCACTACCGCCTGGATCATTACAGTGGATGGGAACACAAAAACCCCAATAGGAGAAATTGACAACTTCCTCTTCGAGATTAATGGAATCCAAATCTCTACCAAAGTACTTATTATGGAAGCTATTCAATATCAAGCTCTAGTAGGAAACGACTGGTTGTCAAAAGCCAACGCTACTCTCGACTGGAACACCCAAAAACTTCAACTCATGTTCAATGGACAGCATACCCGAGTCCCAGCTACGTGCAGACACTTTAAAAACCAATGTACCAAGGAACCTCTTATTGAATTCGAAGACACATCAATGCCACCAACTATCGAGACCTATCAGGTTTCATGGGCGGATGATTATCGAACTGAACTACCCTCACCACCAACCTGGGAAGAAAAAGGAAAAGGCAGAGCTGAAGAAAAACTCCAATCATCATCACTAGGATACGTAACCTCGGACCAAAGAAACTTATTTTACCAACCCCCAAGACTAATATGTGTCAATTGTGGAAAAAAACTATCCACTATGGGCACATGTATTGGGGACAATGAAGAATGGTCCACCGCCACCAAATACTATTGCAGACCTTGTTTACTGAAAAGATTTGGATGACCAAAATGACAAGGCAAGTGGGACCACACGCCATGCCTTGTATGTGACAAAATCCTGCCAGATAAAAGACTCTGGAATGATGTGTCTGGCAGAGGAGAAACATGTGACAAGACTTGTCAATACACCATATTAATCAATGATTGGGTACGAAAGGGAACTCCCATCGAGGATGCTTGAAAACAAGCACTCAACAGGCTAGACGGTTATCCACATAATAACCACGAAATCTGGAAAATGGCAAGCACCAAGGCCGAAAGCACCACGCCCGAAGAAATACGAGAAATTAAGGACAACCCTTGGACGCCCGAATATACTGGACCTGACTACTCCAAGGATGATTTCTTCACAGATGACCCAGATGTATTTCAGAACTGATATCAGAAATTGGCCCCAACTCGCGAGGAACAGGAACAAAGGTTGGCTGATTTGAATACCAAACTATGCAATCACTGTTTGATCTCCTGTCACTTCCAGTACTGCAATGAATATGATCTCATGTTCAATCCATCTCCAAGAATACTGTTTCCAATTACCGAACTACCTGAACCCAAAGAAAAAGTATTGATTACCGAGGACATGTTGTTTCAAGATCCAACTGAGGATACCGAAACAGAACAGTATTTTACATATCCTGACCTATCCAAAGAACTAGAGCTAAAATGATACAGTGACAATGAGAAAAAAATCTGCCCTGAAAAAACACATGACACCGATGCTGGTTTCAACCTATGATACCCCAGACAATTACCTATCATTATAGCCCCACATTCCCTCGTAAAAATAGATCTTAAGATAGCATTAGAAATTCCTATTAGTACAATGGTACAAATTGCCTTTCGATCTAGTCTAGCCAAGAAAGAAATCGACATAAAAGGAGGAATCATTGATGCTGGTTACACGGGAAACATTATCGTGATGCTACAGAACAATTTGGACAGACCCTACAAAATAGAATCACAAGAAAAGATTGCCTAAGCTATCTTCCTACCTCTAGTCAAAATATCCCAATTAACCCCAGTAACAACCCGAGAAGAGTTAGGCCTCACTGCCCGAGAAATCAACAGGTTTGGATTAAGTGAAAGAGAAAACGTACCAGTTAATTTCATGGAGAAAGACAGTGACCAGGTAGAATTTATCCACACCAACACCATCATCTCCATTCCCCCATACCAACAATACATCCTTAAGGTGAATTGAAAAATCTAAGATCAAGCCCTATTATTTGAAGCCAGTTCCGAAATCTGTTCCCTAGCCAATGTTGCTAATCTATACCTACTGGCCAAAGCCCATAAACACTTCAAAATCCCCATCCACAACCCGACAGAAGATGTCATTGAAATTCCCGAAGGGACTCTCATTGGTTCCATATCCACAGATAGTCAGAATCCTAAAAAACCCCAGTCTATTCCAGATTTTGTACAATTATTCTTATTCTGTGACATTATCTCACAAGTATGGAATTTGCCAAAAGAAAGTTACTTGTTTACACCAGAAGAGATCAATAAATTGAATTTAGGAAATTTAAGTACTCTGCAACAAATGCAACTCAAAGTTCTTTTGAATCAGTATGCTGATGTCTTTGCCAGCAAAAATGAGTTCAGATGCATCGACATCATGAAGCATCAGATTGATACAGGAGATGCTCGACCAATTAAGCAACGAGCTTACTGCATACCCCTATTTGGCAATAACCTAATTAAGCAAGAAGTGCAACAGATACTTGATAACGACCTAATCAAAAAATTGTTAAGCCCTTGGTCCTCGCCAGTAGTCTTGGTCACCAAGAAAAATGGAAAAGTGCAATTTTGCATAGATTATCAAAAACTAAATAGCATCACGCAAGGAGATAGTTATCCCACTCCCCTCATCCAGGAAATTCTGGACAATCTAGGGAAAAAGAAATGGTTTTCATTATTAGATTTAGCAAGTGATTACTGGTAAGTTGAAATGAACCCCAAAGACAAAAGAAAAACAGCGTTTACCACTCGAAACGGAAACTTCAAGTTTAACGTAATGCCTTTTGGACTTTGTAATACTCCTGCCACGTTTCAACACCTGATGGATGTCGTATACAAAGGAATCTTTTGGAAATCAGTAGTAGTCTACCTAAATGACACAAATGTGTTCTCCGAAACATTTGAAGACCATTTGCTCCACCTGCAACAAGTTTTCGAATGCCTTTGTAGTGCCAGATTGAAACTCAATCCCGGGAAGTGCTTCTTTGGAAAAACCGAGTTAAAATTCTTAGGACATGTAATCAGCAAGGACAGAGTTAAACCCGATTCAGATAAAGTACAAAAAGTTAAGAATTTTCCAGCCCCAATCAACCTTAGAGAATTACAAGGATTTCTAGGATTAGCAGGATATTATCATCAATTTGTCAAAGGTTTCTCGAACATCACAAAACCACTCTATTAATTGTTGTCCAAATATGTATCATACTTGTGAAAGGAAGATCAACAGAAAGCATTCGACTATCTCAAACAGTGATTGATCACATCCCCAATCCTGATTTACCCAGATTTTACTAAATAGTTCATTGTCACTACAGACGCCTCGAAAAATGCTTTAGAAGCAGTCTTATCACAAATAGGACTGGACAATAGAGAACACCCAGTTGCCTACACTAGTTGCAGCACTAGCCCAGCAAAAAAAAATTACAGCACAACAGATCTGGAATGTCTTGCCATTTATTGAGCCATACAGACTTGGAAACATTACCTCAGTCAACCATTTAACCTATATACTGACCACAAAAGACTTATTTGGTTACTTAACAATCCACAACTAGAAGAAAAATATGTGAGATGGAGTACTTATCTGCAACAATTCCCACTCAAAGTCTATTACAAGGAAGGATTCAAGAACACCAATACTGACAGTTTGTCGAGGATGCCACAAACCTAATCCCAGACTTATGGACACACTCACTTATCAATGACTATATCAATACCTATTGATACTACGTTTCAAGAAGATATTATCTCAACAGGAACAGAGTATCATACAAAAACAAGCCTGAAATTATTTTATTCAAGACAATCAACTATATCAATGAGAATGCTGAAACCATCCCAACTCACAACAACTAATCACGGACAGTAAAAGAGAAACTATACTATATAGCGTGCACTCAGATCCGATTGCAGAACACTTTAACAAAAACACTACCCTCAAAAGAACACTAAACTTATACTATTGGCCAACGATACACAAAGACATTTTCGAATACATGCTCAATTGTGACGCATGCCAGCGAAAAGGAGGAGCAAAATCAACAGAACCACTTCGACCCATTCCAGTTGGAAATCCATTTGATAGAATTGGGATTGATTTGGTTGGATCTCTTTCAATTACATCTCAAGAAAATCACTATATCGCTGTAGCCGTAGACTATCTTACAAAATAGCCAGAAGCCAGAGCAATCCAAATGGCCGATGCCAAAACAGTTGCCAAATTTGTGCATCAAGACCTAATTTGCCGACATAGATGTCCGAAAGAATTATTATCTGATCAGAGAACACACTTTGTTAATAATACGCTGACTGAACTAAGCCAATAGTTTGGAATAAAAAGACCCTTATCGTCACCATACCATCCACAAATGAATAGACTGGTAAAACAATTTAACAGAACACTGTGCAAAGCACTAGCAAAAATAAGTCATGAAAACAGACAAGAATAGGACTTATTCATACCTTCTGTACTCTTTGTATACCAAACATTGAAACAAAATATGACTCAGTTCACACTGTTCGAATTAGTCTATGGAAGAAAAGCTATGTTATTAATTAAATGAGTGATACCATCATACCCAACAGAAACAATTAATGAAAAGAATTTTGAGACTACCTTACACCAAAAAACATATCAGCTAATGGAAACGTTAGAAAACAATCAAAGAACAACAGCTAACAATATTAGTTATGCTCAAAAATGACAAAAAGAAAGACATGATAAACATCTATCAGAACAACCAATGGAATTCAAGATTGGAGACCAAGTACTATTACATCGTACAAAAGCTGAGAAACAGTGGAGTAGAAAGTTCAACCCAAAGTGGGACAGTTCATTTCACATACATGAAGCATTAGGAAATGGAGCTTACAAATTACGATTGAAAAACAGGATTTTAAAGAAAGTAGTGCATGGAAATTGGTTAAAAATTTATCATGTAAAACAGGAATTATCATTATCAGTATCTCAACTAGGAACACAAATTTCATTAATCAGACCAGAAGATATACTACAAGATCTGGAACCAATCATCGTCATTGAAATGTAGACAACAGACAGCAAATTAAATTGGGGAATTCAAATATATATAGCATCTGAAAAACAGCAAGAAACAATAGAAATTTCAACATGGACTTTTCAGATCAAATTTTAAAATTATCTAAACAATTATTTAAAACAATTCAAAAATCGACATCTCAAATAAAAATAATAATTGATAAAAAAAAGATATAGTACAAAGATAAGAACAGGAGAGGGGAAGACGAGAGTTCAATTAGAACTAAATGTTTCCTTTCTTACCCACCACCCGAAAGGCAATGTGGGAGGAAAAATTGTCTTCGGGTGGGGGGTGGAAAAGAAGGAGACAAAGAACGAGAAAAAGGTTACAAAAGAAGATACTTGGTCCCTGAGCTCAAAGAAATAAAAGAAGCTTTAGCTCATGGGACCGAACTCCCCGAAACAGGGGAGTGGACACCTGACAATGCTCAAGAATGGAAAAAAAGTCTTCCTCCAGCTTATTGGTTCTACAAAATTGGAGAACAGCTTGACTTGAAAACATTATACGAAGACCTCAGCCAGAAAACGTTCAACAAAGAAGCAATACAACAAGTAGAAAAATTTGTAGGGAAAAACAATCTGACCCTACATTACAAAGCAGTATACCGACTATATGCCACCTTTCAACATTGCCCAAATGTACTACTAAATGGATCTATAAAAACCATAATAGTTAATAGCATAGGATGAATAACCAATCAACAGTTCAAAGACCTACAAAAAGCAATACTCGAGACAACAATTAAACATTACACGAACGAAGTCACAATAATAGATACATATGGTTTCACAGGAGCTCAATTTTAAAAAGAGAGGGATAATGTTACCTGAGTAGAAAAACCGATCCAAAGTTATGAAAAAACATGACCAAAACATAACATAACACAGAATAACACGCAATAACATTGGATAATACGTTATAACGTTGGATAATGTGTTATAACACAGAATAACACAGAATAGTGCGCAATAACATAAGATAATGTGTTATAATGCAGGATAACACAGAATAACATATAATAACATCAGATAACATGTTATAACATAAGATAACTAGTGATAATGTAGAAAAATGAAGCAATAACAGAAACAACAAAGCAATAGCTAGCAATAGCGAGACAATTGAAAGCAATCCTGTAAAACCAAAAGAATGTATAAAAGCAAGTAGTTGTAGAAGTGAGAAAAGACAGAGAAGAAAAAATAGATATGAACCTCTAAACCAGAAATTAAAATATCTATATCCCTTCATCCTTTATTATCTTCCCTATTTCATCTCCTGAAATAAACCAATTATTAAAAGAAATCAGAATCATAAATTTACATTCTCGAACTTCGTAGAATTTACATGAATTAACCCTTGTCTCGTACCTCCGTTCTAGAACAGATGCTCTTAGCATAACCACTTCGAACCTATTAATGATTTGGACCAATCACTCTTGATTATGGCAATTGACGATACTAATTTCTCTTTTCTCTCTTTTCTTTTCTTTTCTTTTTCTTTTTCTTTCTTTTTCTTTTTCTTTCTTTTTCTGTCTTATTTTTTTGTGGAGTGACAACATAGTAAAATTGACTGTCTGGGAATAGACTTTGTAATAGCCTGGTAAAGGAGGGAAGCTCCTCCTAAGTTTTGGATATTAACATTATCTTGTTAGCTTACCAGAAGGGTAAAAAGACAACGCCAAACCCTAACAACTGCGCTCATTAGCTTGGAGAAGAAAGCTTACATTTACAAAAAACATTGCAATCAATGAAAGACAAACTCTGTGCCTTATAACCAAAGAACTCAATGGGTAAAATTCACATCCAGGAATAGATCTTCAGAGACTGATAATCAAGACTAAGCCAACAGAATTATGCAGAAGACGCATCATCAATAATTGAGAGCACTAAATGTTACTATTTCTCATACCCACCAAGTTTACCCATAACAGTGTCCAAACCTCTTATTTCTTTTTTGGTTGTTTTTGCATCTGTTGCACCCATTTTGGACTCAGATATGGCTCTGGATGTCACAATGATGTCTCCTTTTCCATCTCTGTCAATTGTTACTAACTCAGTTTCTGATCTTAGTTTGAATAGTTCTAAAGTTTTAATGTCCAAAATAGGTGGATTGGAATCTAAAATGGTGGCTTTGGAGGTGTTGATTGAATGTGTCTTAGAAAAATTGGATTGTTTGTGCTCTGACTTGGGCTTGTCAACTTCTCTTATTCCTTAATGAATGATTTCATGTGGAATTTTGCGATGTATAATATTTGCAGTATTAATGTCCCCGCCTAGCAGAAAGATGTTGTTTGTTGGCATAGGGATTCTGGAAATTTGGTTTCAATTATTACAGAAACAAAGTTGAGGTCTAGCAATAGGCCTTGGATTAGAGATAAATTCAATAGAGTTAGGGTTTTTTCATCTGGATTGGACAAAGGGTTTCTTGGTGCTAGAGTTGCAATTATCATGAATACTTCTTTAGCTCATTATGTTTATAAAGTTTCTGAGGTGCCAGATCGGCTTCTATTAGTCAAGTTGCTATTTAAGAATAAACTTTCTGTGTCTATCTTGGGGTTTTATGCTGAGACATCTCTGGCTGTTCATTTCTCTTAGACTAATAATATCAATTTCATGATTGCTAAGGTGGTTAATAAATCTTCTTTTGTTGTTTTGGGTGGCAATGTTATGAGTAAACTTGGTGGGTAATAGAGATGGTAACATTTGGTGCTTTCAATTAGTGGTAATGTATCTTTCACATAATTCTGTTGGCTTAGTCTCAATTATCAGTCTCGGAAGATCTATTTTTGAATGTGAATTTATCCATTGAGTTTTTTGATTATAAGACACAGAATTTGTCTTTCGTTAATTGCAATGTCTTTTTTCTTCTCTGAGCTAATGAGTGCAGTCATTAGGGTCTGGCAGTGTCTTTTTGCCTTTCTGGTAAGCTAAGAAGATAATATTAATATCCAAAACTTAGGGAGAGCCTTCTTTTTTTACCAGGCTATCACGAAGTCTATTCCCAGACAGTTGATTTTACTATGTTACTGCTCCACAAAAGAAAATAAGAAAAAAAGAAAAAAAAAGATAAATTAGTATTGTCAATTGCCATAATCAAGAATGATTGGTCCAAATCATTAATAGTCCAAAGTGGTTATGCTAAGAGCATCTGTCCTAAAACAAAGATATAAAACAATGGTTAATTCACACAAATCCCACACAGTTTGGAAACATGAATTTGTGATTCTGATTTCTTTGATAATTGATTTATTTCAGAAGATAAATATGGAAATATAATAAATGAGAAGGAGTAATAGATATTTGTTTCTTGTCTAGTGGTTCATATCTATCTGTCTGTCTCTCTTTTTCTTCTACAACTACTCGCTTTTATACATTTTTTTGGTTTTACAGAATTGCTTCTAATTGTTTCATTATTGCTAACTATTGCTTTTGTTATTTCTGTTATTGCTTCATTTTTCTATGTTATTCCCAGTTATTCTATGTTATAACACATTATCTGGTGTTATTACATGTTATTCTGTGTTATTTTATGTTATAATGCATTATTCTGCACTATTCTAAGTTATAACACGTTATTCAACATTATTGCACACTATTCTGTATTATGTCACATTCTGGTCACATTTTTTCTAACTTCAGATCGGTTTTTTTACTCAGGTAACATTATCCCTCTCCTTTTAGTATTGAGCTCCTGCGAAATTATATGTATCTGTTCCTATGTCTTTGTTCGTGTAATATTCGATGGTTGTGTTAAGTATTGTTTTTTATAAGTCTTTGAACTGTCGATTGGTAATTTGTCTTATGTTGTTAACTGTTATTATTTTTATAAATCCATACAACAGTACATTTGGACAATGTTAGAAAGCAGCATATAATCAGTATGCTGCTTTGTAGTATAGGGTCAGGTTGCTTCTTCTTACAAATTTTTCTATTTGTTGCATTGCTTTTTTGTTGAAAGTTTTCTGGCTGAGGTCTCCATATGGTGTTTTCAAATCTAGTTGTTCACCAATTTTGTAGAACCAATATGCTGAAGGAAGTCTTTCATTCTATTCCTGGGCATTGTCAGGTGTCTACTCCCCTGTTTTGGAGAGTTTGGTCTTATGAGCTAAAGCTTTTTTTATTTCTTTGAGCTTGGAGACCAAGTATCTTCTTTTATAAAATAATTCTCATTTCTCCACACTTTCTTCGAGCCCTGCCCAAGATGAATTAATTCTTTTTTACAAAATTCTTTTCTCAGGCAGAATGTAGAGATAGGAACAATTAGTTCTAGTTGAACTTTCACTCATCCCTTTCTTCTCCTTATCTCTATATCTTATTTTTTTTCTATTAATTATAATTTCTATTTAAGATGTTGATTTTTGAATTGTTTCAAATAATTGTTTAGATAATTTTAAAATTTGATCTGAAAGGTCCATGTTGAAATTTTTATTGTTTCTTGCTGCTTTTCAGATGCTATATATATTTGAATTCCCCACTTTAATTTGCTGTACATTGTCTACATTTTGATGATGATAATTGGTTCCAGATCTCATGGTATATCTTTTGGTCTGATTAATGAAATTTGTGTTCCTAGTTGAGGTATTGATGATGATAATTTCTGTTTTACATAATAAATTTTTAACCAATTTCCATGTGCTACTTTTTTTAAAATCCTGTCTTCCAATTGTAATTTGTAAGCTTCATTTCCTAACACTTTGTGTATGTGGAATGAACCGTTGTTACTTATAAAATATAGGAAATATAGTATTATTAGTCAGGAAGATATTAGCCAATTAGAGGTAGACATAGTAAATGTGGAATTCCAGAATTTCTCTCAGAGGAATTGCAGAATTCCAGGAATTTCAAGATTCTTCGGCGAGGAATTGCAGGATTCCAGAATTCCAGGATTTTTCTCATCAGGAATCGCAGGATTTCAGGAATCCCAGAATTCCTGTCACAAAGAATTAAGGAATTGAGAAATCTCAATTATGTATATATAGTAATAAGATTAGAAGCTGAAAAGACAGACCTCTCAGTTTAGATTTAATCTAAGCAACATTCCAGTTCCCAATCATCAAATAAATAATTATTTCATATCTCAACCCACTCTCTACTATCAATGCTTTATGTTGATAGTAATTGATACTTAATCATGCTAGAACAATAGCTCTTGATCATGGCTATTAATGAGATACTAACGTACCAAATTGCCTTGGCTTATTTTCTTTATTTTCTTTATTTTTATTTTCTTTATTTTCTTTTCTTTCTTTTTTTGATTTTGTTGTTGTATACTAATTGATTAAAAGATTAAGCACTGAATTATTGACATCAAAAATAGCCTGGTAAAAGACCCAGAAATAAGGGTAGGATTTTATATATTATTAGATAGCTTACCAGAAAAGCACGACTGCCAAACTAAATCCAGCCACCATGCTGAAAAAAAAATTGGAAAAACTCTTGGAAAGATACATCTACTATCAACACTATTAAATCTCTGTCCATTATACAAAAGACTCAACCAAAACCTTCAGATACAACACTTGCAGAACCTTATCCATGGAAGTAGCTTTTGAGCACCAAGTTACGGGTTTGTTATTTAATTTAACAGCAGAAATAATCACCCATAACACCACCTGAATGAACATTTCTTGATTGCTAATGGTGAAATTGTTTCTGGCAACTCCAGACATTTTGTTTGTAATATTTATTGTTTAGTTTGCCATGTGTGCTAGAAGATTGAGTCTGGTTCTAAGTTTTTGGCTGGTTGTTTGCTCTTAGAAGTTGATTGGCTTTGTTTATCATTGGTATGACATCTTAACTTGCATATGGCTGCCAGTTTTACCAGCAAACTCTTGGCTAATACACACACTTATTTTATGAAAGCTTTGCACCACCAGCTGCCAGTTGCTGTTTAGAAGCATCTTTATAGTAGGCTGTATCCTAATGTGTTGTGCTTATATTGTGGTGAAGTGGAGGTGTTGGATCATGTGTTTTCTTATAAGGTTGATGAATCTGCTCAGTGGTGTTTATTGGAATCTTATATGAGCTCCTGGAAGGCAGTTTTTGGTCTTTCTTATTCCTTTTCGGACATATTACAGCTGTTGTTATCCTATGTCTCTGATTCTTCTGTGTCCACAGCTTTTTATAAAGGTTTTGTTTTTGATGGCTGGTTTTGTAAGACTGTTTCTATCTTCCATGATCCCAAGATTGCCAGTGTGAAGGTTGTCAAATTTGTGTATTCTCTTGGTCTTACTTTTAGGGCTGATATCTAGTTAGTTCGTGCTAAACATCGTGCTTACATAGAAAAGAATAGATTGATTTTACTTGATGGCTCAACTCTTATCTCAGTCTCTGGTTTGGTTTTGAAGTTTTCTGCTGGTATAGTCAAATTGCTTGGTATTGCTGATGGTTTTGGTATTCGTTTTGGCTTTCGCAAATCCAGTTTGTTTTTTTCTGGTTTAAGTGATCCAGTTTTGGTTTATATAGTTGTGTAATGTTGTTTTGATTGGTCTGAGTGGCTGGTCACATGTAAAAAGTGCATGATTCACACTTAGTTTAAATTGTTTTTTTGATGTATAGCATTAGGTTGTGTTTAGACTTCACTTGTTAAATGAAATAAAAAAAAAATACATATTTTTATGTAGCAAATTTCAATAATTAATAATAATATATTATTATTAACATAAAAAAAATTGTTTTTTTAACTTAAAAAAACACATTCAGATTTTTATTTTGGTTAATAATCAAAAATATTATTAAAAATATTATGTTATTATTTTTAATAATTTATAAAAAATTAAAAAATATAATAAATAAAGTTTTTTTTTTAAAAAATATGTTAAAATAATAATTAATTTTTTTTGTATATATAAATATGATTCATTTATTATCTATGAATATATAACTTAAAAATAGTATACAATAAACATAAATTATATTGCTATATATAACCAATTATCTGAATAATTAATAATTAAAATAAAAAAATTAATAAAAATTAAATTAATCAAACAATTAAAATAAAAAATTAACATCTTTTTATTTATTTATTTATTTTGCAATAACGAGTGTAGTCCAATCACCACTTATTACAATACAGTAAAAACTACTCTAAAATAGATGTGGCTTATGTTTTTTTATTAAAATTTTATTATTATAAAATTTTGTCATTTAATATTTAAAATAAACATATTTAGAATTCAACAACAAAAATTAATTAGCATATAATAATTAATTACTTGGCATATACACAAAATTGTAACTATTATTATTAATTAAAAAATTTTTTCCAAAAATCAAATTCATCATTAAATTAATATAACTTATGTTTTTGTAATTTAATTTAATTTAATTTAATTATTCAATATTTATGTTATATATTTATTTTATAGCATAAGTTTTTTTAAATAATTATAAATTTATAAAAAGTAGTTTTCTAAATATTAAATAATACAATAATTAATTTTATTGGCAAAATTTAAATAAATATTAATATATTATAAAATTAATTATTTAAGAAAACTGAGATTATAAGATCTATCTTTTCGCTATAGCATAATTACTAGTAAGTGGATCTATTATTTCTTTGAAATTAAACAAACAATATTTCTTACTATATATGCTTTTAATTTTTTAAGAATCAAAGTCTTATATTGAAAAGCAAGTGAAATCATGATAAATAAAGCAAGTCCTAAATCTCTCTTTAAAAACAATATTTCTTTAAATTTTTTTTGAATAACCCAAAAGGGAAAACCAAATCTAAAGAAAAGGCATAAGCAAAAAAATTACTTAATACTGGGGTCAAAGGTAACAAATGAAATTCTATTATTAAATTTATTGGTATTGTACTAGAAACAACTGAACCAGAATTGATGCTGGAGAAGTTCAAACAAAAGAAAAAAGAAAGCTTAGAAGTAATTATGTTATCAAAGCTAATATATTCAAAGTAACCAAGCACAGTATTTAAGAAGCTAGTACAAAACAAGATAACTATTCATTACTTGGCACTTCAAATAAAAGACCATTAAATAAGCTTGAAGCTAATAGTAAAACTACATCTCATAAAAATTTATCAAAAAACACAATAGATAGAAATATACATGCAATTAAAATTGATTTATCAAGCACTCTAACAAGTATTATCTGGAAAGAGAAAACACAGTCAACAGGATGTCTACAAAAGAGAAAATATACTCCAAAAATAGAGTTATTAATTAATATGTCTGTTAGTAACTTGGAAGAAAAAGATGATAAGGTAGCTATTATTGTGGAAACAACCCAATTAACAAAACCTTCAAAGAAAAGAAAATATACTCAGAAGAAAATTTTATTAATAGAGAAGTCTACCAGAACCTTGAAAAGAACCAAGGATGAATTAGTTAATGATTCAATAGATACTAATTCGGAAATGATCCAATAAACAAAACCTTTAAAGAAAAGAAAATATACTTTAAGAAAAAAATCATCAATAGGAGGGGTTGAAAGCAAACTATCTAATACTTCAGTAGGCACTAGCTTAATAGCAACACAACCAACAGAACCTCTAAAGAAAAGAAGATATACTTACAAAAAATTGTTATCAGTGGGAGAATATACTGAGAGCTTAGAAGTAAAACTATTTAATACTGTAAGAGAGGCTACTTTGGAAACAATGTATTCAACAGAACCATCAATCAAGAAAAGATATACTCAAGGTAAAGAGATTTCAATAAAGGAATCTGTTAAGGACTTAAAAGAAGTAGAAGAAAAGCAACTTAATATTCAAACAAGTACTACTTCAGAAACAACATGATTAACAAAGCCTACAAAGAGAAAATATACACAGAGAAAATATACACAGAGAAAAAAGTTATCTATTGAGGACATGAAGGGAACAGACAACAAAAAAGTTAAAAATTTAAAAGTGATGAACTCGGAAACAAAGTCCCTAATAGAAACTCTAAAATCTAACAATTATACAGTGTAAGACAAAAAAAATTGGACACAAAAAACTAATTATTGTGCTTTAATTAATGGACCAAATTTTACAAAAAATATATCATTAGAAAGATAAAAAGCACATTATTTTATTAAAAAAAATTAATAGAATATTAATATAATATTCTTTCCCCCTTATTCGCAATCACCATCTCACAATGCTGTTTCATTGATTCTACTAACCCGATAAGGGTAGATCCGGAAATCATCCGCCACTCTTCTTCCATAAACTGCATTAACTAGTCACAATTTTCGGGCATTCGCTTTTCTACCTTATTCTTGACAATAGCCCACAAGTTTTCAATAGGGTTCAAGTCGTCTAATTTCAGGCAGGTGAATACGAAGAATTTCTATGTAAAAATGACTATCCATTATTCCAGTAAAACAAAATAAACTTGTCTTTCCTCCTTTATAGAAACCACCCCAAGCAAAGACTTTTGTTCGATCTTTTGGAATGGCACGGGTGGGCCGTAAACCTCTATACCAATGCTCTAGTGTGTTCCGGAATAAACAAAAGGCCGTTTCATCTGTAAAAACAGTTCGGTCCCAATTGTCATTCAAGTGTTGGTAAGCCCATTCCAAATGCCTCTCTTTATGTTTATCAGTAAGCATTGGGATGGCCCGAGGAAGGTCTTTTTTGTAACCAAGAAATGCTAAATGCCTCCCAATTGTTCTATAGGATACCTCTACATTTATTTTTGACAACTTTGTTGTCAAAGTTCTCGTTGAAATTGAGGAATCCCGTTTGATGTACGATTGTAATACTCGCGAAGCAACCCCTTTAATCTTTCTTGGCCGACCATTTCCACCTGCATGCTCCACCACCCCGGTTTTTTCGAGTTTTTTAAGAATATTGTAAATAGTAGAACGTGGTATATTTGTTCGCTTCTGTATTTCCGCTGCAATTCGTATTCCTTGGTTCCAAAAATACAATACTGTTTGTCGTTGCATTTCTTGCTTGGATGTTGCCATTTTCGCGCGAGAATTAAAAAAAAAATTAATAAAATGCACAAAAAAAATATATAAGCCAATAGCCACTTACCTTCGCATTCATTTCCAACTAACCTCACCACAATCTAACCAAAATTGGTTAAACTAGATCAAATCTTGTAAGATGCATTTTTTTGTCCAATTTTTTTTGTCCCAGACTGTATGTCAAAAAAAACACAGAGGAAATTGATGAGAGTGATTGTGTTATTGAAAAAAGCTCGAATAAAGCCCTTACAGTTACTTCGTCCGAAATGAAAGCAACGCGGGTATCAAATAGGAAAAAACGCACACTTTTGAAGGAAAAAGCATCATTAAAGACGCCTCCTAAAGTAAAAAGAAAAAATAATTTCCCTGTCAAGAAAAACAAAACCCAGAATTTTAAAAAAGCAGCTGGAATCGGTATCACTAAGACCTCGAAAATCTCTGATGATGAACAATTTCTTGATAATGGTCAAGAGGCTGATGGGGCACTTTCTGATGTAGAGAAAGTAGACATCGAAAAAAAGACCAGACTCTCTCATACGCAGAAGATTCATAATAAGTTTGAATATACACGTGGAGATGTCGGAGAAGTATTCGGGGAAACATGGAAAGAAATAGTTATTGGACCTGAAACAGATCTTTTGCGTCCAGTGGGAATTAATCTCAACGAGCTTCCTCAAAAAGTGTATCCCAATTTGAAAGTTGAACTGGATGGTATCCAGCTTCTTCCTATAGAGTGGGTGTGAAAAATCTTTTTGCGTCATTTAGAAGTCAAAAGATCTTGCCATCTGAATCGATTTATTACTTTACTTGTACACAGGGCTGGAAGTTTGTATTTACCCTACCAAAAAGAACCTTATATTGTTACCATAGGGCCAGAAGATGAAGAGCCTGTAATATTACCGCAATATCAATCCTTTCCAATCCGTAAGCCAAATATTTCTTGATTCCACTGAAATTCAAGCTTTATACTTCTTTTGAGTTACTCGAACCATCGATGCTATAATTTACCTCAAGACAATCGATCCCCATCAAGAACTGGATATATTTTAAATTCTGGCGGATCGATTTGGTGTATTCAATGGTGTCCTTCCATCAAATCCCCAGGTACCTCTATCTTATTAATGGTTGATAATATTTTTCAATTATTAGCTAAATAAGCCCCCATAATATTTTTTAAGATCAGCAGTACTTAGCTGTCGCAGGCTTCAAGGGTACTACCCAAGAGCATCATCCTATAGGGGAATGCCAAACAACCGAATTGGAAAATGCCATTCAAATTTGGCGGATAGATTGTCGTCAATATGAAAACGATGTTGCGCCACCAAAGTTGGATCTTGTAATCTGTCATGAATTTGGGTGTGCTTTCGATATGAAATGGTGCCCATATGGGGCATATGACGTGAGCTAAACCTTATTGCTGCAGAAACTAAATTTAATATTCGGATTAATTAGTGTCCGATTTATAGCAAATCGACTTGATTGAAAATGGAAATTTTTTTTCAAGACTGGGGCTTCTTGCCGGTTCTTTCGGAGATGGAACAATCCGATTTTTTTCCGTTCCACACCCAGAAAGCATTCGACAACATTTTAAGATGAAAAACACAATACAAGAACCCCTTTTCAGTAAATTTGCTTTTGTAAAATATGTCATTTTTACTTAATTTATGCCTAATTCATTGATCAAATTTAGTAAAATTTAAAAAGCCATTGTTCACATTTTCCATATCTGATACTCTATGTTGGACTCTCAGTTGGGGAGGCCATACGAAGTTTTCTAGTGGTTGCACGAACGGTAATGGATCCTCTTTGTCTAGAGATAATATCATATTTTCTGATTTTTATTCTTTTCCAGGAAATGTAGCAATCTGGAATTTGGAAAGTATTATAGCAGAATGGGAAATTAATGGTGGCATAATGAGTCAGGATGGTAAGCAAAAAAATGCCTTCCATTTTATTCAGCTCTGTTCATTAACCAAACATTGACCAATTCTTTTTGAAGCTTTATATCCAGCGAGCTATGTTGCTGCACATAATTCTTGCGTTCGTGATCTTTCTTGGAACTCGATTAAAGATCCTACTCACATAATGACATGCAGTCATGATGGTAGATTACAAATATTTGACTATCGAGATCCGTGGATAAAACACGTATTCCAAAGGATTCGCTGTAAGAATTTTATCTTTCTAATCGAAGAATCTTGTGCATAGAAAGCTCAAACAAGCCAGCCTATTGAGTTTTATGCTTTTTAGCTTTTTTGGTCTCTTTTTGCTGGGCAAGCAATTATGGAGGTGTAGCCTTTACGGATTCCGAAAATTCTGTGCGCTATCTTCGCATGGATGATCCCAAAAAAACGACTGGAATAGTGCTTCATCGAGGCTATGTCTGGGTATAATACTTAGCAAGTTTTAAATTATATCACATTTTCTTTTACTTTTATATTGACTATTTCTTGTAGGGGACTTCGTGTTCTTTTTACCATCCTTTTATTGCAACGTGTTCAACTGATGGCACCGTGAAAATTACTAATATATGTCGACTAAGAGATAGGCGACAGGTAAGCAATCATGTTTATTTAAGAATTAAATTGAAATTAATAATCTTATTTCAATCATAAATCAGAGACCACTTCAAGTAATTGTTTATCGCCTCACATGGAATAAAGCTAAGATGCAATTTCGCCTATGGGAAAATATTAAAGCGGAGGTAATCTATACGCCTATGTTGATATTAACCTCATCATTCTTGCGTTGCTCAGGTGTTTTTATCTCCTCGATTTTCAGGAGACACTCTTTCCCACTATCACTTATGAAAATATGCCTACCCCGTCATTTGCTCCCGAAGAAGCTCTTCAAAGGGTAAATTATATACCTGTATTGCGAGTAAAAATTTTCACATTTTACATACTTTTGATGTTGTTATAGGTCGCTTGGTGTCCTAATGAGTGCGCTGGCGTGTGGTTAGCTTCAGGAGGGGCTGCGGGTTTACTAAGAATCGATTGTACAGATCGTAGATTAAAAGACGAATGAAACACAAAATCCCGAGGATCCACGTATGAAAATTCAGACTAGAGTTCTAGATCAATATTTAATTCAATATCTGATACAGTTGAGCCCCCTCTTTTTCATCAATTCTGTGCATTATAAACCGCAATTGTTTGGTTTTAAAACAGAGAGCTATGGTCTCAAAATGATTAAGAAAATAATGTTCACGTATTTCGTAAACTTCTCAAGTGATCATTTATACATACTGTCCCTATTGGATATATTAAATCGATCACCTATCGCTAAGGCTAATCAATCAATTACATAGTTATTTTATATGACCAAGGTTCCGCCAAGCAATACCCGTAGAAAAATTTCTCGAGCGCTGTTTAGATTTTGATTAATATGAAGTCTACATTTATCGCACTTTATTCTCAACCAAAATTTTCATAATGATTACACATCTTGCTTGTGTATGTTTCAGATACCGATGTCATTACAATTTTCTGCTTCAACTTGAGAAGTTCACATGCCCAAGCTAACGTTTTATGTCACATTTTGTTCAGTTTCCTTAACTTGAATGTTTTATTAACCGAATGTGTTTTCTTAATAAACTTGAGCTTATTTTATAAAATTATTGTAAGTAAAAATGCAAATATTAATATTGATAACTATAATATAAAATAATATTTTTATTAATGTTCAATAATTTGATTTTACAGCTTTGAATCTATAATTACGTTTTCTATTTCAATAAACCAAAAATTATTGTATTTTTAATATTTATAATAAAATAGTTTATGAACGCATTAAAAATTTAGAGTATATTAAGGCGGTTTCAGGAGAAAAGATTTTTTTGTAATGTAAATAATTAAAATTGATGGCAAAAAACTTTTTATTGTATAATAATTAATATAAATAGTGATAATTTAACAATTATTTTTTAATAAAATAAAATATGTAAAATTAATTTTTTTTATTGCTTAAACATATGGTGTAATCCAACTGCTATTTAAATACATCCAACATGTACATGTTCCATATTAAACACAGCTCATAATTAAATAAATTTTTTTATTGTTTTAATTATGTATATAACTTATATATTTATCTTTGATAAGTATAAATTATGTATTTATTGTATATAACTAATTATTTAGATATATATTAAACCTATTTTAATTAAAAAATTAAAAACAACTTATTAATTTTTATTTAAATAAATGTATTTCATTTACAATTTTTTGTTTTAAGTTATATTGTACAATCAAATTTTGCTAATTTTTTTATTAACAAATATTATAAATTTTATAAATTTTCAAGTTAAATTAACAATTATTAAAACCAAATTTTATATTTGGTTTTTTAAAAAAAATTATTTTTATAATTAATTTATTTACAACAAAATAAAACACAGTAGCAAATTGAATAGTAATATAAATATTTTAAAACTTATAAATTATTTAATAAGATTATTTTTTAATCCAAAAAAGTAGTTTAAAATTTTAATATTTATAGCAATATTAATATTTAAAAATATTTTTTAAAATGCCAATTTTTATAATAGTAATATTAAAAGTTTTTTAAAACATAAAAATAAGTATTATGTATTTTTAATAACTGAAAATTAAAATATGTTAAATTATATAATCAAAAAATTTTTATTTAATTTAATATTAAAAACATTTTTTAAAACAATAATTTTTCGTTAAATTAAAAAAATCTTAACATTCTTTTTATTATTAAAATTATAAAAATAACTGATTTTTGTTTTTAAATAATTATAGTCATAATATAAATAAATTAAAATTTTTACAAAATATATTTATTTATAAGTTATTCAAAATATATTTTGTCAATTTGTATTATAATTAATTCTAAATTAAAATATTTATTGTTAAATAAAATACATTTTTTTAAAGAAAAAAGTTTTTTTTTATGTATTTTAAATCAAATTTTTGCATTATTTTTTTGTTAAACTTTTAAAATTTAAATATATATTTAAATATTTTGGTAAACTGTTAAATATTTTAACAAATTACTACAAACCTTTTAATATATTATATATTACATAACTGATTATTATATTAGTTATATTTGTGTATTACATAAATTAGATTATTAATTAAATAATTAATAGGTAATTAATAATAAATATAAAACAATTAATGTATGTTAAATAATAATACTAATTATAAAGGTTAATTTTGGTTTAAATTTCAATTAATAATACCAAAAAAAATAGTTATAAAAAACCACCAGTTTTGTGTTTTTTTAAAACTGGGGTTTTTTGTTTTTCTTAATAAATAAATAAATAATTGTATTATATTAATTTATACAATTTTATATTTATAATTTCTATATAACTAAAAAAATATATGAGTTTATACAGTACTTCTACTCAACGCATTTTTTTTAATAAAATATCCAAATAAGATAAAAATTTGACGTAAATTTGTAAATATCTAAAGAAAAAGTTTACTATTTTTTAAAGAACATTATCTTTTTATATGTATTTAACAAGTAAAAAAGCAATTTTTTAACCTATTATAAAAACTACAGTTTAATCAATATAAAGATTATAAAGGGATATGTTCATAGGTTTTGTGAGTCACGTTCATTCAAGACCCCAGGTATATTTTTTCCTGCAAAACTACGCGTCCAAAGTTCCAACAAGACAGCTTTTAAAAGATGTTACAAATTCCAAAGATTCGCAGAGTTTGGGGTGACCCAGGAAGATGGTTGTGCAAGAGAAAATTGTCCAACTCCAAAGTGACATATTCACCACCTGATCCATTTGGCACTTCCTTTTCTCATGTTTCTCAACACCCTAACATACCATCAACTGGTGATCCTTTTACCTCCGGTAATCGGGAATTCAAGCCTTCTCCCTTTGACGCTCCTATTGCTCCTTCAAAGAACGAAAACAGCGGTGACTTGCGTCCCACTCTACGAACGCCTGCTATTTATAGACAAAATATGAATAGGTCAGTTGAATCTGGCCGCTTCAATTTCGATAAAAAGAATACTCCAGAACTAGTAAGCCACTCCAGAAACTTGCAAGAGTGAGTAAAGCCATAGGTCATTAGGGCAATATTAATTCGATTGTTTGGAACATGGACATATTTTAAATTAATGTAATTAACCCTTTAAAAACAGATCTTCACCCTCCTCTCGACAGGCAGCACTCGTGCCAAATCTACAAGGCGGAGAGCAATCACTGCCCACATTTCGTAAAAATAGCGATTCTGAATCAACCGACAGAGGCAATAATTTTGTGCCAAAATACCAAAATCAAAATACAGGATCTCATACGGGATATAGGGGGCCATTTTGGACCCATGAGGAAAGAGCTTTACTCGTGGAAAGTGTCGCAAAAGAGGGGAAAAATTGGAAGTTAATATCGGAAAAGCATTTTAAATCAAAAAGATCACCCACTTCTGTAGAGATTGCATACGAAAGAAAGTTCTCCCATTTTCCACCATGGAGTTCTGAAGAAATTCAAAAACTTATGAAAGGCGTCGAAGAATACGGCGAGAATTTCGAGCTAATTTCGAGCCAATCCTTTAATTCTTCAAGATCAACTTTAGCTTGTCAAAAAAAATTTGAGTATTTAATGAATAATAAAGGATTGGAGCAAAAATTACCACAATCAAGATCTCAAGGTCTTCCGTGGAAATCAAAAGAAACTCAACCAAATACCCAAAAAGAACCCAAATATCAAGACTCTTTGGAAACTCGTTTGGGGGATATTCTTGACAAGAAATTGTCCGAGGTGAACAATGCAGTTAAGAAACCCATCGAAAAGATCCATGTTAGGTACGATACCCCAGTGGCTTCCAAAAAACCTTGGACAAAGGAAGAAAATGAAACGCTTTTCCAAGCAGTTAAGGAATTTGGGGAAGACTGGGGAAAAATCCTTGAGCGATTGCCAGGGCGGACTTTGGCATCTGTTAGGTATCGTTATGGAGATATCTATTGGACTGTTGATGAAGCCGAAGCATTTGAGAAAGCAGTTTCCATTTATAAAATGGATTGGGCTAAGATAGCCGAACATGTTAGGTCCAAAACTGCAGGTCAATGTTGGTCTTACTGGCTGCGATCTAGTGGACAAGACTTGAAAGCCGCACAAGATATTCAGGATGCCTCAGGTGGGTCTGATCGAGATGAAGCCAATATTCAAGGAGAAAACTCGGTAATAACGGATCTGGAATCCCTTTTTCATACTGTCAATAGAAAATCCTCAGCGGGTTCAATTAATGGTACTGCTATCCGACGAAAAGCCTTTAACTATGAATTTCGTGCGCCATCACAAATGGGAAACTTTCACTCTAGAATCAGAAATGACCGAGAAAATTGAAAAATTTCCGATTGTTTCCGGAAAAGGAGAGGAAACAGCGACAGATTCTTTAAAAGAAAGAGTTGCAGATATTTCTCAACTGGATCCCAAAGTCGATGATAAAAAATCAGAAATGGCGGAGTTTTCAATAAACTGAAATCTCGAATGAAATGAAATCAATGTGAGTAAAAAAGCTGGGTTTGATTTATACTATGGAAACTTTAGGCTTAGCTGTTAATTAAATTTCGACCCTAATTAAAATTCCTAATTGATAATTATAATTGTAGCCTATAGGATTCATTCTGTAGTTGATAGATCATTATTATTGTTTTGCTGTTGGCTATGTTTCTCGATAAAGCAGTTTATTCTTTGGCGAGATTTTCTATTGAATTAGAATTCAATGAATTGTAAAATAGAAAGTAAAATTTATAAAATACCTACTCTTAAAACCTTGTCAGATTGTGAATATCAAAAATCAGTTGAAAAATAAATCACATTAATGATAAAACTCATCTTTTTTTTGGTTCTCATTTGGATTTAAATTAAGCAAAATGGAGCTGATTTTGAAGCGTTCCCTCCTTTATTACTGTTAAATATTCTGAATCCATATTCATATTTAAGGTATCCACCCCCAAAGAATAATTAATGTTGATGACACCAATTCAAAAAGAAATCAAAAAATTTCTTGATATCTTGAATAAATATTTCACAGAGCTTGTCGAGTGAGAAGCTCTTCGATTATCTCACTTTTCAAACTGTGCCCCTTTCCGCCCAATCTTTCGATCACCAAGCGAGGGCGTGTACGACGCCCATGATCATACCAACAGGTAAGTCCAGGTTTAACATCATCAAAAACTGGGTCGATGAATTTGATCGATTCCAGTACTGAAGGGTCTATAGTTGCAATAACATCCCCATGATGTTTGTCCCAAGCCTCAGCCATCTCAAGACATGTAGGATTGCCACAGGTGCGTTTTAATTTCGTTTTACAATCCTTGCATTGAATAAATAACAAATTGCAGGTTTTATGACGGCAATTAGTGTGCTTGTCGCAAGGCTGACCACATGTATGACATTCCGAGACTATGTCATTAGTTATTGGTTCCCCCAAACGTCGATCAAATGTAAAATTCCGACCTTTATAGAGTGAAGTAATGTGGGGATTCGAAGTAATATACCGCCCATAAGCTGTAATCCCGCCTTTGAGAACGTTCACAGATTCGAATCCGGTGGAACGCAGGATAGCACCAGCTTTTGAGCAGCGAATACCCCCTTTATCAAATATCAAAAAATGTGAGTAACTCTTAAATAATCAAGAAATCTCTCATACTCTATACCTGTACAATACATAAAGATCTCTTGGTCTTGTTTTCTGACACATATTTCATTCATTGCCTTAATGCTATCACGATATGTATCCACATCTGGACGTATCGCATTTTCAAAATATCCAATTTCTCTAAATGCAAATTATGCAAATTTTGATTATAAAAAATAATCAAATTATCATGGGAAAATATGAATTGCATCAAAATAACGTATTCACCTCTCTCCCACATTTCATTGATCCCAATTACTGATGGAAAGGGGGAAGCCAAAAAACAAAGTATTATTTGACATTGTAAACAAAATAGCAATACTTCCCCCATTCCATCCATAAGAAAGGTCACAATTACTCACGATTCATAATGATTTCGCATGTCAATCAGAATTGTTTTGGCACCGGGTGGTTTCATCGATAATTTAAGATGCCATTCATCCGGAGATAAGTGAATAGGCTGTTTACTCAGGTCATAGGAGTTGGGAGGAAAACCATCGACAACTATCTAAAAATTTTAAAAAAAGAAGAGAATTAGAAATCAAACATGCCTTATATATATTTTTTGTATTATTGTCACAACAAAACAAGACAGATTTCATAAAAATTCGTATTTTTATATACTTGATTTCGTATTTTGACGGTCAACTTCCGAAAAGCGGCACGCTGCCCAGATGAAGTTGAATAATTGAAATCACCAATTATTTTTTCATCCTCGACTACAAGCCCACCTTCATTGTCATCATTCCTCCTCTTTTCAAAAAATTGAACCAGTTCCCCATCACAATAATTTCTCAAAGAATCAATATTCTCACGAGGACAGGACATTTGAGCATTGATGCCTTCGGTAGCTATATATATTCTCCCCAAAATCCCAAACTCTAAAAACCGTGCCATCATAGTATCACGCAATTTGATTAAAGATGATGAATCAATTGGTCTAAAGGTATAGAATGATAAATTGAACCACTGGGTTTCTACTTTTAAGAGATCTTGTGATTTCACGGTTTCAGAAGGGGAACCAATGCTTGCAGCGGAGTCTGAGCAAAATTGGCGAGTTTGAATAAATCTAGGGCTTATTCTTGAGCCTGAGGGCGACAGGAATAGAAAAGGTTGGGTGAGAGTTTGACGCGATATGATAAGTTTCGCGGTCACATTTCGAGGTAAAGTATAATGAGTCCTTCGTGAATAGTTAAATATTTCCCAAAATAGCTTTCTCTTAATAGGTTTAATAATTTTTTTAGATGGAAATGGAAAAAGAATCTTTAGTATCATTTTGCTCAGTAATTTTTTTTTGCGAGAATCATGTAATTTAGGGAAATTACTTAATAATACTTTTCAAAATTAAATATTATATATGAATTTAGCATTAAACCAGGCTTATATAGCATTCGACCTAATTTTATATTTTTTTGAATAATATAACCATAAATTTTAATATTCACAAATTTTAACCAAGTTATTAATTATTTTAAGTTTAAAATCTTGAATTTTTTATAATAGTTTATTTTTTATATTATAAATTTAATATATCATATTACAATAAATAATTAATAAATTAAATTATTAATTAATTTATAAAAAAATTTATTAAACTTAGTATTTATAATTTGTTTAAATTAAAATAAACAAAATTTTAATAAATTAATTATAAAGATGAATAAAAATAATTAAATTTTTGTTTTTGGTAAATATTTAAAAAATTTATTACATTTTAATATAATAAATAAAATTTTATTTTAATTTTTATCATTATAAATTTTTTATATAAGTTAGATATTTGTTAAATATAATTAAATTTAACTTTTTTTGATTATTTATATTTCAATTAATTATTTATATTTTACATTTATTCAAAATTACAAATTTAAATAATTGATTTCAAATTTAAAAATAAAAATAATAAAAATAATAAAATATTTTGAAATATTGATTTTTATTCATGGTTTGCCAGTTCAAAATTATGGCCTTGTATTTTATGCACTTAACTTTCTTTCAAAAAATTGCCTTTAATTTTGGTTTGCTAGCTACAAAAATTTTCATACATATATATGCAGGATAATTTATCTATCATGCCAGGTCTTTTAATTTTTAAACTTTTTCATGTGAATTCGGCTTTTTTCTCCATTTCATTTTTTCCGAAAAAGGCAGTCAAGGGGTCGTCAGTGAAATGCAAAAATATTTAGTTTCTCTCTTTGCTTATAACATAACACGTAACATTGTAGGGACCAAGCATTTACAAGTACCCTCAAAGTTATTTTCAAACTCCAAAAGAAAAGAACTTAATTTAGAATTCCATACAAACTTTAAAAAGGTTTTCAGTGTCAGTGCACACAGATATCAGCTAACCCCGGGTTTTTTGAATTCAAGAAATTTGTTACACAATCCTGCATACCCAACTTGTCACGTTCTAAAAGTTTGTATCGCAAAATTTAGCTTATCTTATATATGTTCTTAACGCGTTAAATTCACTTCTAACCTTAGTTGCACCTGTGGTCAAAATGAAAAATTATATTTTTTTCTTTGAATCTTTTGAATCAAATTATTAAAAGTTAAAATTTTGAAATTGAAAACTTTTCTATCTGATTTCTACCCAATTTATACTCTATTGAATTTTTTCGCGTTTGTGGCGCGTCACCCAACATTCCACAATCATTGTTTTACCTTTCGCGAAGATGACCCAAGTTCTTCAAGCTAAAACGGTTAGAATTGATGTGTGACGAGTTTATGACGAGCCACTAAGTTTGCCAGTTCACTTTAGGTAAATATAAACCCCTGTGATCCTATGCGCCATTTTCTACAAGTATATATATTATGGTTGTTTACAAGGTTTTCTTTTTTCCGCTCGACCGAACTATAACCCTTCTCGAAATCCCACTGGTTTTCCTTCCAACCCCCCCCCTTTCCTTATCTCGTCACTTGGCCACGAAATTGAAAATATCAATAGCACACCATCATGGCCTCAGCAACCTCAGCAGTCGATAACTACACTAAAATGGAAAAGATTGGAGAAGGTAACCATTTACGTGTTTATTAGTCTTTTGATTTACTTTCTTAAATGTTAACGCAACTGAGAGTCATGAAATGCCAAACACATGCTTGACAAGAAACTCAAGATTCGGAATTTTCTGACCATGACCAAAATTTTTCGGTGTTTAAAAGGAACTTATGGTGTTGTATACAAAGCTCAGAGCAAAGCTGATGGTCGTATTGTAGCTTTGAAAAAAGTACGCCTTGAATCAGAAGATAACGAAGGAGCCCCACCAACTTCACTACGTGAAATATCATTGTTAAAGGAAATGAAAAGTGAAAACATTGTTCAGTATGTTGCGACTAGATTTTCTACGTCTATATCATATTTGTCTCTTCTGACGACGCGTACGCGTTATGCCATCTATTGATTCAAGTCTTCGCCAAAGCCCTCGCTAATCACAATTTACCCAATTTCTTAAATTATTCAGATTACTGGATATCGTTCATCAAGAGGACAAATTATATCTTGTCTTTGAATTACTGGAAGTAGATTTAAAGAAATTTTTGGATAGCATTCCAAAACCGGAACTTGGATTAAACCCTCAATTAATTAATGTAAGAGTGTTACTACATGATCTTAGGACAGATCATTATCGGTTCCCCTTAGTATAAAATAATAACTCGGGTGGCTTCACATTAATCCTAATCTATAGAAATTCATGTTTCAATTGCTCAACGGTCTTAATTATTGCCATATGCGAAGAATCTTGCATCGCGATCTTAAACCACAAAATCTTTTAATTGATAAAGATTATAATCTCAAGCTGGCAGATTTTGGGCTTGCCCGTGCCATTGGAATTCCGTTGAGGACCCTCACTCATGAGGTTTCCTTTACACCATTTTGATATTTTGATTCTTTTAGCTACCGCTCAACTTCAACATTAGTGCCGAATTCTGTTTTTATTTATTCGCTCCAAAAGGTTGTCACTCTATGGTATAGAGCTCCTGAAATCTTACTTGGCTCACGCGCTTACGCCCTTGGAATTGATATGTGGAGTGTTGGATGCATCTTTGCAGAAATGATCAAAAAGTACCCATTATTTCCAGGTATGAGGCCCAATTTTCTTCCTTCATTATTGATATTTTTATTTATATAAAAACGCCAAATTACTAGGTGAATCTGAAATTGACGAGTTGCTAAGAATTTTCAGGCAAGCAGCAATGATTTAAATCACATGCTTAAAAAACTGCCTAACTTTCAATTTTCATTCAGACTGCTCGGCACTCCTAATGAAAACTTATGGAATGGGGTGACTAATCTTCCAGAGTATAAATCTCTGTATCCAAATTGGGAACCTGGGAATTTGGCACAAGAGTTTCCCGAACTCGAACCTGATGGTGTTGACCTTTTGCAGGTAATTTATTGATTTTTTATTGTTTAAGAAAAATCATTGATGTTTTCTCGGTAATATTTTATTGTCAAACTCGATTCGAAAACCCACCCACAGGAATGCCTGAAATATGACCCGATTCTTCGTATCTCAGCCAAACAAGCGCTTAAGCACCCTTACTTCAAGAACTTTAATGGACCCAAAACAACCACCGTATGCAAATAAACATTTACCTCCATATCACTCTGCAGACATTGTATCATTTATTATTGCAACAACTTTTGACGTTCAAGCTATTCGAAAAGAAATTGAAAATGAATTCCTTTCAAAAAATATAGACAATTTCTGTAAATAATGAAATCTTAAAGATAAAAACCGTATCCAACAAAAAATATCCCTGACCATTTTTCATTTAAAAAGAAAATTCTTAGTAGGACAGCGGTTGGTGAATTTTTGTAGTTTCTCCGGCAAATACTCTTTGAATTGTTCCAAAAAAATGGATAAGTGAAGCTTTCCTATTCAAGAACTCAGGTGCGTGTTTAACGTCATAAATAAAATAAGCGTTTTCTAACCATAATTGCACTCGTATTGTCGAGCTAGAGTGTTATTTTTAAACTTCAAACTTGTCAAACAATCTATGGTTGCTATGAATTGAGGAAGCGTCATAGATTATTTGCCCTCGTCAGTCACGGAGCGTCTTTTGGTGACATTCAATTGACATTGGCGTTATTGCAACTTTTAGTTCTCACCGTTAGTTTATCATGATTTCTTAAAGCTTCCAAATGATAGGAGCCAAGGAATAAGTTAGACATAGGAGAGTCGGTCCTTTGACGTTCGTGTAAAACTCATGTCCCAGTTTTAAATCCATCTGAATATAAGCTTTTCAAATCGATGAAAATTTTTTAACTCTCCATTCCAAAAATCATTTCATATCCTGTGGTATAAATGAATAAAAGTACCAATTTGGGAAATTGTGTTTTTAATAGTAGGGCTTGTAAATACTATTTTTGTCGAGGTAAAAGCTATTAAAGTTGGATTAAAACCAAGGTAGACAAATGTAATTTTTACTATGGATTCTCTTAGAAACGTTAAAGAATAAAGAAAACGGTTAGAAAGGTGAGTTTTAATTTAAATCTTCAATATTACAATAAAGTTATGCAAGAAAAGAAATTTGTTCGCTCTCTTATTTTCGTGAAAATTACCCGAAATTTAATATTTCAAAGATGAAAGAATCCATTAAAATATCGTTTGAAATCGAAAGTTTTATATCTCTGTTTTATTGGAAAGTGTGAACCAAATTAAATTTAATTATTAATGCTCTCAATCCCAGAATTTACGGAATCATAATTGTAAAAAGTTTATTTCGAACTTTTTGAAATACAATTTGCTCAGTATCAAAATAAGTTTTTTTTTGAAATTTCTCATTTCTCCGCAACTTTATCAACTAATTAAGCCTAAAAGTACATCCGCTGTAGCAGGTTAACTCAATTCACCCAGAATTGTACTATGGTAATTTTCTCTTCATTTGTTACTTTGGCTCATCACAATTGGATCAACATTGAAGTTATAAATATTCTATATTAATGTTTTCAATATTATGATGGAAATATCTTGTTCAAAAAATTTTTAATTTGATTTTCCTAAAAAATTGGTGTATTAGAATCTACTGTAAGTTAAATTTAACTTAAAATGGATCTAAATAAATTATTCAAAAAAAATTTACAGCTGATTTTAATAACACAAATACTTATTATTTTTATTTTTATTATACATATTTTTATTGGTATTTTTTAAAAAATTTAATTTAAATAAAAATTTTATTAATAATTAAATGTTTGTTTTTACTAATTATTTTATTTAATTATGTTTTTTAAAATTAAAATAATGGTAGCTGGTTACATGCAAACAAATTATGAACTGCATTTATTATAAAATGTTTTTAGTTTTATGTTTATAGATAATAGTTATATCACATTTTATTAAGCAATAAAAAAAATAAACATAAATATATATAATTTATTTTTATTTTTATTTTAAAAGCCAAAAAATTATATATACATAATTAATATAATAACTAAGAAAACTATTTATTTGTTTTAATAATAATAATAATAAATTTTAAAATAAATAATATTTTTTTTATTGTTTTAATAAAATAAAATTTAATTATTGGCTTTTTAATATTTATATATATTAAAATTAAACATAAATTATGTATATATGATCAATTATTTAAACTTATATTTAAAAAAAAATCTTTTTTTTATATTTTTATGATTATAATAAAAAGTAAAAAATTGCAATTTTTTTTATCTTTTAAAGTATTTGGTAATATTTTTATTAGTAAAATATTTATAATTATTAAAATTGTTTAATAACACTTTATAAAAACACTTTTTTTAAATAAATCAATTAAAAATTAGTTTTTTATTAATTTATAATATTGTTTTTATCTTTGATTAAAAATTTTTTAAAAATTTTTTTAATATAATTTTTGTAAAAAGTCTTAAAATATTTAATAAAAAACTAATAACTAAGTTGTTTTTTTTGTTTTTTTTTATGTTTAATAACAACTTTTTTAAAATGTTAAAAAGTTTTGTTTTAATATTTTTAATACTAGTTTTAGTATTTTAAATCCAGTTTTTTTTAATAAAAAATAAAGCTTTGATTTTTTTATTTTCTTATTAATATTATATTATTAATATTAATTATAATATTAATTTGTTAGTTTAGAATACAGTCTTGCCAATTTTACAAACCAAATTAACAAATTAATTAAAAAATTAAATATACTTATGCCAATAATTTTCCAATCTGATTTTAGATATTAATTATTAGTAATTTTTCTATTATAAAATTAAGTAAATAATATTACAATAAAAAAGAATTTAAATATAGTCATTAGTAATAAGATTGTATTTATATTAAGTTTTTTGGTGTTTTTAAATATAGTCAGATTGAAAACATAATTAAATAATTTGTTCAAATTAGTTATAAGTTTAATGACAAATTTTGATAATTTGGTTCTGACTTCTAATATATATATATATTTTTTAATAATCAGTCTTATTTAAAAATTACAATATATATTATTAAAAATATAATCAATTTAATTTATAAAAACAAAAAAAATTTTTTTTTGTAAATTACTTTATCACAACAAATATAAAAGAATTATAATAGTTTCTTTATATTATATTTTTTTATTTATATATTATAATAAGTATTCTATTAATATTAATTTTGTTGTTGTTATAAAACCAGTAATATTTTTAACTAATAGATTTAGTAATAAGAAAATTAATATAAAATCTTATTCTGGTGTCAAAAAAACTGATATTTATTTATATTTATCTACAATAACATTAACAAAAAAACCAAAAAATTTTAATCTAAATATTGTCCTAATTAATACTTTTGCTAAATATTTGATTTTTAATATTTTGAGTAAAAGTAAACACATTTTATGTCAGTCCTAGAAGAGCAAAATAAACAGTAAAATAGACAGCAAAATAAACAGTATAAACAAAATTTTAAAAACCCAAGATTTAAACAATTTAATTATTAAGAAAATTTGCTTTATTAATTTAAATATTTTAAAAAATAATAATAATATAAATAATAATATATTATATTATATTAAAATTAATACATATAAATTAATTAAATTACTACTTATATTTATTGTTAATTATATAAGTAATAATAAAGTTTTGAATTTTTTTGTTAATTATAATTGCTAAAAATAATAAGATTTTTTGGTTAATAAATAAAATAAAAGTTTTCAATTCAGCCTAATTATTTTAGAAAAAAATATAAATAATAAATTGAAATTTATTAAAAAATTGTTTTATTAAGTTAATAGTTTTAAGAATATTTTAATTTTTATAAAATTTTATAAAATTATAAATTAATATTTATATTTGAATTTAGTTTCAATTAAGTTAATAAGTTAATTATTAATATAAATTATAGTAAATACTAATTTAAAATGTGCCAATATCAAAACAAATTAAGAAATAATTATTAAGAAAATTTATATTAATTTGTCTAAATTAACATTAGAATTAGCACTAATTAATATTGTCAACTGCTGTTTTATGATTGTTTTTTAATGTTTCTATAAGTTGGTATGTTTTTTGGTACAAAATAGTTTTAAAATTTTCTTTGGTAATTGTTTCAATCAAAAAAATATGTAGTTTTTGTTTAATATGTAATGTAGCTTTTTTTATATAGATTAGTTCAAATAGTGTGAACTAAATAGTATTTTGTTTCAATGTTTAATATGTTAATAATACTAAAAATATAAATAAATCTCATTTTTGTGTATTTTTATAACTCATTTTTGTTAATGCTTTACATAATATTTGGTTAAATTATTTTATCAATCTGTTTGTTTAAAAATAATATAATAATAATAATAGTTATTTTATTCCAAATCATTGGCTCAATTTGGCAAGTGTGCTATTAACAAAATAAGTTTTTTGGTTAGATAATAGTTTTTTTAAGCATTCATGTTGGCAAATCAGATTTTAATATATAAATTTAATTATTGTTTTGGTATTTACTACTTGAATAGCTTTAGTTTTAAGTCATTTGGTAAAATAATTTACAGCTATAGCAATATAACAATTTCTTTTAGAAATAATAAAAAGAAGTCCAATTAAATCAATTCCAATTCTATCAAATAAATTTCTAACTAGAATAAGACAAAATGGTTTTATTGTTCTGGTTTTTTTTTTTTGGCAGAAGTTACAATTGAGAATATATTCAAAAATATCCTTATATATTATAGATTATAATATAGATTAATTGTTTTTTTTAAGATAGCATCTTTGTTAAAGTGTTTTGCTATTGAATTCAAGTATATGTTAAACAAAACAGTTTTTTTTTCAGTATTTTTTTTCAGTATTTTTTATAATTTATTGTGATATAAGATGGTTTTGGCATTATTAACAATATAATTAGTTATTATACAGAAAATAGTTTTGAGTTTGTTTCTGTATAGCATTTTGTTTCTATTAAGATAGTTTTTTTTTAAATTAAAATATAGACAAATATTGATATAGTTATTAATAAGTAGTTGTATTTATTAGTTTGTAATTAAATTTGAGTTATTTTTAATAAACCATTAGTATTGGTATTTTTAGCTCTTTTTTTATAATATACTTTATATAAAAACTGCTGCAAATAAGTACTTTATTTTGCATATTTTTTTTTAAGTTGTGGTTTACTAAGTAACCAAATCAGTTTTTTATAATCTGTATATAAATTAAATAATTAACAAAAATAATGTTTTTAGTTTTATATAACTTAGTAAATAGCAAGATATTTTAGATCAATAATACTATATATTTTTTTAACAATATTGGTATTATGACTAGTATATATAATTAAATATTTTTAATTATTCAATCTAATTTGTAATAAAATAGCTTTTAATGTATTTTTTAAGACATCTGTAGCTATAATAAAATATTTGTTGAAGTTTGAATAAATCAAAATTAAAGTTTTAATAAGTCATTGTTTGAGATAATTGAAAGTCTTTTGCTAATTAGTTTTTTTTATATATAAAATATATTTTAATAATAAATAATAAAAAAATTTGACAATATTAAAAAAACCTTTAATAAATTGACAATATTACCTAATAAAAATTAACAAAAATTAAAAATAATAATATTAAAATATATTAACCAATTATTAAATAATAATATAAATAGCACAAATTAACAAATAAAATTAGAAAACATAATATATACACAATAACATACAAAATATATATAAATACATCCAATTTAAAATGATTATAAACAAGTAAGCTAAGAGACATTTACAATATTACCAAAGATTTTTGGTCTCTTTTTTAGAATATTATTAATATTTATTTGCTGTGAATTTACATTTATTAGAAGTTATAGAACCTTTGATAACTGAATTTATTTTCAAATTATTTTTTATAATTTAAATTGTTAGGCTTATAAGTAGAATGGCCAATATTGTATCAGTTATTATATGTAATTACTTTGTAATAAAAGTCAACTTTTTTTCAGAAATTGCTTATTTGGAAGCTTACTAAAATATGTAGTTACTTTGCTACAAAAATCAACTTTTCTACATAAATTTTGTTTGTAGAATATCTTAAAAATTATAATAAAAAATATAAAAAAAATAGAATTTTGTCAAAGGAATCATTTTCAGTCCAGATTTGGAGTCATTAACGAATTACTGAAATTGGTAACTAATTAATTTCAAAACATTAGTTGGGTTTTTGGAGAATTTCAAATGCAAATAGTTAAGAAATTTGGTTTTTTAAGTATTTGATATTTTTATTACTTTTTGTAAAACTAATTAATTCGAATTAAGATAATTCTAAATAAGATAAGATATATTTTTTCAAAAAAAAAGCTCTTTTTTTATATAACTTGTTGTAATATTAGTCTATAAACTCAAACTTTCTTTTTTGCTATAATTTTAACAAACTAAAAATATATTTCAACAAACTACAAGTTATTTTAATGAATTATTAACTATTTTAGTGAATTATCCATTATTTTGGCAAATTTCTACAAATTTCAGTAAATTCTTAAATATTACATAGTTTAGGGTATTGTGTAATTTGATTATTCTAATTTCTATTAAATAAATCGGATTACTAATTAAATAGTAATATTTGATAATTTGATTAAATAATAAGTAATAATTTGAAATGATATTTGTATGTGCTAGTTAATAATAAGATAATTTTATGCTAATTATTAATTAAAATTTTATTAATTATATAATTTTCTCTTTAAGACTGAGTTTTATTAAAGTCCAAGTATTATCTGTAATATTAAGATAGTGGTCTAAAATAATTGTGGTAATTTGGTCTAAAAATTATTAGAATTTTAGTTCTGTGAGTTTACTAATATATTGTATTTTTATTGATTGGAGTATTGGATTTTGTAGAATGTTTTTACAAGTATTAAATAAGTTGTAGAGTCTAAATACTGCTTTGAATTTATAATAAGTGTTTGTTGGTCTAGCTGCTGTCTTAAATTCATTGTAAATTTGTTTTTATATAGCTTTAAGAGTGAAATTTGTTGCTGCAAGTTCTAATTTTTGTTTATAAAGTGTTTTTTTAATATGAAAAAAAATATATATAAGAGTATATTTATTATTCTGTTTATTAAAGTACTGTAGAAGTTTTTAATATATTGTAACATTTGGTGAAATGTCAATATAAACAAATAAAAAATTTTTTTAGAGCTTGCTTCAAAAGTTCTGATAATTAACTTTCAGAATAATTTCTTGTGTTTTTTCTATAAGAGTGATAATTTTAAGAATTATTTACTATTAGTATTTTTTATTATTATTATTTTAATGAGTGCAGTCTAAACACTATCTAGCATACAGAGATAAAGCAAAATATCTCAAACTAAATATGGCTTATGCACTTACTACATGTGACTGACCACTCAGGCTCATCAAGGCAACACTACACACTTACCAGAACCTCATTACCATTATTTAAACCAGAAAAGAACAAACAATGCCTGTGCAAACCAAAACTGACAGCAAAAGATTCCACTACACCTAACATGTGAACAATACCATCAGATAGCAGCCTAGGTAGACCACGTAACACAGCAAAATTCCCATCACCATCACAAACCAGACCAACTTTTTTTATACCAATCCTAAACTTAGATCTTAACAGCCACAAATGATCATAATAATTACCTGCAAGATGGTGAACAAACTCAACAACAAATAACTGGGCTTTCTTCCTGTCACTGAAAATAGAAACAGCTTTACCAATCCAATCTTGGAAAACAAAATCCTTGTATAAAACACCATAAATACTGACATCCAAAGCATTTGCAAGAATGTTCAGCACTGAAGATGAAGCAGAAAGGTAAATCTCTGCCAAAGATTTCCACAATTCAATGTGATCAGCCACAACCTCCGCACACAGAAGTGAATCTGCCGAACAAGTAAAAGCATGATCAGAGAATTTGATGTCACTACACATTAGACACAATACACTTGGGTAACCAACATTATACAATCTCTTGTGAACTGCCACTGGCAACCTACCATGAACAGTCTTCATTAAATATGTGTGTAGGGCAGTTAACTTTCTGCTAGTAAAACCTGCCAGCATATGAGAATTCAGATGCCAAACAGAAACAGTACACTTCCAATCAATACAATGAAGAAATGAGCTGGCCAAGACACTCACACCAGGACCAGCTTCTCACAAGACACAGCACACAGTTCTGCCAACATCACAGATAAAATGCTGAGCATTACCAGAAACCACAAGACCATCTGCCATAAGAAACTTTTCATAAACCCCAACTGGAAGAGACAAACTAGATCGAGATGCAGCATGAGCCATAGCATCAGCCCAATCATTACCAACCACACCAGAATGACTTTTTACCTTAACCCATCTCACAGTAATGTCCTTCAATTTAACCAAATTAGCAATATGACAATGTTCTATCCAGCATTTGTTGTAAAAGTCCAGTCAACCCAATTCACATACAGACATATATGCATCCAAAGCCGCTTAACTATCAGAATAAACAACAACAGAGCAGGATGATGGAACACACTTCAAAGCCACAGCAATTGCTTGTAATTCCACCAGTATAGAAGACAACAGACCTTGAACCCTAACACCAACACCCAAATCAACCTCAGAGAAATAAGGAGCTGTTCCACAAGTCACACCTAATGTGCTCAGGCCACTTAATGAGCCATTAGTGAAAATATTCAACTCCTCTGTCCAGATCTCTTGTAGGCGCTCATAAACAGCCAAGAAATTAGTTGAATAGAAAAAACTAGAACCATCCAACATCTTACCATCACTTGAATTCACTAGATCACTACACATATGCACAGAAACCTTATTAAACCAAACTGGCACAGGACCCCTAAGGCTCAATTTCTTCCAACAATGAAAAGTTTTCCAATCCATGACACAATTCCACTTAGATAGCAAACAGTCACCAAAAGCAACACCAAAATGTTTTAATAAATAGACCACATTAAAATAACATAAAACACCCAGAATGTCCAACATTGGAAAGCGGCCAGGCTTGTGAAATACATTAAATAATTTGTCAACCAAAAAAACACCCGTATTCAAGAAGATTCTCACAACTCCCACCAGAAAATTGTTCAGCAGACAAACCCTCAACTTAACTGGATAACACAAAAGATTCAAAGGAGTCCAAACCAAAACTTGCAAGTCCAAAGCATGGTGTTCAAACAGATGACTGAGAATTCCAGGTGCATTGGAGAAACCAATCACTAAAGCAATCTTGGCCTTAGCTTGTACTTGCTCAAAAGACTTCAAACCATATAAAGATAGATGGTGCAATGTCTCAATAGGGAAATCCTTTGGCAAAAACATTTTAGCTCTAAGTTCCTTTCTGATCATAATATCCCACTTTCGATACACACTCTTAGTGACAAAACTGAATTGCGTATGATAACATATAATAGGCTGAAGAACTGCTGAAATTAGGTAAAAGAACTGTTTATCTGAAACCGCTTTCTTAAGAACCAAATTAGAGAAAAACCTTACATCTGCATGTGTTTTGGCAAGACTTGGCCTTGAAAAGCCCTTTGTCGACAAAAAAATATCAAGATATCTATGAAATTCACTCTTTTTTGCAATGGAGATGGGTTGGCCACTGATGTGCAAAGAGGCATCTCTCACTCTCTGATTAATAGAAATTGCCACAGTTTTGTTATTGTTAATTGAAATATTATTTATATTAAAAAATTCACTTGCAATGTCTAGAATGTACTGTGTCGAGATTTGGCCATTACCAACCCAGATTGTATCATCAACAAAAGCATCTGCAGCAAAAAAAGATGACATGCCACCACTAGATTTGACTCTACCAGACTTTACTACAAAATTTGAATTGATCTTGTAGCTGCACAAATGTTTTTGCCTTTTGATCTCACACAAAAGAGGATCATAAAAAATCCTCCAAAGAAGTGAAAAAAACACCTTACCCTGATCCAAACCATTATGAACAATGTATCCATTTGACAAACCAAAATCAGTCATAATTTTATTAATTCTATTCTCATGAATATTTCCAAAAAATTCAATGAATCTGCTGCACATTTTGATGCGCTTCAGACTGGACTTCAAATAATGCCACTCAACCAAATCATAAGCTTTATGCATATCCTGTAGAGCCAGCCAAATTTTCCAGCCTTTTTCCAAAGCATTCTCCACAATCAAGCCAACTGCAAACACTGGGGACTGAGTTGAAGTACCTCTTAGAACTGAAAAATTGTCACCATGAAAAATGTCAAACTTGCTGCAAACTGAAAAAATCTGATCTGACAAAACTTTGGATAAAATTTTCTTTGCCATCTCAATTAGAGCAATTGGCCTGGTGTTAGTCAAAATGCTATCCTACTCATAGAGCTTAGGGATCATAGAGACCCAAGCTTTCTTCCACAAATCAGACACATTACTAGCTTTTAAACAAGAATTCAGCAAATCAAGAAAACAAGCCAACATTTTAGCACCACCATGTTTCTACAACTTATTTGTTATACCAGAAAGACCAGCAGCTTTGCCATCAGACAGTTCACTGACAATCAGAGACAATTCACTCAAGCCAATCTTATTCATCATGTCTGAAAAAACACTATCATTTACATGATTCAAAAGGGCATACTGATGAGCCCACAAACCAGATAAAGCTAAAGAAATTCTCTATTTGTGGATTCAGCCCAGCATGATTTCATCTACTTTAGACCGAATCTCCACAGGATCCAGAATCAACTTATTATTAATCACCAAATAATCCAACACAATTTTGTGAAAAAGATGCTCTAAGACACTCCTGATCATCCTACCTTTATTAGAATTAAAATTCTCCATACATTTCTCTATTGCATCTTTAATGTGTTTGCATCTAGCCAACTCAGTCTTATGGTATTTGGATTTTCGATAACTTTTCTTGACTTTTAACAAAAAACTGCACAGCTTATGTAACTTTGAATCATTTTCAAGCAAAACAGCAATCTTTGAGACCCTAACAGTATCAAGAGTCGACCAAGCCTGAACAAGACGATCCACTTCCACCAATCTACCCGAACACAGATCTTTTGTAATCTTGACAACCAAAGATTCCAGCTTAAAAAATTTTGAAGATTGTTTGTTTTTAGGACAATCAAATTTACAGAACCAATGTTTGGAGAAAGTCTCATCAGCTGAATCACAAACAGCACTTTTCAACACCTCCCACATCCCATTCAGATCCCCTCTTCTCTTCGAGACCAAAAAAGTATCTGAAAGCAAAGACAACCTAACTGAAGAGCAATCTTTAAAACAATCATCTTTTACAACATCAGCATCTTTAATCCTATACTTCCAGTGGTCTTTGTTAGTCTGCTTGCAAATACCATTCAGACAAGCATCAACCAAGTCCTCCAACCCAACTGAGATCCCAACCATATCATGATCAATGTCAAAAAATTCAGACACAGAGATAACACTACGGCCAACAACAGTTGAAGAAAAAACCTCACTCACGAAAATATAATCAATAGTTTTTTTAACTCCTTGGGAATCTCTCCAAGTAGGCGACTTACTCAGAGAGTGACTACTTAATGAGTTGACCAATCCCAAATCCGAACACTTCCTAAAATTAGCACATCTCTTAGCACCATCCTCATTAAAATCTCCATCAACAACCACAAAAAAACTATTATTAACCACCTTAGAGATAAGTAAGTTAATGCTGAGAGCTTGAACAAAATGTGTTTTGGCAGAAACACCAGCATACAAACCTAAAAAAATAACCAAAAGCTTATTCTTAAACAGCAAACAAACAGAGATGACCCGACCAGGAATCTCTTCAATCTTCAAAACATGACAGGCCAAGGAACTATCTATAATTACAGCTACACCTGCACCAAGAAAACTCTCCTTTAGACCAGACATAAAAATTCTGACACTCTCAAACTTGTCCTTAATTCAAAGACCAGCACTTACTTTTAACTTAGTTTCAGTAAGAAAGAAAACCATGTTATCAGATTCTAGATGCCAACAAACAATGTCCTTCTGTTTTTCTAAATTAGTCATGTTTCTAATGTTACAAGTAGCCACCTTTTAAACTAAACCACTCATTAAGAAAAAAGAAGCAACAACAAATCCGAATCAGAACACAAAATATCCAACTTAGCCAAAACAGAACCAACTGACACTTCCAGAACCAACATCTTAGATTTCAAACCACCCACTTTGGAAGTCAGAATCTTTGAACTGCTTGAACTAAAACCATTAACCAGCTCACCAACACCCAGGAGAGAGAGAGGAGATGACATCAACATGTCATCTATAGCCATATTTGAATCCAAAACAGAGGCCACAGGCACCAAAACAGCCAGAGATAAAGCACAAGAAGAGGGCGCCAAAGACACCAACTCAACAAAACTCAACTTTCTCAGAATTCCAAAGACTTGTTTAGATAAAATTTCCAAAGAACATTTTAGAGCAGCCAAATGATCATTTAACTCAGAGACAACAAAAGATGTAGAAGCCAAAGAAGAAGAATTAGCACCTGAAACTGAATCAACACCAAGAGTAACTCAAGGAACCACATGGAATAGGGATCTGCCAGCAACCTGCACCCAAGTTTTTTTACCAAAAGAAACTGGACGAGCAATAGGGGCCTGCTTCTTCTTATAAATACCAGCCAAATGAATCTGATCTTGATCAATTACCACCTGCTTCCTACAAACTTCAGAATTCCCACCAACCAAACACATATCAGAAACATGACCAAATTGTCTACATTTGGCACAACATGCCAATAAAAGACTAGCCCAGTGTAAACTCATACTCTTAAAAACTGGAACAAAACCAATAACAGCCAATTTAGATGCTTCATCAACAAAACAAACCACAGCATATCTGTTACGTACATAAAAATTGGGATTATGGCCAATAAAACAGGTTTTCCTACCATACAAATCCAATAAACCAGACAAATCATGAGCAGTAGTGCCAACAGACAAAGTATAAAGCAAAGCCTGATGCTGATCTCTTGAAACCTATGAATGTTTATTACCAATAGCTTTTACCATCCGAACAGAATTTTTTCCTATAAAGACAGACCAATTAGTCATGACCAACTCAGCAATTTCAGATGATTCATATTTGACCAAAGCTTTCTGCCACAGGCCAATCAATTGCATCTTAATTGACACAATCTTTCCAAACTTAGAAAAAACAAATTCTACAGCTGATTTGGGAAGATTAACCAGAATTTCTTTGACAACAATTACCCAATTTGTGAGTTTGTTTACCTGTTTGACATCAACATTCACCACAATTTTCTCATGAACAGCCAATTCCCTAGCCTTTTTTAGACTCAATTCAGATGTGAAAGAAGATTTGATGATCCCAAGAAACTTTGAGGGAGTCGACACCCCTCTCAAAACCATCAATTCAATAAAAAATTTTTTTTATCATCATTAATTTATTACTATTAGTCTTTCCAGGCACAGCTGACAATTCAACATCCAATGCAAATGATTTTACTGGCTCAAAATTTCTTTTCTTTAGGGCATGTGATTCGGCAGATGGCAGCTGATTGGATCCAACAAATTTAGGCACCAAGAACACCAACTTACTATTGTTGTTACTTGTATTCACAAAAGAAGGAGCTTTTGGAGGTTGCACCAATACATAAGTCCTCATTCTTGTCTTCTTGGGAGTTGCATTATCTATTATGTTATCCATTTCAAAAGCATTAGAGTCAATGTAGCTTGTTTCTTCAGCAATTGTGTTTCTCAAGTTTTCCACATCCGACAATCTATTCATACTGCTTTTTTTGCTTTCTATCTCACTGCCCCAAGATCTGTCGTGCCCAATATCAGTAGCTCGCAACATCTCAGCAGACAAAAGCCCAGCTGACAAATCCACAATAGCACCAGAAGCTTCAGGTTTCTTTGGTTTCTTGAACAAAGGACTGTAAAAGTACATACTATTAACTCACACCTTTTTTTTGGCATCTTTATTGACAGAACAGGACTCTGACCCAGTTGATAACAAACCAAAACCACCAGCAAACACACCCACCAGTTCTATCACGACAAAAAAAGAATTATTGGAAGAAATGACTTAAATAAACAAGAGGAAAAGGAATAAAGTAAAGAAATTTCTTCAAAAAATTCTTTCACTCTTGTAGTGATTAGGGGATTGACAAGATAAAAAATTCCTATTGGTATTGTAGTTTCTTTTTAAATGTAATTAATTTGACTTCTATTAATTGTTATAAATAAGTCAGAAAGTGTTTTCAAAACTAATATTAATTTTTAGAATATTTGTTAAATATTTTATGAAATAATCATAATAATATAAATTTGTGAAATAAAATTTGAAAGATTTAAAAATTAAATTTTTTGAAAGAATTTGAAAAGAAAAAATATGAAAATATTTTTGGGTATTGGGTTTTTATATATTTTTGGTTTTGGGTTTTTTTGTAATTATTTATTATTTTTGTTTTGTGTATTTTTAATGTTAAATTAAATGTTTAGGTTTGGTTATTGTTTTATTATAAATATTGGTTCTAAGTTTTGGAGAATATCTTTAAGATTAATTAAAGGAAAATATGTACTAATTTGTAAAATTAATAGTTTAGGATTGTTTTTGGAATAATAATGTTTCAATTGATTCCTATGTGTAACTTTTGTTAAAACTTTGTTATCAAGTTTTAACTTGTATAATTTATTGCTTAGAATTTTACAAATATAGAATAGTTTGTTCTATTTATGTTCAAATTTTTTACTCAATTGTTTTTCAGTCTTAGTTCTGTGTAAAAGAACTTTGTTTTCAATTTTAAATTTATTGATAACTGGTGGCAATTTATTGTCATGCCATTCTTTTTGTTAAGCTTATAAGTATTTAATATGAATAGCTGCTATTTGTCATTTTTTTCTAAAGTACTAAAAAGAGTATAGACTCTTTATTAAAGTGTTTCCTGAAAATATTTTTATTAATTAATTGCATAGAATATGGTTTTACAATGAAATTAATTGGTAATATTGCTGTTTTTTCATAGGTTAGATTAAAGGATATGTGTTTTGTAGTATTTTGTTTTAGTATTCTGTATACTAGTAATACTAATAGAATAAAGATATCCTATTTCTGCTCAAAATTGGTTGAGACTTTGGCCAATAATTTACACAATGTCTAGTTGAAATGTTCTATTAATCTGTTTGTTTATAGATAATATAGTAATAATAAAAATTGTTTAATATTGAATTATTTACAAATTTTTTGTATCAAGTTGTTCACAAAATGTGTTTAATTAAATAAAAATTCAATTAAGTATTTATGTCTACAAATAATGTTTTTATAGATAAAATTTGCTATCAATTTTGTATCTGCTTTTTGGATGATTTTGGATTTAGATTATTTGGTAAAGTAGTCTATAACAACTACAATATAATGGTTTCTTTGAGTGGTAATAAGTAGTGGTCTAAATAAATCAATTCCTATTCTGTTAAAAGGTTGTTCAACTTTGATTGAATTTAAAGATTCAATGAAACAAGTTCTTTTTTTTCTTTAATAACTATTACATAATTCTATATATTGTTAAATGTTTTAGTATATATGAAGTCAAAAATAATGTTTTAATGTTTTTTATATTGTGCTGTCTCTTTTTAGATGTCCTAATAAAAAATCTGTGTGTATGTTGTATAATATTGTTTTTTTATTTATTTTGTTGGACTAATCTAAGTAGATTTATTGGGTTTTGGTGGTTTTAATAATAGATTTTGTTATGGTGCAGAAAATATTGTTTGAATTGGTATTGTAATCAGTGTTTTTTAATTAAAGACCAGTTTTCTGGTATTTCAAGAGTTTTCAAATAGTTTTTAATATTATTGTAGTTTTTGGAATCTATTTTTGTTTGTTGACTATTATTGAGTTGATAATTTATTAGTATTGAATTTAATCTTGTCTTATTTTAGAAAAACTATCTACATTTGTATATAATTTGTCTAATTTATAGTGTACAATATATTTGTAGTTTGCTAGGAAATCAGACCATTAAGATTGTTTGGTATTAAGTTCAGAGTTTTTTTTGTTGAGCCATTTGAGACCAATATTATCTGTAATAATGTTAAATTGGATTTCATTTTAGAGATATTGCTGGAAATGTTTTAGAGCCCAAATAACAGCTGCTGCTTCCAATTTAGTAAACTCATATTTGAGTTCAGTTGGTTTGAAAGTTTTACTGGCATAGGCAATTACTTGTTTATTGTTATTGTTATCCAATTGTAATAAAATAGCACCAAAAGTTATATGTGAAGCATTAATAGTTAACTGAAATTTTTTACTGAAATCTGAATAGACAAAAATTGGGGCTGTGATAAGTTTTTTTTTGAAAATGTCAAATGTTTATTGTTGAACTTGTGTCTATTAATATTTTACATCTTTGTTGGTTAGGTGGTTGAATAGTTTAGCAATTTTAAAGAATTCTTTGATGAACTTTTGATAATAAAAGACTAATTTTACAAATTTTTTTAGTTCTGTAGTATTTTGGAGAACTTTGAAATTTTTAACAGCACTAATTATTTCTGAATTGAATTGAATTCTATCTTTGCTGATAATATGTTCAAAAAAATTAAACTTGTTTTTCCAAAGTAATATTTTTTAATGTTCAATTTTAATCTTGCTTTTTGTAATCATTAAAAAACTTTTTTTAGATAAATTAGATGAGCTTTAAAACTTGGGAAGTATATATTAGTGTTATCTAAGTAAACAATTACTAATTGCCATAAAGTTTTTTATAAACAACATTTATAAGTCTTTGGAATATTGTTAGTATATTACAAAGTTTAAAAAACATTATGTTGAACTTGTAATTTTTTTCTTGAATAATAAAAGCTGTTTTGGAACAATCTTTAAAATCTATTTCAACTTGCCAGTATTTGCTTTTCAAGTCTAAAGTTGAAAAGAACTTGGTTTTTCTCAAAGCATTTAATATGTTGTTAATTCTTGGTAGTGAATAGGCATTCCTGATTGTGATACTATTTAATTATTAATAATCTACACAAAATCTGATTTTGCCATTTTTTTTACAATGACTATTAGTAAGACCCAAGAGCTTTTTAATAGTTGGATAAGACTATTATTAAGCATTTATTGAATTTTTTCTCTGATAAATTGGTGGTTAGCTGGTAAAACTTAGTAGGCTTGTTAATATTTTGGTAGAATATTTCTTATATAGATCTAATACTATATAATATTAGTTTTTTCAAGATTATTATTATTTTTGGCAAATATATTAGCATATTTAACAATTAACTGTTTTAATTGTCTTTATTATTGGAGTTCTAAGGAACTCATGTTGATTTGAGAAAGTTTTTCTTTTAAAATATGGTAGTTTTTAATAATAGGAGTAATGTTTGGATTTAAAAGTAGAGTATATTTCACAATTTCAATAAAATTAGAGATAATCTGAAAGATTTTATCTTGAAAAATGTTGTTATATATGATTCTAATTTCTAATTTATTTAATAAAATAATAAGGTAGTTGTTAAGATTGTAGAATATAACTTGAAATTTTTTTATTCTTTTTGGAATATAAACATTTAGGATTAAAATTTCATGCTTTAAACAGATTTGTTTATTTGACTCAAAGATTTGTTGAATGGTAGTAAGCTTTGAGCAAGTGTAGATTTTGTAATATTCTTTAAAAAGTAAAATAGTAATTGATTGAAAAAGTTGAAAAATCTGGTAAAATTTATTTTATACATTAAAAGCTATGTTTACTGGAACTATAAATCATCAAGTTAAATCAAAACTTTGGGTTTTTTTTTCACTTTTTTCTAATTGTTCTCTGTTGTTAACTGATTATAAACCTGAAATATTGATTAAGAATAGATAAATTGCTTGAACAATTTTTTTAGCATGCTCAATTTTAAATGATTTATTAGTTTTATTTTGTAACAAAATTATAATATCTCCAGTATATCTTGTATCTATGATTTTTTCTCTAATGTTAATTCTTTTGCTTGCCAATAATAATTGGAATGCAATTTGAATCATTGTTCTTAGTAAAATTTTGAGAACAATTTTTAGGTTGATTTTTATTAGAGATTTTGATTAAAAAACCAAAGTGTTTTTCTCTGAGTATTATATATTATATTTAGTATCTATTTTATGGACTTTTTTGGATTTTATTTCTTGTCTATTGTTGTCAAAGTATTAAAGTTGTATGGCAGACTGATTTTTAATAAAATAGATCAGGATTGTTGCAATTTTTTCTTTTGGTTTAGGTTTTCTAAAATCAATTTTGTATTTATTATTTTCACTAAGCAAGTAAATATTAATTGTATAGCATTTTGGATATCATTGGTCATTACAAGGCATGGTATATTCTTTGTATAGTTAAATGTTTATTTGCTTTAATTGTTGAATTTAAGCTTTTTTGATCAGATAAGCATGACTTGTAATTTGGTAGTATATTTCTACTTTGTCTTTGTAATCAAATTCAGCTAATTCTATTGTATATTTAATATATTCTGCTTCTTTTATTTGATTTATATTTTTTTGGGTTCTCTTATTGATTAAAATTATGGCTAATTCATAGATTATTTTAGCATTGTGTAAGTAATAGTAAAGTTTATTAAGAGCATTATTATATGCTGCATCAAAAAGAGTTTCTTTTTTTATTTTTTTCACAATTGAAAGTACATATTGACAGATTTAATTACAAACTCCTTTTTTATTGCAACATTAATCCAGTTGTATTCTTCTGATAGTATTTTTCCATATGTAAAACAAAGAGTGTTGTCCTATTTTTTATTTTATTTGAGGTATCTGAATCATTCTTTATAGTATGTTTTGCAAAAATAACAGGTATGTGTTTTATATTCCTCTTTTGAAAATATGCATGCTTCTATTAACAAAAGCTTTTTGTTGTAGTCTTTATATTTAAGTAAGGTATAAGATAGTTGTTTTCATGATTCTGGTATAGAATATTAAACAATATTTTATTCTTTAGTTTCTTTAAAGATTTCTTGTTCTGTTTCTTCAGCCCAATTGAATGTTAATTCAAGAGCCATGTATGTTTCAGTAATTGGCATTTTTTTTTCTTCTTCAAATTTGAACACTGGGGTTTTTTTAGATTATTTGTTAAAAATATCATATATAGCAAATACTCAAATATATTGTTCTTAGTATAAAATCTTTAATTCTTGTGTTTTCTAATCTAAGTTTACATTGGCTTTAAGAAGCCAATTGTTTTTGACAAAAGCTTGATATTGAAGTGCATTGTTACAGGTGATTATTTGGGGTTTTAAATCAAATAACAAACCTGTAACTTGGTACTTAATTGATATTCTAGCATTGGTATTTGAAGGTTTTATTGATCTGAAGGTTTGATTGTGGAGTTCTTTGTATAATAAACAGAGATTCAATAGTTGTTTTAGTAGTCTTCCGGAATCACAATTCTATCAAATTTCTTTTTCAGTGTGGTGGCTGGTAATTCTCCTGGTAAGCTATTCTCAAATCTATAAGTGTTTTACTCTTGTTTTACAGATCTTTTACCAGTTCTTATAACGTTTGTATCTCAGCACTTAATTCTTAATCAATTTAGTAAAATCAAAAAAATAATAAAAGAAATAAAAAAAAATAAAGAAAATAAAGAAATAAGTAACAGCAATTGCAAATTAGTATCCCGTCAATAGCCATAATCAAGAGTTATTGTTCCAGTGTGGTTAAGTATTAATTACTATCAACACTTTATATTGATAGTAAAGAGTAGATTAAGATAGTAAATAATTATTTATTTGTGATGTGGAAGATTGCTTAGATCAAATCTAAACTGAGAGGTCTGTCTTTTCTACTTCTAACACTATTGCTATATATACATAATTGAGATTTCTCAATTCCTTAATTTTTCACACCAAAAATTCTGGAATTCTTGGAATCCTGCAATTCCTTTGAGAGGAATTCTGGAATTCTGGAATCCTACAATTCCTTGTACAAGAATCCTGAAATTTCTGAAATCCTGCAATTTCTCTTGAGAAGAATTCTGGAATTTCACATTTATTATGGCTACTTCTAATTAGCTAATTTATGTGCTAATATACTTCCTATATTTTATGAGTAACATTATCTTTTCTTTTTAATATTAAGTTTCATTGAGATCTCTTAATTCTAGTTCTCTGTTGTTGAGTATTTCTTGAACTTTTTTTTTAAGAATTATTTGTGTTATCTTGTTCTGTAACTCTTTGAATTGGGCATTTGTTATTCTTTCCATCTGGTTAATAATGATGTTGTTTATTACCAGATTAAGTAAGATTTCTGGTTGGTCTTGAAATCCAGCATACAATCAATAGATGGCTTTTGCTTGTGTTGTTAAATTGTTCTTTCCCACAAATTTCTTAAGTTGTTATAGTATTATTGTATCGAATAATCATTTTGTTTTATTTGTATATAAGTTTTGAATATTCAGATGTTGTTTCTAAGTGAAAGTAACAAAAGTTTTTTGAAAATTGTTGTATCCACTACATCCAAGTTTCTTTAGTCACTTCTTAATATGTGGTAACACTTGTTGGCTCTTCTATTGCCAATTTTACTTTCAAAATTATTTTGTCAACAGCATTTTCTGCTTTTTTCTGTACTTTGTATTGAGGTATTTTCCTGGTATCTTTGTATCTAATGGTTTGTTGGTTGATGGTAATTTCCATATCCCATTGTTAAATTAATTGAAAGAGTTGTTGTGCTAGTGAGTGAATATTGTCAGTAATTTCCATTTTTCTGATGTCTTTTATCATGTCTACTATGTCTGTTTATATTCTTTATTTTGTTCAATTTGACGTGTTTGGTTCAATAATTATTATTGGTTCTAGATCTTGTGGAATTTTATCTGGTTGGACTAGTATTTGTTGTACTTCTAATTGTAGAATATTACTGGTAGATAATGATGATATATGGTAATATTGTTTCAGTTAATTACCATGTGCTGCTTTGATTAAGATTTTGTTGTTCAATCTTAATTTATAAGCTCTATTTCCAAGAATTTTTTCTATGTGAAATGGTCTGTCTTATTTGGAGTCAAATTTTCCACTCCATTGTTTTTCTGCTTTGGTATGATATAGAAGTACTTTGTCTCCAATCTTGAATTCAACTGGTTTTTCTGGTAATTGGTTATTATGTCTTTCTTTTTGTCTTTCTTGTGACCTATGGATGTTATTAGCTGCTCTTTGCTGTGTGTTTTCTAATGTCTCCATTAAGTCATATGTTCTTCTCAACAATGTTCTTTGAAAATTCTTTTCTGTTATTGGTTTTGTTGGATATGTTTTGACTTCTATTTCAACTGGTAGAGTTGCCATTCTACTGTATACTAATTTGAATAGTGTTGCTTGTATAGTGTCTTGTTTCATTGTCTGATAAGCAAATAATACTAATGATATAATCAAGTCCCATTCATCTTGGTTTTTTTGGCTGATTTTGGCAATGGCTTTACACAATGTTTTGTTGAATCTTTCAACTAGCCCATTTGTTTGTGAATGATATGGTAATAATAATGATCTTTTTATCCCAAATCTTTGATTCAGTTTTGTTAATGTTCTATTCACAAAGTAAGTTCCTTGATTCAATAACAATTTTTTTGAACATCTGTGTCAACAAATCAAGTTTTGATAAACGAATTTGGCAATGAATTCTGTATTTGCTCTTTGAATGGCTTTTGCTTCTGGCTATTTTATGAAATAATCTATGGCTACTGCAATATATCTGTTGTCTCTGTTGGTAATTGTTAATGGTTCAACTAAGTCAATTCCAATATAATCGAATGGTTGTCTCACTTTGATTGGTCTCAATAGTTCACTGGATTTTGTTCTTTTTCTTCTCTTACAAGTATCACAATTCTGAACATATTGGCTAATATCTGGATACATTGATGGCCAATAGTATCTCTTTCTGGTTTTTTTTATGATTGCTTTTTTATGAAAATGTTCTGCTGTTGGATCTGAATGCATGTTAAATAATATTGTCTTTTTTTTTGGTTCTGTGATTACTCTGGTTAGTTGATTTGGATTTTTTCTGTTTTTCTGGTAAAGTATATTTTGGTGGTTGATAAATGTTTTGATTGTTGTTTTATGTTGTTTTGTTTTTTTTGAAATAATTTCTCCTTGAACAATTGAGTATTTATATAATGTTAAAGCTGTTAGTATTTTTGTATATTCATTTTTTGTTATATTTTTGGGTTGAAATGTTTTTAGATTTGTCTTATTTGTGACAGTTCATCAGCATTTCCGTTTTCTTTTTCTTTTTTATAATGTACTGTATAATTAAATGGTGCAAGTTCTATTTTTCATCTGGCATGGCAGTCATCTTCAAATTCTTGCTTTTGAATTGAAGTTAATTCTTTGTAATCAGTATACACATCAAACTTTTGGCTCAAATATTCTTTCTATTTAATAATAGCCTAATAGATAGCTAAGTGTTCCAATGCTGGAGTTCTATAGTTTTTTTCTGCTAGACTTAAGCTTCTACTGGCATATGCTACTGGATGTTCTCATCTGTCCAGTTCTTTCTGAGATAATACTGCTCCCAATGCTTGACCAAATGCATCAGTTGTAATTATGAATAACTTGCTATGATCTGAATAGATTAATACTGAAGCTTGAATAAGCTTTTTTTTTAATGTCTCAAAAGCTTCTTGTTGAATTTCTGTCCATTCATATTTAGTGTTCTTTGTTTGAAGTTGGTGTAGTGGTTGAGCTATTTTGGAAAAGTTCTTAATAAAGTGGCAGTAGTATCCAACAAATCCCAAGAATGCTCTTAATTCTGTGAGATTATTTGGTACTGGAAAGTTTTTGACAATCTCAATCTTGTCTGGATCCATTTTGATTTTGATTTTGCTCACAACATGTCCCAAAAACTTGAGTTCAGTTTTCCCAAAGAAACATTTGGTTGTATTTAGCTTTAATCCGGCTCTTCTTAGTCTTTCAAACACTTGTTGGAGATAATGCAGATGATCATCAAATGTTTTTGAGAACATGTTGGTGTTATCCAAGTATATAATTACTGATTTCCATAGTAGTCCAATATAAACAATTTCTATAAGTCACTGAAAAGTGGCTGAAGCATTTATTAAGCCAAATGGCATTACTTCAAATTTAAAGTTTCCTTCTCAAGTTGTAAAAGCCATTTTCTTTTTGTCTTCTGGTTTTATGGCTATTTGCCAGTAATCGCTGTTTAAGTCTAACATTGAAAACATTTCTTTCCTCCAAAAGCATTGAACAGTTCTTGAATCTTTGGCATTAGGTAACTATCTCTTTTGGTTACTCTATTCAGTTTTCTGTAATTTACACAAAAATAGATTTTTCCATTCTTCTTATGAACTAGTATTACTGATAACAACCATGGACTTATTGATGGTTGAATTAATCTATTGTCAAGCATCCAGTTGATTTCTTGACAAATGATTTTATGGCTGGCTGGTGGTATCCAGTATGCTCTTTGTTTAATTGGCATTGTATCTCTAGTCTTGATCTGGTGCTAGATTATGTTGGTTCTGCTAAATTGTTTTTGCTGGCAAAGATGTCATTGAAATTGTTAAGTAACATCTTAAGCTGCATATATTGTAGTGAGTCTAGATTTCCCAAGTTTATTTGTTTCAATTGTTCTGGTTGGAGCAGATAACATTTTTCTTGTCCATAGATTGTTTGTGATGTAATATCCACATATTTGCAAAGTTGTGGAAAGTCTAAAATGATGTCTGGCAGTTGGTTTTCAATTTTGGTGGTTAAGTATCCAATGGTTGTTCTTTCTGGTATCCTGATGACATTTCCTGTGTTGTTGTAGATAAGAATTTTTATGTGACCATGGTTCTTGGCTGGTATGTGTAAATGGACTAATCTAATTTCTCCTGATTTACAAAGTGTTGTTTCTGTCTCAAAAATTTGAACCTGATCCTTCACTTTTCTCTCTATAATTACCATGTACTGATTATATGGTGGAATGAAAATTGATTGATGGGTGGAAATAATTTCTCCCTTGTCAACAATTTCTTTTTCTGTCATATTAACTGGTATATCTATTCTACTTGTTGATCCAAATCTCTGTATCCCTCTAGCTGTAATTCCTAATTTTTTTCTGTTTCCCACTAATACTAATTGAGCTATTTTTACCAGAGATAGGAATATTGCTTGTGCTATTTTTTTGTTTGAATCTATAATATATGTCTTTTTCAAGTTATTTTGTAACATAGCAATAATATTTCCTATGTATTCTGCATCAATTATTTCTCTCCTAATGTTGATTCCCTTTTTTGCTAAGCTACTCTTAGATGTTAACTATACTATTGTTATTGCTGGAATTTCCAGTACTATTTTGAGATCAATGCAAGTGTGCAAATGGGGTTCTAGTTTGATGAAATCTTTCCCTGGATATTTCAGATCAAACTCTGCATCTGTATCATGCACATGTTCTGGCATAATGTCTTTATTGTTGTTACTATACTATCTGAATTCTTGTTCCTTAGAAAGATTGGGAAGTGCGATATATATTTCAGAGTTTAAATTGGAGTCTAAATTGTTATTAATTTTGTTGTCATATTGAGCAAAGCTGGAACTATTGTTTTTGTCATCATTATTGTCGAAGTTTGAATTGGGATCAAAATCTGATTTCAATTCCAATGTACAGCTGCTAATTGGTTTTTTCTCTTCTAAGATCATGTAGATCATGCATGTTGGTAGATTGTAAATGAGGTTACACTTATTGCAATATTGAAAGTCACATAGAATCAAATAGTGGTCACATAATTGAGTGTTGATTTCTTCTAAGCATTGCTTCTGCTCTTCTCTTGTGGGTGCTAGCTCTTGGTAGTGTTCATAGAATTATTCTGAGTTCAAAAGATTTATGGCTGGTTCTGGATTCCAGTTGAGCTTTATGGATTCTTGTGGGTTATTTTTGATCATTCTTATTTCTTTTGGTAACACTTCTTCAATTTTTGTGAGAGCCATTCACCAAATTTTGTCATCATCATGTGGACAACTGTCTAAGCATTTGATTGTTCATCTCTAGGCAGTATCTATAGACATTTTTTTTCTTATCCAGTTGCTTATGAGAATCATGTACTGACATGATTCATCGCATGTTCTATTTTTTCCAGGAATTTTATTCTACATTTCTTTGTCGAGAAAAGTTTCTCCACAAGCCAAGCATAGCTTATTATTCTATTTTCTTACTCGTTTTAGTCTTCCAAAGCATTCAATAAGGCATGGGTGATGGATGGTTTTCTTGTTATATTTAATTGCTGATATCCCGCTTTAATTGCAATCAGTCTTTCGTGAGTTTCTCAATTCTATTTGTGTAATAATGTTACTGTTACACTGAAGGCTTTCTTTTTACTGTTGTGATGTAAGTTATTCTTTAATTCTTGATTGTTGTGTGTGTTTATGTACTCCTTTTCAGAGGCTGAACTGAAATCTACCCACTGTCTGGAGTCTTCTCTGAGACTATCCTTGCAATTGCCTGATGTGTTTCTCTAATCTAGAAACACAGAATGTTAATGGTCTTTAGCGCTTTTCTAATTCTCACAATAAAGCTTTTATCAATTAGTAACAACATGAATAATCTTGATCAAGGATTATTCTTCCAAGGAATTCAGTTG